>OZ012678.1:166864586-167047086 GCA_963942445.1 Argyra leucocephala
CATATGAGTTTTATTTTCATTATTAAATGTAGGTAGATACTTAGGTAGTTAGATATAGACAATGTAATGTGTATCGTAGTAAGTTGTAAACAAAATTAGTAATGGTTTTTTTTATACCTATTCATTGATAGTTAAAAATATCAGTATATTTAAATCCCTGATCTGTTAAAAACGTCAAATTTGGCTTTAACTTGAATTATAATTAATAAATAGGGGTCTCTAGTTATTCTATACTGTTACTATTCTATATTGTAATATTCACGACAGCTATCGTTTGGTAAAATAATAACTCACACAACGTTTGAACATATGCTTGCATCATCGTTGAAATCCGTCTTTTATGCGCTTCTGGGGATTTCGGGCTTCGAGAAATGATTTCATATTTAAAAGAAAAGTAAATGATAAGCAAGGCAACAGATAAAAGTCCCACATTTCACAGACCGTTAATATAAAATTAAGCAATATATATACAGTATTAATTTACGTGAAGTGATATGTATTAAAAAACAATTTTTCTTTTAAATCCCATCGTAAAACTAACTTCGACTCAAATTTATCTCCTATATTGCAAAATTTTACACTGCTGAGTTTCTGACCCTGCTTAGAATAGATTGTATGTGTTTAAAGCCAGATTACCAATATAAGGTATCTTTTTCAGACATCTACAGTCATTTTTTAATGACTAGTGACTTGCGATAGTTGCAGGAGGGTGTGTAACCCGGTATTTGCTTAAAGTTATCGCGTGCTCTAATTTAAAAAATGGATTAACTGGATATCGAAAACTAACTTTATAAGTTCAAACAAAATGCTTTTATATAAATTTACCATATTTTTAATGGTTAATTGACTGTTGTAATTGCTTATGCATAAATTTAGAGGGTACTGAGGTTCAAAAAGCAGATTTTACATATCAACATCTCAATTTTTCAGTACAGGCAACACCGCATAAATATTGTCCAAGATTATGACCTGTTTGTAGAACAAGGAAAAAATAGGTTAAAAGCTATTATTTCTGTTACGGTCTATTTTAATTCTAGATATTATCGTGCCTTGGGTACGCAATTAAAACAAATCGATTTTCACTTTCAATTTTATTTTTAATTTATTTTTTTTTTTTTTTTATTGTTTTTAACAAAATTCATATGTGCTATTTTCATCTAATGACTTTCCATAGAATGATTTGTATATGAAGTGTGAGTATAACGCGCTTATGCTATACACTCTAGAATGTATATATGTAGCTATGTATGTTTCATATATGAATTTTTAAAATAGAAAAATTTTACCTTTTCCGCCCTTATTGGATTTTTATTATTATAATTATATTTTTGTATTTTATTTAGGTATAAGGACTCTATTTTTATTATAATTTTAATTTTTTTTTATATATATTCGTCGATCATTTATTTTGCATACGTCCTAATTTATCTTCAGTCTTTATGTTTATTGTTTTCGTCCTTTTGTATAAATGCAATCTGTTTTGTATTTAAAATAAAAATAAACCAAACCCAACAAAAAATACGATATTAAACAAAATGAAATAAAACAACGAATTTTGAGAGAAAAAAGTGTGTGGTGCTAAGTTCGGACACGTGTCAATCTAATGGATTACATATACGACATACTTATATAATACAAGATTTTTTTTTTTTAAATGAAAGCCGTTAAATCTTTTCAGTTAAATAACAAAACAGAAAACAAAATAAATAAGCACAAATTAATAATAAATAGAAAAATACCGTTAATATAGAAATATTTTGTTGGTTATGTTATGTTAGAAATTTTGTAATGGACTGTTGAAAAGATTTTACGTTTGTAATGTATTTACAATTTTGTAAGGAGAATTAGTTTTTATTTATATTTTGTATATGGTTTTTTTTTTCGTAATGCATTGCCGCTTTTCTGTCCTAGATTTTTGTTCGAGAAAAAATAAAGTAAATTTTAATTTATTAAACTAAAATTATATAAGAAATTACAAAAACAACATTGAAGTTAGAATTCAAAACAAAAACTCCACGTCTGCTACTAAAAAACAACAGATACAATATGGAATAGGAACAGTAGTCTAACAATCTACTTTGTGAAAAAAAATTGATTTTAAAATTGTTTTTATCTCTATGGTATCATGGTTAGTAGCGCAAAAATACAGAAATATAGAAATTCAATTCAACAATGTGTAAAACACAGATCAGCTCCAATTTACGTCCAATCATCTTCTAATCAACGTTAAGTAACGCTGTGTTGCATAGAAATAGTACATTAATCAATTGACTTGTAACAAAATATCATGATATAAAAATAGTAATGAACAATTTCGGAATCCCAATAAAACCAAGTAATGTTTAAGCCCTATACTTCCAAGGAAAGTGACATTTGCTATGTTGTGACTTAAAAATTGTTGAGAAGCAATAATTTTGAAAATTGTTTAAGCCAAAAAAATCGACACATTCAACAACCTTCAAAACCAAAAATTCTACGAAAAGGCTTGGAATCAATTTCCAAGCTCCAACAATCAATGAATCCCAGAATTTAAAAATTAAAAAAAGTATTCAACCGTTACCTTTATTGATGAATTAAATAAGCTTCAATCATATGGTTAAATTAATAATAACAGTAATTTGACAAATAATAAAACTGACATGTTACCAAAGCGAAATAAAAAAATGTTACCTAAGTAATAAAAAGCGAAATAAAAGAGTGGTACCCAATTAATGCTGGTATCACATCTTTTAAGAATCAAATTGGCAACAATTTCGCCAGAAATCAAATTAGTTTAGAAAAAAAAAATTTATTTTTTGTATGACCTATTTTACTGTACTACATATAGTACAATCGGCCATAAACGGTAATTTGGTCTTTGAATTGATCATCAATGACGGAGAAATGATTTAACAAATAATTGGGAACAGGTTCATACATTAATAGTAATCATGTCACACAATCCAGTCGAAGCAAACGGACAAGTCTGATATTAAGTTCGTTCAGTAGATCCAGAACAGAACAGAAGAGTTTTGGACAACGACAATTAACTGTCAAACACTTTAGAACCACTTAGAACAGAAAAATCTAATGAACACTTTCTTTGATTTTTTTAAACTTTTTTGTTCTAATTTTTCTTTACTCCTATTACTTTTAAATTTTTTTGTTTAACTGTCAAAATTTGAAGAAAAAAGTTGTCCCAAATTGTTCTCTAAAAAACTCAAAACAAAAAAGATCAATTTTGAATTGTTTTGGCCAAAATAACGGAGTTTGAAGTCCAGAAATAAAATAATGTTATTCTAGAACAACATGGCGTCTTTAAAGTAATCCCAATTTTATTTTTTCAGATATAACTATTACTAGGGGCCCCTGTTGAGTAATTATAATTGTAATTATAATTATAATTCAAGACATAGACTTCTCACGATATAGCAGAAACCACTCGTGTTTAATAAAAAGTTTGGTGGTTAGTAAGTTTTATCATAGAAAAAATAATATACAGAAACACAATCCCATATAAAATTTTTGTATGAATATAAAATTAACGATTTTATAAGAAAATCAATAGCTCCATTTCTCGTTCATATACAAACCCCCAAATATATGTGTGCAATGCATATAAATATGAAATTAAAAGATAGAAAATAGACAAATTTTGAGAGAAGAAAAAAATACCTTTATTTTCATTATCAGTTGTTACTGATATTTTATAAGAGGAGGATAAAGCAACGATTGAAATGTTTTTATTGTTCTTTGTTTTTTTATTCATATTATGAATTGACGAATATAAACAAAAAAAAAACCAACAAAAATTTTTTTTTTGTTATTATGATTTTTATTTTATTAGTATCAATGCCTCTATATTTAAAAAACCCTGAAACTAATTTTTGCTTCGGTAAAAAAATATTTTATTTGTATGATAATAAAATGAAAAGGTGTCTACTGTGCAGGGGTCCTTATATGCTTGTCAATTATAATTATAGATTTTGAAATTATAAATTTAAATATGGTAAGTTCAATTTTAATTATAAGTTCAGAAACATTGATTTGGATACCACAAATAATCAATTTAGCTTTAATCAAATTTTTTATTGTTTGTCATCTTCTGCATATGTTCATAAATAACAGTTTTCTTCTTATCTGTACTTTTCTTGGGAGATATAGAATTTTCTTGAGTTATTAAATTTTTACGAACTAATTGATATTTTTTTACGGTATTGTCTACCGGTATATTTATTTCACGGTACATTTTATTTTAGGTTAACGGTATATTTATTTTACGGTATTGAAGTGATCTTCCTGGCATCTACAGAAAATGTAAAAGATCAAAATGAACAAAACTTAAAACATATTCTGATGCATTGTTTGAACAAAATAACATTAACATTCCGTCTTAACACTAATACCTATTTGAGCTACTGTTACTGTCCCAATAATAGCACCAGTGCAAATTACATAGTCTTCTTACCTAGCAGGCATAAACTGTTGAATCAAATAAATAAACTAATTCAGTCTCTTAATATACCCTATAGTTGTTGTTTGTTACACATTTAAATAAAATAATTTTTTTTAATGAATTTTTTTCTATTCCTTTTTTTTAACTTTTTAATTTTTCACCCGCATGTTTTTTATACTTTGACAGAAATGATGATTAACATTAAGCCTATAAAAAAAAACCCCAAAAATAAGTCATGAGAATTGAAAAAAAGTGTTTATTTTTTTTCATTCATTTCTTATGCAAAATATAATAATATGTACCTACATATACAATTGTATTATTTTATTTTATACTTGTAAGGATATCAAAAATTGAGAAGGTACAGGAAACACAAAATAAAAACAAAAAAAAAGGAAAAACAATTTTTTTTTTTTTTATAAAAGAGGGTGCGAACGTCAAATATTTTTATACAATTGTGTAAAATCAGTTTAGTTTTTCCGGTGTAATGCCAGGATATTATTGGAATCATTTATAATATCTCAACTTGAAATGAAATGAAAAAAAAAATAAAATAAAAAATTAAAAGTTTAGTAGTATCAATTATATCCTTTCAATTTTACAGTGAATAGGTTTTTTATTATTTTGTGTTTTTTGTTGTTGTTTATTTTGAAATTGTATCCAAAACAAAGGTAAACCAAATTTAAAATCACTGATGATATTTTAAAGTATTATACGGGTGAACTGAGAGTCATTACATTTTATGAGACTTTGGTAGAATTTTTGTTTTTGTTTTTGTTTTTTTTTTACATTAATTATATACACATATACATAATCGTATTGTATATCGTGTAAAACTCATTAAGCTGAAAAATTAAATTTTAATTTTGTAAATAAATAATTATTTTATTTAAGTATTAATGTTTTCTTTGTTATTTTTATCTTTTGTTTTTTATTTTTATCTCCTTTCAAGAGATTAGAAGAATTAAATTAAATAAAAACAAAAATGGTAAAATATTGTCAATCAGAAACTGAAATATTCCTGGGTTATTGGAGCAAAATTAAATGTCAACTGGAGCTTGCTACATTGATGATATTATAGACTTTGGTGTGGTTTGTGATTGCATTCCATTTGATTGTTTTAGTATGGTATTGAGATAATGAGAGAGTAGTTAATTTGATTTAGTATGATGTTAAAAGAATAAAATTTCACTGAGCTTTAATAGGTTTTTCAGGATGTTAAAAGATAAGAAATACCTATACAAAGAGGTTTCAATCAAGAGTTGGCGCTTTAATAGTCCTTTAGCCCGCTCTTAGAAATTATATGTATATTTCTTATGTAATATTTCTAATGTATATGTTTATATAGGCTGGCCACAGACTCTGAGACCTTTAACAAAAATAAACAATTGATTAAATATGAATGTTCTTATATTCAAAATTTTAATATCAAAAGCAAATTTAAAAATAATAACCGACTGGAGCATTCAAACGTTTATTTCAAGTTTTTTTAATCTCAAATAAATTACCATCCATAGCCCGAAATCACTTTTATTACAAATTTTTCATTTCAATAGAAACACTATTATCAATTTATTTTTTGTTATATAAACTTATAACTTCCAATGTTATTACCAATGATAGAAATTATTAATTCCAAGAAAGATTTTATTCATTGTTGTAATAAATAATGACATTTTGAGTCACCAATATTATTAAATCATAGTTATACCTATTTTTAAATTGTTTTCCATAATAATTTTATAATTTCTTCATTAATATTCAGTACATTTGGATGGCAATTGCAGTGGACCTAAAAATAATTCTATTTATGTAACATGAAAATATAGGACCTAATTAATACCCTTAAGCTTTTTTACTTTTATATAATATACTTATATACGCACGAAATACGTATGGGTGTTCATTATTTTACAGTAATTTAAATTTAAATAGGTATATTAAATATAAATTAACCATAACTGTTAATAGTTGTTTTTTTTCGCTAACTACATACTGTTATAATTTTAAATTTAAAATCATTTCAAATTAAATCATAATTATTAGAATAACTGAAAATTTCCCTATTTATATAGGTACACAATTTATGTGATATTTTAAAAGAGCTTTAGGCTTTTTTTCTTATAATATAATTTAATTTCCGGTTTAACAAATTAACAACTTATTATAGTCTTATATATAGTACTATACAAGATATAACATGGGTTCCCAAAAATATACCCTTTGGGAGATTAAAACGCCCATTTTGTAGGCGTTAATAAATTTTAATTTTTAAATAATTTTAACCTGTTCATTCATGTCAATTTAAATTCAAGTGATAATTAATTTCATTAGAATTGATAAAATGCCGTTAGGAAATTGTATGTAAATTGTAATTTGTGTGTTCATTAATGTATACCTACGTTACATATTAATATATTGGGAAATTTTGAAAAATAATAATTAACCAATTGTGGTGACTTTATTTAAAATATTTTTATAAAAAAAAAAAAATTAAATTGAAACGCACACTGAAATTAATTCGTCTAATTGGATGTCTAATTACGAATGTGTAAATTTCTTGTGAAAAGCTTTAGGCGAATTTTGTTTTTTTTTTTGTTTTTTTTTCTTTATAATCAAATTAAGTATCATGGTAGGGGTAATTGTTGTAATTTTTCAGTAAAACATTTTTTTATTGTTAATAATTGATTATTAAAAAAAAAAGGAAAATAATGTTGTAAAATAAAGGTAAATAGAAAATCAAACAAGCTAAAATGCGTAGATATCAGACCTAGTGCGTGAAATCAGACAAAAAAAAAACAATATTTTTTTTTTCTTAAACGTAATTAAGTTTGACTACATTAGAATACTGTTTCGTCATAAATTGATTTTACAGAGAGATAATACACCCATTTCAACGCATTTATGTTATATAATCATTAAAATACATAAGGGTAGACTCTATTCTATATGACGGCATGTTAACTGGCTATAAACAAACTACACAGTAAAAAAAATATGTGATTTTACATAAATTAAGTGCTGCAATTGTCTGAAAAAAAACCACTATTACAAAAATCTTCGAAATAAGCGTGTACTATTCCTAATTGGAAGTAAACTTGATAAGTAATTGTAAAAAGTATTTAAAAAATTCCGTTAAAAATTATATCAATGTTACAAAGTCAGCTGGGTCCATTAATTTTCATCATTTCCGTCAACGATTTACCCTCGTTAATTAAAAACAGCAGCGTTATATTTTATGCGGATGATATGAAAATATTTAAAGAAGTTGTCACATCAAATGACACAGTTTTGCTTCAAAAGGACTTGAATACCTTCATGAAATAGTTAACAATTTAAAACTAAACATCGACAAATGTAATGTCATTTCTTTTACTCGTCGTTTAACAGCAATTGCTGCTAACTACACCTTCAGCGATAGTGTTATAAAAAGAGTACTCCACTTTAAGGATCTGGGAGTAAAGTTTGACGAGAAACTGTCTTTCAATGAGCACATCAACGCAATTATTAATAAAGCTAATTCTATGTTGGGTTTTATTAAGAGATGGGCTAGGGAACTCGACGATCCATATGTTACCAGATCATTGTATATGTCACTAGTTCGTCCTAATCTTGAGTATGCTAGTCAAGTGTGGTCACTACACTATAATATTAATATTGATATAATTGAGGCAATGTAGAAAATTTTTTCGAGGTATGCGTTACGTAGACTGCCATGGGCTGACTCTCTTATTCTACTCCCTTATAAAAATCGCCTAAAGTTACCTAACTTAATCTCTTTGGAATCTAGAAGATATATTTCAGATATTTTCTTCATACTACAAGTACATTAAAAGTATGGTGAATGCCCATATGTTAATACTAGTACGCGGTTTTTTTTTCATTTTTTATTAATTCGTTATTATACATTTTAGTATTGTTTCATCGCTTGATTGGCATTATTGAAACATTATATACAATCGAGTTTAAATTTAATAACATTATAATCAATCGAACAAATTACGGAAAATTTAAACCGATTAATAGGATGTTTATGTTATGCAATAAATATAACAGCTACATTGATCTTTCATTAAGTGGAAGTCAAATGAAAAAGGATTTATTGCTACAATTCTCTTGGAATTGAATATTTGAGTTCGAGCTTTTATAGAACAGATATATGGTTAAAAAAAAAAAACATACACATTTTCTTACCATCACACTTAATAACCATTTGTTAATACGTAGTTGTAGTTTTCCCATTTCCTTCTATTTTTCTTTTAAATTGTAGAGTACTTTAGTTTAGAATAACTTTTCTTTTATTTTCTTTTTATTTTTTATTTTTTTTTTTATTTCAAACATCATATGCGATTTTAAATGCCAATACAATGATAAACAATAAAATTGATAAAAATATGATATCAGTTTTACTAAGTCAATCTATCTATGCTACACATATAAGATGCAATTTATTTTTGTTCTCCTTTACTCCTTTCTGCATGCAAAATTATACAAAGTTTACTTGTGTCAGCAAGCAGAATTAGGTATTCACACACTTTATATGAATGTAGTATGTTTTAATGAATTTCTTTTTGTACCGAACACAATTATTAGTACGCGCGTTATTGTAAAATGCGAAGCATACGTGCAGTGAACAAGTGTAAGATATAATTTTAATTTAAATAGTTTTGATAATAAAGTAGTTAATAAATAATATAAAATAAAATGAATACATGTTTAGTATGTTCTTTTAAAACAATGAAAATTGAAATTTATGAAAAACATTTAAAATTTCATCGCTTCTAAAAAGTGCTAGTTTTAGATGTTATACATATGTGTAACCTAAAATTATAATATGTACTTATATTTCCAATAAATATAGAAAACACTGAACATAAAAGAAATATTTAAGAATATAAAAAGAAATAGTTTTTATTCAGTTTTGATATTATAATTCTAATTCGTTGGATATTATAAAGTGTGTTTTAAATACGTAGATACACTTATTTTTAAAATTTTTGTTAAATATTGTGTATTTAAATAATTAGTTTTGACCAATTTTTTCAACTGCCTTTTGTTACTAAACATTTTCCTAAAAATGTTTTATTAATTATCTAATTAAGTAATAAATTATAAAAAATCAAAAAAACTATATATATATATATATATGTATATATTCCTAATTCTTCAAAAGCAACAGCAAAATTGTGGTTGACTTGAAATTGTCAACCTAGTGGACTTATAACAAGTCAGTTGACTTTCATGATAGCAAGAATTGACTTTTTTTTCTAAAATTGAAAAAAGTGAAAAGCCAGTAGATGATTGACCCCTAAATACATTTCCTTGGCTCATTATAGTTGCCTCATCATACTTGACCCATCATGGTCGTGGTAAACATATTTCTGAATTGCTTTATAAAATACATGGTGTTACCCGTAAACGGTGCTAAATGTGTTAAACTGTTAGCACAGTAACACATGTAGCACCGTGTTATACTAATACAAGAGACACAGTTGGTTGTATTAACAATAAGCGGTAACAGCTATGCCCGTTGCATATGATTTTAATTTTAATTGGTACAAGGACGTACATTATAATAGTTTTGAAGATTAAATCCATCTACCCTAACAATAAAAATGTTCATATTCAAGGTGATTAAGATTTTAATGAAAAGTACATTAATAATAGCAGCTATTATACTTTTACAAATTTTAGACAAATTACCAAATTTTGAAATCGAAGAACCCGTGGACATTGAAAATGCAGTATTAGAGTTGTAACTGCAATGTAGTATGTTTCATAATGTATTATATTATACAACATAAAAAATTCTAACATGATTTTGTTCTGTTTTTTTCTTCATAGTTTAAACAGTTTGCAAGCATTATTACACTATTGATGTTGTGTATAGTTCGTTATCGAACATACTAAATTGTAGCCACCCAACACCTAACATTTAAAAAAATGTAATAACAAAAAGTGAAAAATAAATTATATGTGATTAAATTTGATTGGAAATCTACAAAATTCGAATAACTGGATTTTATTTTTATTATTATGTTAAATTGAAAATATTGACAAAATTAAATAAAGTAAATGAAAATCAAATATTAATCAAATTCAATAACGTATAAAACATATTACACTAAATGCTAATTCTATTTCTTAATATTATTAATTATTAATTCTTATTATTATATTTACAACATTCTAGCGTAAAAACTTTTTAAAAATTCCAGATGTTTTTTTTATTTTTTCAATTTCTTTCTCTAATTTATTTTCGATTTCATTCATTGATTCAATTATATTTTCTAAATTATTTTCCATCTCATCATTATTTTCTATAGCTGAATTTCCCAATTGTAAAAGTTCATATGATTCAGTAACTGAAATATTTAAATTTTTAAAATAATTTTGTTAAAAATAATATAGTCACACTCCTTACCCTCATCTTGAATTTCTTCTTTTAAATTTAGAAAATTTTCTTCTATTTTAAACAAATTTTTTTCATTAATTTTTTCAACATTATTTTTGTATTGCAATTTTTTTTTATGTAAATTTCTATCAAGTTTCATAGTAATTTTAGACAAATGCAATTGATTCGGATAATAATTGGAGGATGAATGCGATAATGAATTTGGCGAATATTTTGAATTCTTACTACAGTTTTCTTGATTTGTTTTTATCAATTTGACTTTTTGATCAGTCGAAATTTTCTGGTCCAATTCTTTCACAGACATTATTTAATGATTTTTATGTTATATAACGAAAACTGGTATACTGCTGTAAACTATCGTAGTTTTTTAAACTCCACAAATTAATGAGATAGCTATAGCTACTATATATCACCTATTTATGAATGTTTTAAAAATATTTTGACAGTTATAAAAAACTAAATTATTTCTAAATTATGACTTGCTTTGATTTTTTTGTTTTTAACGAATTTGGTAGTAAAAAAAACGAAAAAACGAAAACAAAATTGAATCGAAGTAATAATTTGGGTTGGTGACTAAGGTGGTTGTGCTGAAGTCCGAAGCGGAATTTCACCGAAAAAAAATTCCGATCCGAATGCGAAAAAATCGGTATGCTGAAGTCCATTCGATTGTAAAGTCTGTACAGAAATCAAAATCAGATGTTTCGGAAGATTTTTTTCATATTCATTTCAAACATTTTTATTTTAAATAAAAAAGGCGACGTTCACAGTTTGAGTCTTTTTTATTTATTTTGTAAAATTTATAAATTTTTAATAGATAATGTATATGACATAATGTATATATATACAATATGCATACATAAATTAAAAGTAAAAGTTATAACTTTCTTAATTACATATGTAGTATGTACATATATATATACAAATTAAAATAATAGTAATTTTTTGTTACATCAGAGAAAATTTAAAATTCTCTAAAGAATGTAAAATATATATGTATCGTTTTTAATATATATACATATTATGTTATAATATTAAAAACAATAAAATATATTATTCTTTTGAAGCGCTTTTTTATTCCTAAATAAAAAAAAATGTTTTTCATAAATGAAAAAAAAATTGAAAAAAAAAACTATTATTACATTTTTTACTTCTCCTAATGTTCTAAATACAAAAATTGTATGCTTTATAATTCACTTACGAACCATTCTAATACTTCCGAATGAGAAATTCTGTCGTACAATTTTCAAATTATTTTCCGTTTCGACGAACTACAGCATACATAAATTTTAAAATGTCGGATAAATAATGACATTTGCAGACTGCGGAATACTTACGGACTTCAGCATACGAAATGCGGAATGTAATTGGAATTTGACATTCCGACGAACTTCAGCATAACCACCTAAATTTACATACCGAAATCCACAATAAAAATATTAACAAAAAAAAAATCCATAAAATCGTGGAAAATTAATTCTGGAAAAAGGAGACATAGGCTATATCCAACAGCAACTATGCATAAAAACAATTTATTTAAATATTCTGTAAAGTCGTACAACTTTGATTTTGAATCCAACTCTAAAATCTATCGTGCCTCAGAATTTCGCTTAAAGTGAAGTACAAAAAATGAAATTCGTAAAAGCAATAAAAACCATCGTTTTTTGTGGTAAAAGCCATTATGGATTTTGTTTTTTGTGGATTTAGTCATCAACCCAATAATTTCGGTTTCAATCTGATATGCCGGTGTTCGTCTAAATACAGAAATATGACATATCTTCAAATATTATATGATGGTTTACTTCAGCTTTTGAAGCTTTATGAATTTTCACTTAGATTCAATTTTGATTATTTCTTCAGCACCGATCGATCGTTCATTGTCATTTTTCATGAAATATTGTCAATTTAATTGACATTTCAGTATTTTCTGTAACATTAGCGATTAAACCATAAATTCATTATTGACAGAGTTGTTCGACATTTTTATGCAAGACAGTCATTGTGAGTACATACAGTTTATTATTATCTATACACCTTCTTTTAATTTGTTACGCATGTAAAACAATATGGATATCTCAAGATATAAAACAAAAATAGTATTCGAATGCGATTTTTAATCCTTTCACTAGTTCACCTTTAGTCCTTTAGGAATTTGAATTTAGTCCTTTTGACTTATATAGATACTAATAGCTTGTTTTTTTATTAATTTATCTTATATTTCCACATTAATATTCTGATAACGATGCCAAACATGTAAATTATATATTTGGCAAATCTTAGATCTGTAGAAGCTTGATGTGGATTTGGCTATTCATTGCTAACTTCGTAAGTCGATCTTGTGCAATTTTGCTTATATTATTTCTCTAGTTTCTTGGTCTATTTTAACTTCAACGAACAATATCTTGGAAGTCGTATACGTCCCTGATTTTGCTTAGACGTTTCTTACCTCTCAATGTGTCGGCATATATTTATTTTAGAGTTCGTATTTCCATATTTTGCCATTTTGATTTTTATTCGAACCGTTTCATATGTCATGGTTAGCTTATTAATTCTATATGTGAATCCTATGACTTTCAATGTGAATCCTATGACTTTCAATATGTAAATCCTACTTCCTCTATATTGTTCAATATATTTCATTCTTCTTTTCTATTGTATTTTCTGCATTTCAATGAGTAGAGCCAGTAATTTGTTAAATAAATACATACTCGAAATATTGTAGATGTTGTAGTGTAAAATTGCAGTACCGTACTTAATTAAGCACGAAAAGGTGACTCTACCTAAGTTACTGTCAAGAACGTAAAAAAAAAACAACTATACTGGGGCTGGAGTCCGATGATTAAAAAGTGTTGTTAAGGTTAACTTAGAGGTCTAATGTGACATAATTTGAATGTAACAATTATAAAATGCATCACAACTCCATTAAAGCCCTTATTTGTCTCGCCGTACATTAAAGTGACAATTTTTGAGGTCGTAAATTTTGATAAATTGTATTAATTTATTTTTTGCATAGATGAAAAACCTCTAAATTGCTTGAAAATAGAAAATTTAAATTAATTTTGATAACTGTACGTGATAAGTTCAAATTGACTAAATTATGTGTCTGAAACATTTCTGATGTATAGAATTAAATATTTGTTGGTATCTATGTACCAAAATCTATATAAAAATAAATCAAATAGATTTTGGTATATATGTACATACTCTATGTATAGACTCTATATTTTGTCCTTCTGCTCGGATATATCATTGGCAGTTTTATAAAATTAAATACTTGATCTTTTTTGGCAAATGTATATCATTCCGCACTTTAATGCATTGGTCCTGTTTCAATACACTAATTACTGTATACGTGATAACACGACTGACCCACGGAAATTCATATCGTTATTCTTTAAAACTCAATTTGTTAAATACCAACACAGACTTGATGAAAGGAACTACCAATACTAAATTTTCTCTTGTGAAACAATCACCAGGATGTTTTAACACGGCTAAAATACTTTAGGCAACGATTGGATGTCATTATAAATAACTAACCTAACAATGTTGAATAGAAACTACAACAAAATAAATTTTGAGTATAAATTTTGGTATACATACAGTTCAGAATTACATCAGTATTTTGAGTTGATCATTAATTAGTTTTTACCATGTCAGCGGCATTTAAAATTTCTAAAAAAAAAATTACAGGTATCTAGTAGATATACCATATCCTGTGCTATTTTTATATTTTTTATGTAATAATCATAATTATTATTGTGTAGTGCAGGTGGCTATTATCATTTATAAATGGTCATTTCATTAAATTTTGAATTTTGAATATACTTCAGTAACAAAATACACCCTATCCTATAAATATTATTATTATTAAATAATTTTCACAGTTGTTCACCTATAATTACAATGCATTATGAATAATATATATATTTTACAATATTATTGTAAAAATATGATTAATATCTTGTAGATGTTAGCAGTGGTGATATTTAACAGCTTACTATCATACCTGTCTGGTACATAATTTGTCATATCTACCACGTAAAAGACCAATCAAAAGGGGGGAAGATAAATTTTTATTGTAATAATATTCAGTGAGTCAGTCGTTGTTAAACATATTTTTTTAATCTTACAGCAAATTTTTAATTGTAGTGAATAATTGTACAACGTGAATTGTACCTACGACAAAAAGCCTGTACTAGTATATTTATTCTTTGTTATATATATATATATCATTGTTACATTATAAATAAATATGAATGAGTCGATTTGAACTTTTAAAAATAATGTTGTCCAACATTATCGTACAATCACTGTAACTACATACGGCTTTTAAAAAAATAATTGAAAGAAATTTGGTAGCGAGAGTGTGAAACGTTCCGGTTGAAAACAATGGTTGAAATTTGTAACTTGAACATAATGTGTTAATGAATAATAGGTCCAGATTTAAATTACACAAGCGTTGAGAACTTGATTATATTACATTTGCCTACAAGATGAAAATTTCCGACTTCGGATAAAACCCTGTCAGGGCTCGGCAAGTCTGTTCTTTACATCAAACTTATTGAAATTTCAACTTGATGCTTAATAGACTTGCTTGGTATCGTTTATTTTCATCACCTATGTTTATTTCTAGACTCAGGGTCTGTGCAAGTTAAGACATTCTACATGCGGAAACGTGAGAGTTTTATCTTGCAGGTGGTAAGCTTAAATTAAACCATCATATTTAGTGCGTTCAGAGCATCAAGCACATTAGTTGTCTGTTACAGACGAAAATTTGCTAAATTCAGTGAAGATTAATTTTATTTTCTTACTTTTTTTAGAATGTTGGTGGTGAAGCTTTGTATGCGGATGCTAAGCAATCAATCATGGAATTATTTAGAATATTTTTTATATATTTGTTATATCTAATACCATTCAACAAAATAACGCAACAATGTACTGATCCAAATTAAACCGCTTCATGATACAAAATATGGTTACCTCAACGAACACAATTACGATGCAAGACAATTGCTCTCAAGGGTAAATTTTGTTTTCGTAACTGTCTAATTTTGTATCAGTATCAACCCATAATCTATGTCTACATTAAATTATGTAGGCATATTATAGTACAGAATCAAAATTATATTAAATATATTCTTACATAAAATAAAAGTTTGTATAAGCGATAGTTGTATATTGCAGCTTGCTGTGTAGCTACAATTTTCTATTAAATTATACTAGTATTCGACCGCTCCTTGAAATTTGATAAAATAAAAGAATACTCAGTTTTTTTAATGGTTTTCTATCATTTATTCAACTAATCTGGGCACTATATAATTTTTTTTATTGACTTATCAGAGACAACAACCACATATGCATTAAAAAAAATTAAATTCAAATTTAATTCTGACAATTGCAATTAATTAAAATTTTGTATATTAAAACGACCTATAATTGGGTGTAAAACTTTAAATTGTAAATAATGAGGGCTTGACAAAACCCACGTGGTTGATAAGCCCATAATAAAGATCTTATAAATAAATAAATAAATAAACTTTAAATTGAAATTTCTAATCGAAAGTTAACAATATAAAAAAAAATATTTAGTTTCGCTATGTATCCGTTTAAATATCCTATCCTATATCATTATCAGTAGTATATATCATTTAGAAAAATAATAATGAAAATCGATTGTGACATGATTCAGATATTTGCATCATACTTTTTCAATTTACAAATTAAATATAATTATTTTCAATCACATTAATTAATAATTGCGTTGATATCATTACATAATGGAATCAGCTAATATCGTTAACATGTGATGCAATTTTTAAGGAATTTGTAAATATTTGATTAGCATGCTGCTGAAGCTCAGCAGAATTTTTATTATTTTGATAAAGTTTATGCTCAAAAAGTATTTTAAAATTGTTTTTTTTTTAATAGTTGTTTAAAATTTTAACTCTTCTAGAATGAGACGCAGTTAAATGAAAAAGTTTAAAAAATTTTTTAATATCTTCTTATGTGTTTACTTCGAATTTGATGAATCAATTTTGATATATTGATATTATACATAAATGTATATAAACTTTTTGTATCTATAAACTTACATTTACTTAGCACACGATTAGTAAAAGTAAATTGTAGCAATAATATTATAAAGACGTAAACATTTTATATCTGTAAACATATACTTACTTAGTAAACGATCTGTAAAGACTACTCTATGTACATCGTAATTAACTTTACAAAAACCTCAACATTATGTATCTCTAAGTATATAGTCACAAGGTATACATACAATAAAATTATAAAATGTTATCATGACTTTACATTTACAATTTATCTGTAACATCGTTTTATTTAAATATAGATACATTTACAATTTTTGTCTAAAGTAAACGACTTGCAAATGTACAGTAAAAATTTTCCAAATGTTCCATACCTATGAGTTATTCAAACCAATATAATATTTCGAACCGTTAATGCAATATTTTAATTTCACCACTGCACATTATGAGTATTGCTAGGACCAATATTATCTGAAACATAAAAATCATATAGGTAATTCCTTAGTTAATTCATAGTTCGTCAAAACTTCTATTAAAAATTATTTTTTTATTATTAATGGCAATAGTAATCAATTTTTCGCACATATGTTACAAAAAAATTTTAACCGAAATATTCATCGGGAAATTATTTAAAATTTCAGTATTAGCTAGTTTTTTTCATTCCTATTTCGGGACATTAACAAAAGGTAATTAAAGTTAAAAGAAAGGAAAAATTAGATTGTTAATTGACAGGTAATGAATGATAATAAATTTTGAAAATTGTGCATTTTCCTCCCTGTTATTATTTTCGTTACATTTCAAATTTTGTTACCTGTAAATTTTATTTTAGATTTAAGTAATAGGGAAACATTTTTTTTTTTTGTTTTCTAATATGCTAAATTTTCTTTCAACCTATATTGTTAAATTTATTTTTATTTTTTGCTTTTTGAATTGTTATGAATTTTTCAATTTAACACGTGTGTGCAATTAAACACGTGCAACAGTTATTATAACCCTTAGTTTAACAACTATTTTAGTAACTTTTAAAGTATCTATCTAACACAAGGAAATTCTAAAGTTACTTTTTTTTTGATATTTTGGAACGGTACCATTGAAAGGTAAAAGTAGGTAGGTATTGAAATATTATGATATGTAATTTTAAAACTTGTATATTAATTTTCTTATACGGTTTGATGTATGAAAAGATGTCAGATATTGCGATGTATTTACAAATTATGTAAGAAAATGAATAACATGTAATAAGGTTAGAAAATAATTGCTTATCACTCCAGGTGTAAAGATGTTAGGTAATAATAAATGGATCAAGTATTTATTACATGTATATGATGTATATGGTATGTAAATTTTATTGTTACAAAAAGGAATGTTTTGTATGAAATATTTCTATTTTAAGATGTCTAATAAACTTAAGTCTGTAATTTAAAACCAAAAAAGTCAAATAATTTGCATCATTAAAAAAGGATTTTAAATACATTGAAATTATTTATGCTGTTGTAATATAGTTTTTTTTTGTATAATACAAGGTGTTAAAAAAAAATGTTAATATTGATTTCAAAAAATTATAAACGATAATTGTATTTTGCAGCAAAATGGAAAATATTCTAATAAGGACCTATTATTTAATATATTTAATTTATTATATAACATTATATCATATTACAATATATTTTATTATTAGCAGTGTTGACATTTTTCGCGAAAATTAACATTTTTTATGATTCTTTACATATTTGACGTAAAGAAGGGTAAAATACAAGTAACCAACTGTAAAAAACTGTAAACAGCTCTAGACAACTGTAAAAATATATTATTAAAAAAAATTATAATATATTATACATGATGACATATATTATATTTAAAATTTTTTAATATATATATAATATAATATATATTATATGTAAAATTATTTAATATATATATAATATAATATATTAAATAATTTTACATATAATATATTTACATAATATATTATTATGTAAAATTATTTATTTTTGATACTTCTACAAATACTTTAAAAGTGTTTCGTTCTGATCTATTATAAAAAGTTCTAATCTAGTCCTAATGGTTTATAAAAAGAAAAGGGTCTCAACGGAACGGTCAATGGATTCAAATTATTAAAACAGAAAGATAGGTTAAATACTTGGCATGAACTTCAAGCTGTGCATTCCTTTTCACCAGCTTGAGTGGCTGTCAGCTTGAAAATAGCTTGACTTTAACATATTGTTTTGTATTGTTTGTATAATTTAGAATTTTTTGTGACATACATTTTGATGCCTAGAATTTGTAAAATTTTATATAAATTTAAATATTAAGCAAAACAATTAAAATTATTTTTTAAATTCACTCTAAATTTTAACAAAAATCCGTAAATTTTTAACATTAAATGTCAACCTAAGCTCTCAAGCTCTCAAGCTGCGTATTGGATTAAAATTTTTAATTTGTAGATTGATTTGAGTGAAGCTGATTTCAAGAAACTAGTGTATATATGATGTTGAAGCGTATTTCAAGCTTACTTGAAGCTATCATGTATACAGGGTAAATGATTGATGTATATAGAAAATATAGATTGTAAGGGTAGATATCTTAATAGATTGTAAGGTAGGCTCTTAGCAAATTTTAATTTTAATTATTTTTTGAACATAATCACTTCATATTCGTAAGTATTCATTTGTTAATGTACAAATGTTACAGCAATTTTTGTTATTTACATTATTTACACACTTACAACAAATAAACATCTTAGTAAATTACTAAGTTCTTTAGATGTAAACAATTGTGTAAAAAACTAGACGTAATTTACTTTGCCAACACTGATTATTAGTTTATTTTCAATAGTAACGGTAATAGAGTACGATAATAGATAATTTTAACCCTTTATAAGATTTTCAGATTGAAAGACAGTAACAAAATAATTGGAAAACCATAAAATAGAAAAAGTAATGTAGTAAAAGACACAGAGACGTTATAATGCAGCTTCAAACTCACTTAAATTAAGAAGTAAATGTCTGAGTTTAGTAAATCAAGAAAATGTCTGATTCATTAAAACAAATATTTTTTTTTTTTTTTTAATATAAATTTTATTTTTTTCCACTAGTTTTACATTCTTACACTAGTCTAGTCTACAAAAATTTACAAAAACAGCTATTAATTTCTAATTTTATTAACATCTAAGCAATTTTTTCGTTTTTACGTTAATTATACGAAAAATTTCAGGAATTTTTTATACTATGTAAAAATTTTACAAAGTTTTTCTGTCTTCGAATTGTATTATTGGAAAAGTAGGGTAGTAAAAACAAATAGTTATTTATTAAAAACCTAGTCTAACTTAATCTATATTAATCTAACGAAAACTGCTTAACCTAATTAAATCAAAAATCTAAATTTAAAACAACATTATGTTAAAATAATAATGAAATAAACTTAAGGTATTTATGTAAAAAACTTTAAAGAATGAGGGCTTGACAAAACCCACGTGGTTGATAAGCCCATAATAAAGATCTTATAAATAAATAAATAACCTAATTAAAAAAATAATGTATATATTCTACTATGTGCTAATTATAATAAGAGTTTTCCAACCATCAATAATTTGCTTTAATTAATTTGTCCTTATCTGGTATGGACATTTCAAATTTTAAATTTTCACCGTTAATATTGCCCGGGTTATAATCAATAACTTTACATGTAGCCCGTCTATTATAATGGTATAATAGAGAGACATGATTACGGTTTTGAATATAACCGTTTTTATCTAAATGGATCAAACGCTCAGGAGCTATAAAGCCAGTGAGCAAGGTCTTTTTGATGTACTACTCATTGTGGTAGAATATATGCGATATTAAACCATTTTCCGGAGTGTTTTGTGCTTTATCACAATGTTTTCGAATTAATTTTATAATAAAATTATCGATTCTAATTATGTTTGCTTCCTTGTACACAAGTATTTTTTAGAGTAGTAATGCTTGTATTCGGAATTGGGCTTTCTATATATGTTAGTACAAACTCTTTTGCAATTTCTTTCAAATTTTCGGAGAGTTTCCATTAAACTCGCACTCATTAAAACAAATATATACAACGTATGGGTATATGGAGAAGTATGATACTTATATTGTTGATTCGGAACACTGTTCAAGTCAAACTGGAATAATTATGTTTTAGCTCAACTGCTATAATTTTTGCTACTATCTAATATGTAAAATCTGAATATTTAGAACATAATCGCCCATATTGTGATAGTCATTTCACTATCATTTTTTATCAAATACAAATACCAATTTTTCGATTTCGATAATCGGAAAAATTACGATAATCATAAAAAATGAAAATAAGACAATTGCGATATTCACTTTCTATGCGTATTGACTCGGAATAATGTCAAATTATTGTCATTTAGAAATTTTTAAATGAATATTACTGTTTTGGTTATTAAATATTTAAAAAAATGGATTCAACAAATGAGTATAGTTTTAAATTTCAATAAAATTATATAGTTTTACACAAACTATGAATGACACTGGGCCTGTTTCCACAAATTAATATGATGACGGCTTAATCAGACGTTTTATAGCCTCCTCTTACTATTACATTTTGTGGAGGGAATTTTCTGTATTCAGGAAAAATACGATCATAACACACCAATGCATAGATAATACCAAATAAACATTTTGGCTAGGGTTTATAAGGTTTTTTAAAGTTGCCTTCTGAACTCGTAAATATTAGTGAATTAAACAAAAATGTAAAAGAAAAACCATAATCTAATATTTCAGTTGTGTGGATGTAAGTACATCTGAATTCTGTATATATAAATGTAATAAAACTCAAATGTAAATAAAAAAATTAAATTGAATAAAATTGAATTAAATTGATTTGAATTGACTAGCGTTAGAAAAATGTATATATTCACTGAATTTATTTTTGTTTTAAAAGTTTAAGAATAAAATTTTTATACACATTACACACACATATGCAAAAAACATCAAATTAGTGATGACAAGTGGAAACGTAGAAAGTAATGGCATGAAGCATGATGATTCGTGGAAACCGGCCCATTTTAAAATCTTTAAGCTAAAGTAAACATTTTGTAAACATTTTCCTGTCGGGACAAAGTTGAGTTGTAACTCAATGGGATTGAATAAATCATGTTTTTTTTTCTTTACATAACGTCGGCTGCATTCTTATGTATCCAATCTACCAAAAACAAAATCTTGAGAAAATCGATTTTTTAAGTTTGACAGAAATTTTGACTAGAAAAATTTAAAAATAATCAAAAAAAATTTGATTTTTATAAAAATTTGAGTAATTTTTTAACATCTAACAATGCATAATTTTATTATTTTGAAATATCAAAATAATATATTTAAAAAAATGTTAATATGTATAGTGTAAAGCTTCATAATATGTGTATGGACATTTAGGAATAAAAATGATCTGTTAGATACTTTGGAATAACCAATCATACATACAAAAAATTTATGACTTATCAGTACAAAAACTGTAGTTTGAATAAATAGTTGTTAATAGTTGTAGTTTGCATAATGACAACTTGAAGGCTTAAAAACCAGTAAAATATAGGTTGTTTGGATAAATCAGAAAAACATATTCGAAAACTTCGAAAATTTTGACTGTAAATTCGGATAGAGCATAGCATAAAATGTTATAGTACATTAAAAAGTTAAATTTGGAAAAAATGGTCTGTTGGACACATAATAAAACAGCCGACGATAATTCCAAGGCTATATGTTATATTAATAGTATCTGATAATTTTGCTACCATATCAATACACAAATGTCTGTTTGTAATCAAAATGTTTCAACAAAAGCATTGTTTTAAAAAAAACCGATTCTTCTAAAAAAATTACTCCACACATTTAAGTGAAAAACAGCTCAACGTAAATTCATATAAAGTCATTTTTAATAGCCCTGCATTTTAAATAATTTGAAATCATCCAAATATTACTAGCTATATAACTTATATCGATTTAAGTTGAATCTATATATTTATTTTATATTAAGTTTATATATTTTTTACATTTTTTATATTTTTTATTTTATATTTATTTTATTTTTAAACACTCTGTACATATTAAATACGTTTTTTTTTTGTCTTAATTAATTTATGCTTGTCTTATTTCAATTTCTTGAAAATTAATGAAAGGGTTAACCCTAATAAGAAAACCGGTAATTTTACGCTACAATTTTCATATAATAAAAATCTAAAGAAAAAAAAAGCTCTATTCGAAAGGATATTATCTTGTAGTCTTAAGGAATATTTTTTTTTTTTCATATACTCGTATGTAATTACATAAGATTAATAATATAGAGGTAATTAAATTTATTGTATTTTAAATTTAGATCATACATTTAAATAAAATAAAACAGGGTTAATAATAAAATGGATTAGGGTTATGTTACAAGAAAAAAAAACACAGTCAAGTTTTTTATTGTATAATTTTTTTTTTAATGTGGAACGAAGTGGAATATAATTTTTTATTCAAAATTATTTTTTTGAATATTTAAGAAATTTTTTTACAATTATTTTAATTGAATTCCGGTTGTACAAATTCATAAAGTTAGTACCTAATCATCACCTTTATGTTTAATATGGAAAGTCAAATGGAAGAAATAGAAGAAGTTTTTGTTATAGTTTATGTAATTTATTACTTAAATTACAATTTAAATTATTTCGATTGTAAAATAAAGATCTCACATTGCCAGGTAAAATAGTTTTAAGTAATTCGATATTAATAGTTGAATTGAAACTATGTGTGTGAAAGGGTGTGATTAAGTGATACCGTAACTAA
Source organism: Argyra leucocephala (assembly GCA_963942445.1). Lineage (NCBI taxonomy): Eukaryota > Metazoa > Arthropoda > Insecta > Diptera > Dolichopodidae > Argyra > Argyra leucocephala. Next base: position 166,888,290 of record OZ012678.1, read on the forward strand.
TTTGGTTAAAAGGTCGAATTATTTTGAATGCTTGAATTCGTTTTAATTTTTTAAGAAAAATTATTTATTTATAAAGTATTACGGGTAAAAACAGGATACACTCATCCCTCGATTTACGGAAGCGTTTCGTTCCCGAAAAGTTGTGCATAAATCGAAATTCCGTATATGGAGTTTTCTTTTAAATATGTATATGGAATTATGTAAATACTGTTACATGTACTATATACCTATCAATTATGTATGTACTATGTAAATATTTTATAAATTTGCATTTTCAATAAGAAGGAAAACATTCACAGTTCCAGAATTATTTAATGGAAACACGATCTTGCATCTCGTTCTCTGTAGTAGCAATCAGTTGTTTAAAAGTTCTACGCAAATGGTAAGCTTTGAATGTAGGTATCGCGCCTTGATCCATTCGGTGAATCAAAGCTGTAGTATTTTAGTGAGGTACTCAATCCTCACATTATCAGACAATTCAGACAAGTTCACAGGTGCCCTGGAGCATTGTCCATTAACAACAACAAGGTTTTCCTTATTGGCAAGGTTTTTCTCACGCAAATATCATTTCATTTCGAGACAAAAGTAATTTTTTAACCAATTCTCGAATAAACTTGAAGTCATCAAAGCTTTTTTATTGGAACACCAAAAACCAGGCAAGGAGAGTTTATTACAACCTTTGAAAGCTCGTGAATTTTCGGAGAGATAAATCAAATGTGGCTTTAATTTCAAATCCCCAGCAGCATTGCCTCTAAGAAGAAGTGTTAAGCGCTCTTTTGTCACATTGGATCCTGGTATAGACTTTTCATCCACAAAAATAAAAGTTCTATCAGGCATACGTTTACAATAGAGGCCAGTTTTATCAACGTTGAAAATCTGTTCCGGAACGTATTTTCTTTTTCAATAATATTTTTCAAAATGTTGTAGTATTCACGAGCTGCTGTAATATCAGCACATTGACCTTCATAATACAAAACAATTTTGTGACTACATTACAAATATTAATTCTTGCTTACAAAAACGTATCAGAAAACAGATCGTATCGCCTATTACGATTATGCTTATAAGTTATTGCGTACATAAATTAAAAAAGCCTATTTTTTCTAGGATTTCTTTAAAAAAAAATTTAGGATTTTTCTATTTTCCGTAAATAGAGGTTTCTTCCGTAAACAGATACCTTTATTTTTAATTTTTCAATTCATTTTCAAAATTTCAATGTTTTACATTTGACACTATTATTCACTTTATAATACGTAACAACAAAAGAGCAAAATAAAAATTAAAAATATTGTTAATGAATAAAAAATTTAAAAATATGTCCTGTTTTCTTTAAGCAAAGCAGCTCCCAATATTTCGAATACAGTCCAAAAATTAAATGAAATTGTGTGAGTTAAGAAATCAGTACTTTACTGCAACTGAAAATAATGTAAGGAAAAATAATGGTTATGATTAAAAATTTAAGGTTGAAGATAAAAAAGGAGGTAACACATCTAAGTGTTTTGGTGGGTTAGACAATTAATTGTTATCTTTCGCGAGATAAATAATATCGCAAAATATCTTAATATGAGATTAGGTTTAAGGTGGATTGAAATGTCGTGAACCTCTGTTCTATGATTAACAGTTATTACTGTACTGCAATAGTCTAAGTTATTCGAAGCGTAAGTTCTTTTAAAGAATATAAACTGTCAAAGGGTGCTTATTATTCCAAAAAAAAACTTAAATTTTATATCAACTATAATTATAGCTGGAAAGAAGAAGAAAATTAAACCATGGATGGTATATCACCTTTTTTTTTTTTGTTTATAAAATCTAATTACAACTTTAATTCTACCACGATTCAAACGGATTTACTTGTTCAAGTCTTCGTCGTTATATTATAGTTGTCCAAGAGTTGTATGAAGAGCGTAGAGCAATAGCTTCGGCATTGTGTTTTTATAAAGTTTTTTGATAACTATATGCGATTGTTTTGATAACATTGTGTACTATTTTTATACCCGAACCCTTTTATACGTTACAATTATGAATATACCACGGAGCATTGACTATATCACGTATTATTTTATTTTAAAAACGTTGTATTATGTTTCTATTACATTCGCTGGCACAACCTCAGAGTTGAATTTCATCAGTGCAAATTGGTTTCAGGACTTATTGGTATAGCAGAAGCTTGTTTTTAGTTCACCACAGAGTCATACCCTAGTACATTTTCAGTACATTTTCCTCCGTAGGTGCTTTAAGTTTAGCTCTATTCGCTAAATAAACGGTATATGACTAAAAAAAAAATTTATTTAATTAGTAAAAAAATTGAACGTATAAACTATGTCTCGAAAATAATGACTGGAGAATAATATACAATATAAACTGTACCAAATATATATAAGTACGCAGCGGAACTATCGAAATATATAAGATTGAACAATATACAACGGGCGGGACATCTATTTGAATTCCCGAAAAGTCTTTTTTGGGAAAGTTAATGCAAATCGACTAGCTGAATCACCCAGACTGATATAGCTTAATGCAGTTATATCAAATGTATCCATAATATTCAATATCAAATAAACAGGTCCTCCTCCTCTTTAGATAAGCATAAAGGAGACAAATAGAATAGGACAAGACTTAATTTAGACGGTATACATCCATTAATAGAAAGGAAAATTTCTTTGATCATTAGAGCACAATATCAAAGTGAGTAACTAATAATAGTATTCGAATAGTATTGTAAGAAGAATCGATTGTCGGATCAATACTAAAAGTGTATACGATAGACGTAAAACAAAGCTTAGAATGAAGGAAGAAATGGGTGGGTATGAAAGCTGATTAATATCAAAGAATATTATAATAACAAGAAGTTTCATATGGATATTTTTCTATTATTTCAACTTAGATTCGTACGCGCGGGTAAAAAAATGAAACGAACATAAAAATTGAAGAGAGGAAGGAGTAGTAATTATAATTTTGTTAAAAAAAAATAATTAATACAACAGTATTCATATTTCAATATTTTTTTCAAATCAAAGGTTCAAAATAATAAATATAAAATAATTTAAACACATACGATCTCCAATGACCTTATGGACATACATTGTTTCTTTATATAAATTTTTACTTGTATTGAAAGTATACCAAAAGTAAGTACATTTTTAAATTTTTATTTCAGTTAATTTTGCTTGTTTTTTATTTATCAATGACATATAAATATGTATTTTTTTATATATGTATGTAAATTCATAATAAATAAATTTATCAAAAATGGATTGTTGCCTGTTTTACTTCTTCAAAAACGGTATTTCATAGACAGCTCACCATTTGTAATGCACAACTAATATATTTTGTTCTTTCATTACTATTATTTTTAAAAAATTTTTAAGATTTTGTGATTCTTTCATTGATTCTATCATTGTATGTTTAACTACATACTTATTTCAATGCATACAATAGTACCAACATTGATATTCTAATATATTCTATTATTATTTATGCATGTAGATGTATATTCATATCATATTCGTACATATAAATAATTCGTACAATTTTTGAAGAACAAAAATATTGTTTTAAAGAGCAAATCGCTTTGATGATAAATGAGAGAGCGGGTTGTAATGTGGCGACCCGCTATATAAAAATTATATTTTAAAAATTTGTATCAGAAAAATTTCTAATATCTATACACATTTATTAAAATATAAAATAAAATGCTCTTACTAGACCTTACTTTCAATTCTAGCCTCTTTTTCGATTATTTTTATAGTACTTTCAGAAATTTATTCAAAAATAGCTAATTTTCTTAAAAATTACTTTATCTACATATATGATAATATAGATTATCAAATTTTAGCGTAAAACACATTAAATTTATTTACATACATTTGTCTTTTTATTTTCATTTAATTTTCCTAAAAAGTTTTTATTTTTTATATTTTATTTTTCTTTTTGATTTTTCCGACATATCCGACTACTTCCACATACATTTTTTGTATTACATTTTGATTTAAAAAACAATGAAAAATCTACATGATAATAATATTAAATCTTATAACAATAATCTATTCCATTCAATGAGCTTATTATAGATTTAACACTTTATTACTATAAAATTTTGTAAACCTCCAACCCTTACGAAAGAAAAATTCAATGGTACAGGAATGGCGGCGATTCTTCGATTTTTCTTTCAAAATGAATATAATAAAATTACATTATTTTAATTTTTTATAACGATATTTTATTGAAATATAACAAACATATTATGTATGTATATAGTGATATAGAATAAAATCACACAAACACATTCACTTTCATTATTATTTTTCAATGTTTTTAAGTTTAAGATTTGAATCTGTAAAAGTTTTTCTTTGTGATTTGATGATTTTCTAAGGCCCATAAAATTTTCTTCGAAAAACGAAAACAAACACAAATTCATTTCGATCCTAAATTTTATATTTTCTTTAATGTTTTTTTTTTTTTATAAAATAACCAAGTTTTTGTAAACTTTTTGTTTTTTTTTGTTTTTGTTTGGTGATAGTAGCTTTTATATGCCTTGGAGTTAGTGTTTAGTCTTAAATACTATATAGTGATCCAATTTTAGATTTCTTTACAACATCAATCAAAAATTTTATAGGTTTTTGTTGTCATCTTAGATAAAAGGAATAAAAGTTTTACCCTATATTGTATAAAGAAATGAAACAAAGTATATTTAAAAGAAAATCAAATAAGAAGATGATTATAACACATTGTATTCGCCATTTTCTATTTTATTTATGTGTCATTTTTCCGATCGTCAGACTTTTGTCAAAAATTTTTACAAATGTTATAATGGGATTCAAGAGGGCTTGGGATACGGAAAAACTTTTTAATTTTTATTATTATTCTTGTTCTATTTTTTTTTTTTTTTGCAATCAAATAACATCACAAAAACAATAACAAAAACAAATACAAAATACATAGAAAATTTTATAATAAAAATAAAATCTGATTGATTAATACTATAGGCACGTGCCATTTGCACAAAAGAAAAAATACACTAAAAAATAAAATAAAATATTTTTACTATTTTATTATATTATTTATACTATGTATACATAATTTTAATATGATATAATAGAAATATTTCCACCAAAATCATACAAAACAAAAAAAAACAACAACAACAAATAAGTCTATAAAACTATTAATCCTTTGTTTGATGATTTCTTCAATCACGGAATCTCATAAAAGTACGCTCATAAAAAAAAAAAAAATAAAATCTTTTTTATCTTAAAAATGTGAAAAACTTTATGAATACAAAACAAACAAAAAACTGTTTCTATTTTGTCAATCTTCAGATACATACAATTACCACTGTTTTTTGTTGTTGTTGTTGTTGTTGTTGTTGTTATAATGAAAATGCCTAATGATCCAAAACAAAATATTATATAGTATATTTTATCATTTCTATTTAAAACTTTGTTATCAAATAATATCAAATAAAATTTCCAAGAATTGAGCGTCCTTAAATCCATACTCTAAGAGTGATTTACTTTAGCCTTAAGAATAAATAATCAGATGAAAAGTTCAAGAGATGAAAATCAAAAAATTCATTTTGACCTTAAATTAACTGAAAACTCTTTAACATTTTTTAATCTAAAGAAGTTCAATGGAATAAATGAATTTTTTTTATTTTTTATTACAAAAGCAATTAATGATTTATTTCGAAGAAAGATTTTACTTAAATTTTCTTTTAAATTTTGCTGTTGTTGTTGTTTTTGTGATAAAAATCCCGAAAACTCCTTAGCAATAAAATTTACCATTAAAATAATAATTTTGTTTTTTTGTTTTGCTTTTCGTTAAATATTTTTTTATTTGTAGAAATTTTAATTTCTATATCATTTGCTATCAGTATTTTTCAAGTAATCTGTAATTATGCAGTACTTCCTGAAATTGTTGAGACCGAACAATATATATTGCTGTATCACAATTGTCATAATCAGATATTTGGTCTTCAAAACTGTCATATTATTATTCGGTAATGCTGCAGTACGATTTGACTTATAATAGATTTCAAATGAGTAATATTCATCATAAATTAGCGCTGCAATTCGATTTAAAAGCAATTTCGTATATACACTCTGTTAGGTATTTGGTATTTAATTTATTATGAATTGCTACAATTCGATCTATTTGACCTATTGTAGTTTTCATAAGAGTGATGATAATCATAAATTAGCCCTGTAGTTCGATTTAAAGTTAATCAATATTGTAACACTCTGCATACACTTTGTTAGTAAATCGGGTGGTTACCAAATAAAATGTAATGATTGGGATTACATATACCGGGTGTTTCAGAGCATGCGTATCAGCTTTTTAGGAAGTTTTAAAAAATTATTAACTAAATCTAGATTGCTCTATCGATTGGTGATCCTGGAAGAACCGGAAAAGGATTTTTAAGCTCAAAACTCGTCGAAATTGACCGAAATTGAGATTTTCAATTGATAAGGGGCACTTTCCCGGAAGATGAAAATATCACCAATCGATAGAGCACCCTCGATTGATTGAATTTTAAAATCACGGCTCCTATTGGTATATTGGTCAAACTGGAAGCAGTTTTCAAAATAGATTTAAGGAACATTTAAGATCTGCATTTAATGGAAAAACGATTCAAACGTATTGAAACATCTTTTAGAAAACAAAGCACAATAAACAATTTGGAAATTTTGCATTTCACAGAACAGGGTAAGAAGTTAACATACCTGTAAGTATATGAAATTTTATCAGCTCATAATCATAAATCAACATAAAAATCTGATGAACAACCAGCTGTAAAATCAAATCTCTTAATATTTATTAAAGCATTGTAACTGTAACTGTAAAGGTATTGTGTAAAAAACAGAATCACCATAAATATTAACATAAGTGTAAATTTTTTATCTTCGTCTTCTGATGATGGTGTAATAACTGAGATCGATTAAGATGTAAAATACCTAGTGTTTTTAATTTTAAAATTTTATTGCAGTAGATATATAGTATTGTGTCAGATCCGAACATTTTTGGGTCGTTTTGCTAGTTGTACACTAAATTAAGGAAAAATATAATTTTTAACGCCACTGATGGCAACTAATTAAAATTGGGATCTAAATTATTAATTCATCATCATCATCATTGTCCTACAATCTCATCTGTGGGGCATAGACCGGAAATAAATTCTTTCCATCGGCCCCTATCTGCGGCTAACCTCTTCAATTGTGGCCATGTTCTTTGCTGTGTACTTGCTTCGACTAAGACAGTTGTTTTCCACGTTTTTCTCGGCCTTCCGACGCGACGTGTACCCTGAGGATTTCATTCGAGACATTGTTTCGCGATGTTGTTGTCAGGTTTCCTCAAAGTATGCCCTATCCAACGCCATTTTCTCTGTCGGATTTCCACGTCTATTTGTGTTTGTTTCGTTTCTTTGCTAAAGCGTTCTGTTGGTAATTGTTTGTGGCCAACGAATGTTTAGGATGCGCCGGAGACATCTATTGATGTACGCTTGGAATTTCCTGGTGATGTTTACTGAAATTTTCCATGTTTCGCAAGCGTACAAGAGACCAGACTTTACACTCTCGTTGAATATTCTTATTTTTGTGCGCAAAGATATGTTGCTTGCCTGCAATATTTTTGAAAACATACCGAAAACAATACGGGCTTTATTGATGCGAGCTTCGATATCCAAATCGGCCCCTCCATCTGATGACACGATGCTGTCCAGATAATTGAACGTTCTCACCTCTTCGATTCGCATTTCTTCATGGAGGATCGGATGTTGTGATGTGTGAGTTGTGCGCATGATTTTAGTTGTAGCTGAATTGACTTTTAGGCTGGCACTTTTTCCAGTGTCATACAGCTTTTGGCACATATCGTTTAAACCTCCGTATGTAGTAATAAGCACACATCGTCGGCGTAATGTAAGTGGGTGATACGTTCGAAAGGATGCCACTGGATACCGTTGCTCTCGTTTACACTCACATTACTACTAAAAACAATATGGGTAATAAAATACAGCGCTACCTTACTCCCTGACACACCTCGAAGCAATTTGTCAGCTGTCCTCGATGTAAAATGCAACATCTTGCATCTTTGTAGGATTTTTTTTTGTTTTGCATGAATGTGATTTTGAAGAATATAGGACTTTCAAATTTTTACTATTATTAGAACAAAAAAAAACACCACAAATATACAAGTAAGTAATCCCCACATACCTAAGTAAAGTCAGTATTGATTATATTTCGTAAACATTAATTTTAATACGGATTAATCTTTAAATCGACTCGAATTTGCCAAAATTTTGTACATTCCGATTTTCTATTTAAGGAGCAAAGTTAATCATTTCGTAATAATTTGAATTCTCTTGATAGACTTATCTCTTTTTTCAATATTATTAAATTTATGTAAATTAAAAAAAAGTACGGTACTAAAATCTCTAAACCATTTAACAACCGATTTTCATCATTATTCTTTTAAACAATGGATATTTAAAAGGAGACGTAACGAAACTAAATATTTTTTTTCAAATCTTTTAAATTTCAATTAAAATTATAAACACATACATCTCAACATCAAAAATTTTAATCTATTAAATTACCGCAACTTAGCTTTCTATGCTGTTTCGTTTTTTCCTCGCCAGAGGTAAATTTACAGTTTATTTATTTTTTTTTTAAATAAATTATTATATATGCGGTTGTTGTCTAAGATAAATCAATAGAAAAATTAAATATAGTACTAAGAGTTATTATAGTACTATAACTAAGTTATAGTTATCACAATAAGCCCATTTGCGGCGCCATTTGCTGATATAGGGGACAGATCCCCTTCCGGTAAGTTTCAATCGAATCTAGTACTAAGAATAAATTGAATTGAATTGAAATTTTGTACAATTTTTTTTATCAAACTTCCTCGAATTTTGAGAAGCGGGCGAATACTATTATTTATATAATAATATAATATTTATAATAAAGCACTTGCATTTTACTAAATTTTTCATCAGGAGTTTAATACCGTTTTTTTTTCTGAATTTTTTTTCAAATTTTGATTAGTACTGTAACTCTAAATTACAATTTAAAATAAGAAATTAAAAAAAGAAAAATCTTGTTTCTTTTCTGTTGTTTTTTTTTTTTGCTTGTCTCTTCCAATTCAATTGGTTCTAAGCTGCGTCCATGTTGCATATAAAACGCTGCTCAATTCATTTCGCAGAAAGCTGAACACATTTGTTTGCACTTCAACTAAGAAATCATATTTTGTTATGGATACTGAATGTCCTTTATATATTTTTTTCTTTTTTTATTTTGTTTTTCTCTTTTTGGGTTTAATGTCTTTTTCTGGTCATAAAAATAAAGTTGAACACTTATCCCAGGAGTTTTAAAAGATTCAAAAGGACATAATGAAATGATTCAAAATAAAATGACAAGAAGAATATAATATTGAATGGTATATATATATATATATATATATATATATATATATATATAGATATAATATGAATGTTGAATGAAATGAAACTTAAATATATGAACTCGTTAAGAAAGGATACATACTGTGTCCTTTTTTGTTTGTTGTTTTCTTTTTTTTATTATTTTGTAGGAGATTTATTGAATGAGAAAATTTCGCAAAAGAAAATTGTCTTCTCGGTTACTTTATTGTCATCAACATAATATACAAACTGAAAACCAAATGCAATATTATGTAGATGCCAATATATTATTTTTATTATATTTGATTACAGGGTGTTAAATGGTTTTATCTTACAATATTTCCTATTTTCTTTTATGTTTTCGTTTAATTATAGAAAACAGCTTGACATCAAAAATTATGAATAACTTTTTTTCCTGATTCACTACCCTTGCGAGCTTTTGAGGGCTTTTTCAAAGCTCTTCCTTCGAATTCTGTTCTGTGCTGGGTATTTAATATCACTCTAATGGCGTAATGGTTTTTTCGTACTCTTCTTTTGCCCAGCGTATTCCAATGATTGCCTTACAATATTATTTGTAGGTCTGCTGACGGTGTGGTATATTCAACTCCATTTTTTTGAATGCTCACACCTCATTATTTGTAATTATTCGACGTGCTAGTATTCCTAGACTACGTATTCGGTCTACGTACTCTTATTTTGCCCAGCATATTCTAATAATCCCATTACAATATTGTTTGAAGGTCTGCCGACGGTGTGGTATATTTAACTTCATTTATTTGAATGCTCACAGCTCATTATTTGTAATTATTCTGGGCCAAGATATTATCCATTGCCCTATTATAATATATATTAGTCTGACTGTTATATATTAGCACCGACATGTAGTCTAAATTTAGTACCCATGGCAATGTGAGGTTGTCTCTATACAGTCAAAAATTCTTCTTCAAAATCCATCTTGGTCATCATGGTGCTACTATAAGGTAACTGCATTCAGTGACATCTTCCGGCTTTGCTGTTGATTGTATTGACGTGGGGGGACTGAATAAAACTACTTAACCAAAAATTTACTTCATGTTTGGTACCATCTATACCGTTACGAATTTTCGATATTTTGTTCATGGTTATTATTTGCTTTTTTTTAATCCTATTTTCAATTACTTAAGTTTTTAACTCTTTTCTAGTTTTTAACTCTTTTCTACAATTTTACACTACAAAATCTGCAATATTTCGAGTATTTATTTAACAAATTACTGACTCTACTCATTAAATGTGGAAAACCGCACTGCTATTGTCAGGAATGAAGCCTTCTTAAATAGAACAGTTTCATTTTATTTAAGCTGTTACCAGATTATACTCTCAATTATTTTTGCCATTTATTATATCCCAATGACAAAGGGTACTAGACCAGGTTGAAAAACAAATAAGGTATTTTTTTGTTTCATCGTGAACCGAACCTGGTACCTTTCGTTTGAATGGCGGGCGCTCTACCTACTGCGTCACTCAGCGTGCATTCTATTCTATTGTTCTACATTATTTTCTAATTTTTATCTTTTATCCTTCTTTTTTCTGCTTTTAATATCTTAAATGGCTTGTCCGATAGCCGTTAGGATGCTTATATCAAAAAATTTTATAAATTACCTATTTTTGTATGAATAAAGAAAGTAAAATGCAATTAAGGTCCCAGAATTTGATCCCAGGACCTTCCGATTTGAATTATGATGAGATGTAACATACTTCGCAACTCCCCGTCGAACCTTTGTCCTACTTTTTTCTCTTTTTCTTCCCTCTATCTTTTCTTTTCTCTTCCAAAAGCCAACGGTACAGGTTTCTTTAACCTAAGTTTTGGCTAATAATATAAAAAAATATATATATATCAACTGCTTCATGTAGATTACCCAATCTTTATCTGCTTGTTTTACACTTCTGTTTACGACATTTATTTTGGAAAATCAATGTCATCGAAAATTATTTGACATTAAAAAAAGCTAATTTTGTCGAAAACACAATCACGGCGAATGACGAATTTTTGCTTTCAGATACATGAGATTATATGTAAATCGTGGCGAATGACTAATGACCAAAATTTCGCATTCAAAAAATAGATCTATTTCTATTTTACTCGTCGACGAATACGAAGGACATTCATTGATACCAACATAAATTAGTCAAAATGGCTTTAATAAAACATTTTTAAAATTCAAATTCAAATAAAAATTTTTTTAAATTAATTTTTTTTAAATTTTTCCTCCATTTTTATTCTAAATAAATTTTGAAATTTTAAAAGGGCGAATTTTGGTCATTCGCCACTCGTCATTGGTTGTGATTGTGTTTTCAACATTAAGTAAGAAATTAAAAATATTTCGTAACTAAAATAATTATTTGTTTCGTTAATTTAAGTATTTACTTGTTATTCCGTTACTTGTTTTATATACCGATATAAATCATTTAATTTTAATATTATTTTGTTTATTGTTCTAAAATAGAAATACAGTATATCGCATTTGAACAAAGTATTTAGATTTATGCGTGAAACTCAGCTGTATAACTGTATCATCAATATTTTTTCGTTAAAATAAGTTAATTAAAACAAAATTTATTTAGCAAATATTTATATTTGGAAAGTTACTTATTATGTCTTTCATTAGTGATTGTAAACAATCAAGTCGACCGAAATAACAATATCTACAAATTACAAAAAAACAAAACAACTAAAGGGCTAGTCATAATGAAATTAAATTGGCTTAATTTGGCTGTCAAAACTAAACGAAAAGTAAATCATAGACTTTAGCTAACTTAAGTGAATCTGACATTTATGATTTGTAAATGTAAATAAAAATACGTAAATAACAGAGTACAAATATGATACTATTGCAACTAGATGCGCTGGAATAGATTTAGATATAACTAATAAGTAAAAAATTTCGTTGTGTTATTTTTTTTCAAAATATTTTAAGTATTTGTTTAAATTGCCAATAACCTAAAATATAATTTTAAATGTTGTTTGTTTTTGACTAACCAATTTTCATAAATACCTACATTACAAGCTTCTTTTTCATGTAATAATTTACTTTGTTATGTTGTCATTATTATTGTCCTTTTTTATTTGACCATCTTATATACTTGCATACATTGTGTATTCCTATTTAATTTTATCCTAATCCTATTTAATTTTATAAACATGTTTGATTGTTTTAAATTGTATTCCTTTTTTTTTGTTTTGTTTTTGGATGACTTAATTACTGTCATTATGTGGTTTATATTTTCACATGACTGAAAATTGAAATTAAATTTTCTTTTTCTTATTTTTATCTGGACATTTTAATAAAACGCTGCCCGTTTTAGATTTATTTACGTTTGTCTAATTTGAACAATTTGCTATTTGAAAATGAAAAAAAAAAACTGAAATTAAAGAAAACCTATCAAAAATTATTCCCCTCGGAATATTAACGATTTGTTATTATTATTGTCTTTATTTTAATTGTTTTTACATTACTACAAATTATACGAAATGCATTTACAAACATTTTTACATACAAAATGTTTATATGTCAGTTAAATCATTGTAATTTTTTTTTTTGTGTAAAAGTCCATTTGAATTTTGATTTCTTTGTTAATTTTTTTTTTTTTTTTTGGATTGTTATACGGTAATTTGTTATGCTTTGTAGATCTGCAAATGATATAATGACATCCAGTTGACCATGTGGCTGAATAGCTATTAAACAAAACAAAAAAATGTGTTTCTTTTTATTGTTTTTGTTATTGTTGTTGTGTTTATCTTAATTAAGTTATTTAAAGGTAAGCCATCTGCAACGGTAATTATTAGAAAATGAAACCATTAGCCAATATACATAAAGTGTGTACAATTATACATATTGTGTAGTTTATATGTTAGGTTTTATATGATATATGTATATGTATCTTTAAAAAATTTAAATTGTGGTTGTAATGTTGATATTTTTAGACTTAGGTATTTTGAAATTGTCTCCTTTTTCTTAAAATTGAAATTTTATGATTTTTTTAGGTATTACATTTTTCAAATTACGTTCTATTACATTTTTATTAATTCAGACCTAAGTTTTAAATTTTTGTTTATTTAACAAATATTGATATTTGGAAAGTTACTTATTATGTCTGTCATTAGTGATTGTAAACAATCGACTTGACCGAAATAACAATATATACAAATAACAAAAAGACACAAACAACTGATGGGCTACCCATAATAACATTAAATTGGAGTAATTTGGCTACCAAAACTAAATAAAAAGTAAATAACAGACTTTGACTAACTTAAGTGAATTTGACATATATGAATATTGTAATAAAAATACACAGATGAAATGTAAATAAAAATATACAGATAAACAAAATTTTTATTAAATATAAAAAATATACTAAGGGCCTACTGTTGAGTAATTATAATTCAAATTGAAGCCAAATTTAAAGTTTTGAAACGAACAATAATTTAAGGTACCTACTGACATAGACGTCTTACGATAAAACACTAATCACTAATGTTTAATAGAAAGTTTTGAGGTTAGTAAGTTTTGTTTTGGACACAGTATAGGTGTAACTGATTCGTTTCCGAATTTTTCCCTATAGTCAGTGGCATTTAATGGATAAAATTACTAAAAACAAAATATTTTTGTAATTAAAGAGGTACATTATACCTATTTTTAAACAAAACTATATAATTACATATTCCAAATGACTAAAATTGACATTGTAATTGAAATAAAAATGAATTGCTTGTCTATTATAATTATAGATTTGCTTGTAATTTTAATTTTATTTTCATTTTAATTTTGTTATTTATAAGAATGTTTTAATTTTTATTATTAATCGCATTTTGTTTTTAATGTTGTTTTAGTTATTTTTTATTTTTTCTCCTTTTATTATTATTAGGTATAATTAATTAGTTATGAAGTACATATTTAAAATAATTAAATAATTAGATTATTTTATTATAGCTTTTTATCACTGATTTTTAATAAGTAATAATAGCTCCTAAATCAAAATGTCAAATTTCCGTACAGAATGTACGAACGAAATTGCACTTTGTTAAGCCAAATAAAGTTAACGAAAACTTGACGAAACTCTATGATATTTCTATTATGGATGTGCAATATACAATTTAAATGTAATCGTACGTTTCATTAAGCAGACTTAAGCCAGCTTATTGTAATTATGGTTAGCCTTTAAGAGTTAAAGAGTAATTATTGACCAAAACAGTTTGCTACCCCAGATATTTTAAATATTACATTTGATATTTTATTTATTTTTTTTTTAATATTAAAAATATATTAGAATAAATCACAGATTTCAATCATGTGTTGTCGTCTGTGACATAGATATTAGACATAATCCATCCCGCCAATTTGCAAAACAGTTATAATTATAATAAATTTCGAGATAGGACTATTTTGTTATTAGACATAATCTATTCGTTGAATTTGAAAAACTGTTACAATTATAACTGATTTTGAGAGAGTTCTATTCGTACTGTTTAAAATGAAGATGTGCACGAAATAAATAATTAAATACTTTCAACAGGTGCAGTAGGATTAATACAAGTCTACTGTAATCGTATAGTAAATATTAACGAGGTTTTATGAATTTTCCAACACAGTTCCTACACTCATTTTATTAAATCAATATTCATATATACCAAGCAAACGGCAACTAACAAATGGTCTTATTAAGTAGACAGAAATAGCTTTATGTACTTATCTTGTTCGTCCAAATCTGAAGAATGCAATTCCGGTTTGGTCGCCATTTTATTGCAATCATATCGATGGATTAGTAGGAATAAAAAAAAAATTCCTTCGTTTTGCAGAGCAGGTCTACCCCTGGTCTTATTCTGGTCTAATCCTATTATTTTCCCTTAATATACAACCCGTATATTAATTTAATCAGTATTATTTTCCCTTAATACTGATTAAATTAAATTCATTAGAGTCCCGAAGAGCTGTAGCTGATATTTTGTGCCTAGTTCAAGTTTTCAATGGATAAATTTTTTCATAAATTATTAAACGACTGATCAGCTCCCACTTGAATACAAGTACTCGTTTTTGATCAGAAAATGTCTTTAATTTGATATTTCACAGAATTAACTACGGGAAATGTGAACCAGTTAATAGAATATTTATAGCAGTTAATGAGTATAAAGATTATAATGATTTTTGCTTTACCAAATCCAAGTTAAAAACTGTTCGTTTAGACTAACATATTATAATATATAAAATATAATACACAAGTACGTATTAACTAGCAATTCTTATTTTAATTTCTAAATTTTTATTTGTTTTATTTTTTTTTTATAATTTTAATTATTTATTAGACTAAGTTTACATAATAAAAAAATAAATAAATAAATAATTAGGCAATACATTAACTACTGCGGTAAGAATTACTCTGCATTCAAGCTTCAGGTTGATTTAGGACGGGCGAGTCCAATACTGTTGCATATGTAACTTAGTTAGACTACTGGAGTATATTTGAAGTTATGGAGACCCGATTTTACTATAAAAAATATTGCAAATATGAGATTATTGCTACTAGATGCGCTACAACAGATTTAGATATAATAAATAAAAATGTATGGATAAGAAATAAATCAATAAAATAAAACAGTCATGAATGATGAATGACAAATAGACGAAGGAGATAATACTTTTTTAAAGTCAATATAGTACATATAGTATTGTCATAGTCAATATAGTATTGAATATACAACAATATTACTAAAATACAAAATATCAAATAATATTTTCCCCTTCAAATTAAAAACGAAGATAATATCGTAAAAACATTAAATTTTCTCATTTTGCAACGTTGGCTAAGTTTAATGTAGTACCCTATAAATGTCATGAACAACTTTACAAAAAAAAATAAACAAATTTTTTTCCTCCCTTTAATCTATTGACTACATATTATTAAAAATTTTCGATTTGCTTTTAAGTATTATATTTAACCATTTTAAATGATATCGTATACAAAATTACTTCCTAACATTTTGTCACAAATGTTATTGTAAACAAAAAAAAGTGTAATTTTTGAAGACACGTCATATTTTCATCGTAAAATTGTTATTTTCATTATTTATGTGAATAAGCAAGTCACAATTTTTAGAGACACATTTTGTCATTAAAATTATTTTAAAAGGCAAAATGCAGGAAATAATGATTTCTCTGGAATTATTTAATTAAAATTATCTTTTTTTTTGTTTTGTTTGAAATTTTGAAATTTGTAAAATTAATGAAAAAAAAAAATTCAATACATAATAAGTTAAATTAGGTTGTTACTTAATCAGTATACATACTTACATACATATATGTATCATAATTAGCTTGTGTTGACTCGTAAATGTAAAACAAAAAAAAGTTAATGGCACTTCTAGTTTGATTTGAAAAAAAAAAATTTTGTTTTGGTGAACACGCAACTTACATAATATAATATTTATGTATTTACAATTAATTAAGGAGGGGTTGGGTTTGGAAATTCAAAAAATTGACAATAAATTAGATTGTTTTAAATTAAAAATTAATTTAAGAAAAAAAAAATAATTCCGATATTAATATTTGATTGGATACTTATAAACATGTCTGAGAAAGAGAATATCAATGAAAAAACTCATTTAATAACAGAAAATTTTAATTTACAAATTAACGGTATAATTGGAGAAAATTAAATTAAATTTGGAAAATTATTTTACAACAAACTGAATTAAAAAGAGAAATATAGTTAAAAACTAAGTTTTACTAAACGCAAAAACTGTCTAAAACAAAAAAAATAATAACATTCATAGACAACAAACATAATAATTGTGTAGTAGAGTCATACAAAATTGAAAATTTTTAATAACAAATAGAAGGCAAAATATTGTCCTGTTCTGTATATTTTCCAATGACTTATCGATAATAATGTAAAACAGGAATTTTTATGAGCTAAGTTGAACAATTTAGGTAGTTGTGGGTTTAAATTTTTATGTTTGTTAACTTTGATATCTTAAAATACCAATCCCAGACATATAAAAATTTGTTATATATATGGATATACATATAATAACGTAGAATAGTTAACTGTTCAAAAGTTTTAATTACAGAAATCATATAGAATTGTGGATATAGCTGTGACATGTCATCTATTTTGTTTTTGTTTTTTTTTTTGTTTTGTAGTTCAACTTCATTTAAATATTTTTTTTTTAATTATAAAAAACAAATTATGGTACATGCCTGACCATTAAACAATTAAATCATAATATTTTTAATTAGAATTGCTAATTAGAAAAAGTAGTTTAAATTTCGTTTACGATAATGAACATTTATTTCTACTGTTGATATTCAAAAACTCTTAATCAATTTGCGAAAAAATATTTTCTACCATTCCATAATATTATATAGGAAAAAATATCTTATCTTAAAATTGTTATATACTAATACTTTTGTTTTGCTGTCTGAAGCCTTAGTTACCAAATATTATGAATGAATATTCGTAGAAACATCAAATCATGCATACAATATATTAGTTTTCATATTACTTATATATAATATATATTAATTTTGTTTTGCTGTCTGAAGCCTCAGTTACCAAAATATTATGCATGGATATACGTAGCAACCAAATTGTTTATGTAATATACATATTCATATATTCCTATTTATAATATGTACGTTATACAAATATATATATAGCAAAGAATGTCAACTAACACAATTACAACAACAATAGTAATAATAAAAACAACTCATTATGAATGGAAAAATTAAAATTGAGAAGAAATAAAATTGTTTAAATATGTTCTCAAAATTTTTAAAATCAAATGGACAAAAATACAAATAGCTTGCAAAAAAATAAACAATTTAGTATGATAAAATAAAGTTATAGCTATTTACATATATATTTATTAATGTAAAAAATTATATGTAACAACGTAACATCTTCATTATCAAAACTATACAAGTGATATAACACAACAGTTAATAAAATAAAAAAATTGGTGAATATGTAAAAGAAATAGCAAAATTAAAAGTTGAAACCATAATTAAATATTGTAAAGAGGGTATGCAGAGCTTAAAACAAATAAAATATAATAATAAAAAATATAAGCAAAAAATAGAAGGCTGAAATAAAATTAAAAATTGAAATAAGAAAAAGTAAAACGTATTGAAAACAGATTCAATTTGAAAGTGATCTAGTTCTAATAACGAAAATCTAAGATGATCATAATCCGAACTTAATGATAAATTTTTGGAGCTATATAATCATAGTAGAAGTTAATCTGAGATATATAGGCTCTTGGAACACTGACAAATTATAAATTATTTGTTCTAAGATTATATTTAGTTTTGAACCGGTGACCAAGATAGCCCGACCTATTAAAGAAAATGTTCAACAACATTTTAAACAAATATATAAATACTCGACCCATACATCAACAATTAAGCTTTATAAAGTCGTCACTTTGTAGACAGCATATAGTATAAATTCGTTATATTATATGCTGTATTATATTCGCATAATAAATTAGGGGTCTTCTGAGAGGAATGTTGTATCGGCGTAAGACCTAATGACCATATCGCAAATCCCAAGGAAAGCTGGAATTGCTAGCTTTCCAAAAATATATTATTTCTATCTTTATATCTTTAGTGGCGCATCTTATCCTTTAAGGACATTTGAAAGTATTTTTGTTGTTTTGATGTTCTTGTATAAAAACCGTTATATCTGCTCATCTATTAAATATATATTTTAGTTATATATTCCAGAAAGATAACGGTCTGGAGCATATTTTAACGTTTATTTGATGATGATTTGCGCTGCCGTTATTCCTAGTATTCATATACAGAAAAAGGTTAAAAAAAACAATTTTTGTACATAAATGCTTATATATTCTAAACTATTCGACGCAGTCATAAAGTATGCATGTATGAGTTATAGAAAAAAGATATACCTTTTCAACAGTCTATAAATATTGGTGGGTTTTGTGGTAAAATCTTAAGGTATTTGGTTTTTCAAGAAACAAAAAAAGATTTTTTTTTTTTCAAAATTTTCTACTTTGAACTACAATATCTTCATAACGGCAGCACCAATCATCATCAAACAAATGTTAAAACATGGCCCAGACCGTTTTCTTTCTAGAATATATAGCCGAATATATATATATATATATATATATATATCTAATAGATCAACATGGGATATGATCATTAGGTCCTACGCCGATACAACATCTCCCTCAGAATCTCCTAAATTAGCATTATTACAACATTCTATAATGCTAAAATTGTTACTTGGGTTATCTATGGTGCGATAAAATATTTTTAATTCCATTTTACTTAAATTTCTCCATTCAAATAAATTTATCAAAAACTATACTTAAACTATAAATGCAACACACACAAAACATCCTGTCATAGAAATTAATTTTTGTTTATTTATTTCTGAATATCCTTAAAGTTTAGATTTTTTTTTTTTGTTTTTGTTTTGGTTATCAAAAAATATGAAGTCAATTTCATAACTTGATTGTAAACTTATCATAAAATTCAGACGAAATGGTCATAAAAAAAAAAAAACTAAACTTTGTTTTCTCTGTCTTCGCTATTTTATTTTTTTTTTCTTACAAAATGGACACTTAATGTTAGTTGCAATCAGGTGGAAAAAAAATCAACGAATCAACCTTGAAACATTGCAATTCAATTTTGTTCGACATTGTCATAATAACCATTAAAATATTTTTTATCATTTTAAATTTTTTTTTTTTTTAATTCTTTAAATAAAATTCTACTTCAAGATACAACTAAATTCAAAGAATATTAAAAATTAAAAAAAAAACATAAAATCAAAAAAAAGTATTTAAATCCACCACATTTTTTATGATCCTTTCGGGATCTCGATTTTTCAACATACATACTATAGTAACTTACTTGTTATAAAATTTATATTGCACTTAAAAAAATATATTTTATTATTAAATTTATTTTTTTGTTTTTGTTTTTATGTGTTAAAATAATAATTTATGTATGTATTTGTAATTGTATATTGTCATCAAAGTTTTATGAATGGCATTACATTGAAACTGATTTTAACTTTTATACTTTTATATTATTAATTGGCTGTTTGATGAGACATGATATAAACTTTTTCTCTTGTTTTATTTTGATAGGTTAGGTCGTGTGAGTGCATGTTTGGAAACACTATATATACTATCATCAAATTTATTACGTATTAAAACAAAAAAGTTAAAAAAAATTAAAAAAAAAAAAAAAATTAAAAATATTAAAAAATAACTTGTAATTAATGTTAATAAAGTTAAATATTAAATTAGAAAAAATATTTTGTTAAGAGTTTATTAAGAAATGCAATATGTTAAATGAATAAATTAGTTAAGATCATAAAGTCTGAAAGTGTAGTTTTGAGTACCTAACTGTGTTGTGCAGTAAATTAAATTGAGTTAATTAGTAGTAAAAAAAATTTTTTTTTTATAGCAAATCTTGAGATTTATTGATCATGAATTTTTTGTTATTTTTAGAGAGAAAAAAAAAATGTATATAAAAACTTTGAGACTTATTTTAAGTGCTACTGCATTGTATAATAAATAATAAGTTAGGGTGAATGAGGTGATATAAATTTACGTTTTTTCATTGCAATAAAATATATAAAATAAAAAATATAATTATTTTGATGCTTTTTCATTTTTATTTTAAATATAATTTTTTTTTACTAGTAATAACTATATAGTCTACTGTCTCAATTTTATAAATTGTGTTAATTGATTAAAATTAATTATGTTAAGTTCAGAAATTTTAATCAGATTGATTATTATATATTTTAATACTATTATGAATCAACCCAATTGGGTAGAGCTACCAAATTACCAAGCTCATAACACATCAATTTTTTCATCATTTTAATTGTCACTTACTGGACCATTTAAATTGATGAGCTATTACCATGTTGAAATATAAATTTCATATTCATTTAATTTTTGTTTCAACGTAATTTTTTTAATTTCTCTATATGGATATGTAAAAAAATTATATTTATTTTTAAATGTCCACTGAATTTTTTTTTCTAATGACTTAATAAGCTTCAAAAAAATTGTCTGAACACTTCCAAAAATTTAAAAAACGCAGCCATTTTTTTTAACTAAACTGATTTTGACCGTAGATTGATGGATGAAAAAATTAATGAGAATAATATAACTGTTATCAATTAATTTTTCATCCTGATCTCATTCATTTATTTATTTTATTAGTTCCTCTCTATAGTGAGCTTATAAGCTCTATATACAGAGTACATATAGAATCAATTAATTTTCCAGTAATTGTCCAATATTTATGAAATCATTGATGTATAATAGGCACCTAAAGATACCTTCTATCAATATTTTTATATATTAGTAATGACTTTTAATGTTTTCATTTATCTTATTAAGGGTAGGGAAAGGTTTTTTAGGGTATTGGTTATCATATACCAATGACGTACCCTGTTCATGACACAGTGAAAAATAACTTGAGAAGAAAATAAACAAATAAAAGAAATACATTTCATACCTACTTACAAAAAATATGCCAATGATGAAGTGCACCACAAAATGAACTAGAAATGCAACTCAAATCAGAATAGTATCATCAACAAAAAGATTTAACAAACATAACACAATATACAATACAGTATATAAAATGTACAATGAGTTACCAGAGTTATCACAATTATCTAAATTCAAAAGTAAAGTTAGTGTTTATTTTCATAAACTAATAATAATATTATAATGATGAATATATAGGTACCTATTAGAAAAAAAATAATACATTAAAAATAAGTTTTCTTAATTTAAAATGGCACTGAATTTTAACTGAAATATTTACAATTAACTTTATAAATTTAAAACATTCTGTACGAGCACTGGAGCTCATTGAGTAGATAAAATAAAAAAAAATTGTAATTATTCAACAATAAGTGTATTAGACAAATATTAACTATTCTAGGGGCAACAATTACAGGCCCAGCCTAAAAAAAAAATTTTTTCTCCTCTTCATTTAAATATTTAACTGCAAATAAAGTTCTAATTCAAGGACACAAACCAGGGATATTTATAATTTGTTTATAGGTTGTTTATTTTCTTGGTAATATCAACTGTTTTGATGACGTACTTCTAATTTTGAAAAGATTGATATTTTATAGATTTTGTGGTGTTTTACTATTTGGTTCTTGTGTTAAATAAATAGTTTGCCTATATGGGTTTAGAACTTGGATATGTTTTTCTATAAATGGTTTATAATATCATTATCATTTATAAAATGATTCATTTTGTATAAATGATTGATTTATTTGATTGTGTAGTACTTTTTAATTTTTTTTTATTTCGTAATCGGTAGTTTTTTTGCGGTAATATTTTGAAGGAGTTTTACATTTAAATTTTTGGGTTTCTATCACTTTGAGGTGGAAAATTTTACAGATATTATTAGCGTATTAATATATTATACATACATACAATACGAATCTCAAATGACAAATTATTGTTGTGTATACAACAGAACAACAATCCAATTATTGTCAACAAATAAAGAGAATACAAAATTAATTCATTAGTTACATATATATTAATAAAACTACAGAATTTCATATTATTTTTATAGTCAAAATTTTGGAATTGAAATACCATTGAAAACAAGAAGCTAGAAATAAAAAGCTAAATAGATTATGACATACTATAGTAAACTAAACTAGTGAAACAACAAAATTTGGTTACATACAAATTATGGAATTAGAGCTATACCTTAGCTAATGTACAGGTTTGTGACAGTCATACATTCCAAAAAAGTATTATTTATTTAATTTGTGACACGATTTACAATGTCAAGTAGACAATATATTCTGCTCAAATAAATTAGGTTAATATTTTTGAATTGGTTTGAGTACAGTGCATGGATACTGAGGTCTAAGAATTCTTGAAAATTAAATAAATTTAAATATTACTCTTTTTTTCTCTTTTTTATTCAAGACGTATTCTTCCCTTTATTTTACATAGTAAATACTATGATCTTCTTATTTAATATAAGTTTATATATGTTAATTGTAATGGGTATATCTAAGTTAATACAGTTAATATTAAAATCATTATAATATATTTATTTAATTATTTATTTATTTCTATGCGAATGTATATAACATTAATTATATATAACTTCAATCATATATAAATTATAATATAATATAGACTAAAATAGTCAAATACAAATCTTAAAAGCTAAAAACATAAAAACTTAAAAACTAGTATGAAAAAAATTTATTTAGAATTTAATAAGAAATTAATTTAATTTAAATTCACTTTGAACTTAATTTTATTTTAATTTGAAATTTGAATACTGCTCGAACAAAAATATAAAAACAAAATGCTCAAATACAAAACCACACAATTAAATAACAAAACTTAGATAATATTAGTCCCATAAAACTAAACACTATAATGTGAGGCAAAGAAACAAACAATTTTAAATATATAAATATTTCGGAGCATTTTTAAATGACACCATAAAAATCGCATCAATAAAACGTTATTTTTAACAAAACGCACTTAATTAAAACTGTTAGTTGGTAACGATAGTAATTATAACCTATCAAAGACAATGAATCAAAAATTTGTATTTCAATACTGATCTAAGCTCTAAATTCACCGTAATTTTTTCAATTTACTTTAGAAACTCTTTCTGATACAAAAAAAATGGGAATTTTTGGTCCAATTTTTAAATTTTATATAACAAATATAAAATTCTAAAGCCGATAGCCCTGGCAGCTACTGTTTGTAAATTACTATATTGTGTACAATTTAAATTATATGCAATGAAAAATAATAATAATAATAATAATAATAAAAATAATAATAATAATAAAAATAAAAATAATAATAATAATAAAATTCTATAGTAACAGAAATTGAAAACAAGATAGGAGACAAGAAAGAAAACCTCTCTAAAAACTTTATTTATACAGATCATCACTGCTTTAACCGCATACTTTAAATAATTAAACGTTTGTTTCTTTACATTATTTTTAAATTTTATTTTAATAGACTTTAAAAAAGGAAAATAAAGAAATCTATTGGATTAGAGACCATTTGATTCGTATTATTATTTTTATTTTTGTTTTTGTATTTTTTTTTAAATAAACCGGAATTTAAAAATGAATTAATATGTCAATTATTTCCCCATATTGTAAAATTTTATTCCCACCATTTTATCATACATTATCGTGTATATTCAATATATAATATTATATACTACGAATATATCTACATAAATATTAAATTAACTGTATATTTTATCATCACGCAACATCATTTTAAAAATGTTTTTTTTCTTTTTTTTTCATTTACGTTATTGTACTCTAGTAACCTTTAATTTAACATTAAAATTTTCAATTTTATACCTATTTTTACCTTTATTTTTCTATCATTTTGTTTTTATTATTTTTATTTTATTTCTTTTTTGTCTGATATTTCAATTTAAAATTTTTTGTTTTAGTTCTATATTGTGTTTAGTTATGTTGGTAGAATGCAATTTTTATTTTCTATTCCATATTTCACTAGGTTTTTTTTTTTTATTATAAATTTATTATTTTTTTTTCTTTATCTTTTTTTGTTGATTATTTAATGCGCCTAACTAACATATCATTTAATGTTAATAACCTAATATTTAAAATCGTATTTTGTAGTTGGTTGGTTGGTTGATTGTCGGTTTTATTTTATATTATTTTTTTTTTTATTTTTTTAAATTTTTTTTTTTTTGTCACCAGGTTTTATTCACCGTTATTAGATACTAATAATAATAATAAAAAAAAATAATATAAATGATAGAGAAATATGAATAGAAGAGTATAATAATATATTATATTATGTATATGTATTATGAAAATAAAATAACTGATAATTTGATAAGAATTAATAATTATAGTGTTATGTATATCAAAATTATTTCAACACTGGAAAATAGTAGCGCAATTTGCAATTATTTATTTTAATTGAAAATTAAATTAAAAATAATTCAAAATTAAAATTATAATATTTAAAGGTTGCAATGAAGTATTTTTAAAGGTTTTGCCGATAATTTAGGATGGAAAAGTTTAGAGAAAAAGTGATGTTCATCAAAGAGACAGTCTATCTGAAGTTTATTAAAATTATAAATTACCTTAAAGGGGATACATTTTATTGGCTCAACACATTAAGTGGGGAAAATGTTGTATTAAAGAATAACATATTACTTTCACAGTTAACAGTTAAAAAGCTTGACATGAAAAGGTTTTTATAACTCACAGATATATTAATAACATCGTAATAAGCTATAAAAATTGTCAAATTAAAAATTAGGTCATACTATAGTTGTTAAGTTGTAGCTATAGCCTAATACTATAAATACTTACTTACTTACTTGCTTTGCGCTACAGACCTTGAAGGTCCTAGGCCTGAGGCAAAATTGTCCCCCACTCTATAAATATCTACTGATGAATTCAAGTACTATTATGATGAACGAAAGTACTTCTGAAAATAACTATTGTAATACAAAAGTTGACAAAATCTAGAGTGTTAATTTCTAAAAGTACAGTACTGTAACAACAAAATTTACCATATCACACAGTCCCAACTATATTATTCAGTGTCATATCATACTAGAATTATATCACATAACATATTTTTATTTTTAATTTATTCCACTAGCAAATACAAGACTTTGAGTTCAGTACAGACGATTTGCTTCTACTGGTTTTGTGGTTCTAAAACCGCATTCATTAACTTCAAATAATATGGTGTGTTTTCAGATTACAGTGACGTCAACAGCTTCTGAATCCAATATCTATTCATCATTGCATTTTGTAATTGTTTACACATTTTTTTATTTCTGATACAGTTGTTTGGTCGGAAACTGTCTGTACTCTCACACTCAAAGTCTTGTATTTGCTAATAAATTAAAAATAAAAATATGTTAGTGATATAATACAATATGAAATGTATGAATGTAATACAATATGATAACACAATATGTAATACAATAAGCAATGTGAAAATGTATATGAAATAATACAGATAATGCATACCTGTAGTTTTTACGTGAAATTGTCTAATATCGGCCAGATTTTACGAACAATGACATTCAAATGGATCGATTATAACATAAATCAAAAAATGTTATTATTCATTAAATCTGATCGATATCAAACAACAACGAATAAATTAGATATTTGAATAGCTGAATTCATTTTCTGAAGCTGTCTTGAGATTGCTCTTACGAAAAATATTATTTTTGTAAATATTATAAGTTACCTTGACATCGTAAATATCACAACACAAAGTTGAATACAACGTCCACATGATCTTAAATTTATACAAAAGCTCACAAAAGCTTGAGACAATGAGACATTTAGACAATGATCACAATTGATGTTGACGATTTGACAGGTTTATTTCGGTTTACAACAATTTTTAAAACCCCAATGTTGTAAGGAGTTAATAAAAAGTGTGTGTTTGCTTGATCACAAATGAATTAAAACACAATTTCTCATAAAGCTCTTATTACACAATGTTGCCAACTTATTTTACGGATAAAATTGACAACTTAATTTTTTTATATTGTACCTATTAAGTTGAAGTTTTTTTAAGACATTTACGATGTCACCGTTTAAAGGGGATGATAGGCTTTATTAAACATTTTAAATGGCGATCATAATCATTGAAATAAAAAATGCGAGATCAAAAAATTAGATGAAAAAATTAGATTTCAATAGGTTGCGGTGGCGTTGAAGAGAGCCTGTGAGTACTGTAGTTATAAACGAGAAGAAAAAATTATTCTAGACCGAACGATAATGTTTTCATATCATATCATATCCTAATATACTATGTATACTATTTATTAAGTATATATGATACAATTTCATACTATAGGTAATATTAATTTAATATGAAATCATACCATTGTATGAAATCATACAAAAAATATGAAATCATACCAAAAACACCAATATAATGGGATAAACACACTAACTTCTATATTATAGTTTAGTTGCAAATTTTGTTAAGTTGGTCAGTTAATATTGGGTTGAATAGAACATTGGGGTATAATAAAATGCTACATCAGTAAGGTATAATCTAGTACAAGAACTAAATATATTCAGTAACATTTCATCAATGCTATTTATGCTAAAAAATAATTACGGTATTGTTTTGTATATAATAATATAGCCTTTTATAACTACATACAGTACTCATAAGCTTTCTTCAGCACGGCAACCTATTCATATCTATTTTTTATTTATTTTTTTAATCTCATTTATTTCATTAAACCTAACATCAAACCATAACGTCCATAACAGCAAAAAATGGTCCCTATCTAGTAAAATTATATTTTTTAACATTATCTGATTTCAATACAAATTCAATTGTGTGCTATCACAATATTATTAGGGCTGTCAAAATTTATTCATTTCATAAATTGGACAGGAAATGTTCTTGAATATTAAAATACCTCACGTGTATACAATTGACTTGTTGCATTTCAACAATAGGTAACCATTCTCAAATTAGAAAAAAAAAAACATAAAACAGACAAACTAGAAAAAAATTAATTTAAATTCAATATTAGTGTTTTATTTGCATATTATTTGCGATTTATAAAAAAATAAATTAATATGCACCTGTTTGGCAAAAAAAAAATGTAGAGGGTATATATTTTTCGCGTTTTAAACTACAAAATATATTTTTTTTTTGTATAATTAAATATATACGTATTTCATAAATAATAGATTCTCACGTTATCTCTGGTCTACACTTATTCTATTAAATTATATTTTAGCAGTGATACTAGAATAGTAATTTGTTTCTTTTTTTTTAAAGTTAGGTTGGTTAGTAGATAATAGGTAAATTCTACTAACTATTATTATTATTATTATTGACCACATAATTATCTAGTAGATTTTTTTTTTTTTGAATTTTTTCGCATAAAATTGAATTGACACTTGGTTATTATGGTTTAGTTTATTTCTTTACTTTTGTTTTATTTTTTCTTTTTTATTTCTACAATTTTTCATATTTCCGCTTATTTACGCTGACATACTATTATTTGTTATTTATTGTTTTGGTTTATATTTTTTCACTGTTTTTCTTCAAATTGTGTAAACAATTATAATTAAAAGAATAATAATTGTTGTGGTTGTTATATCTATATAAAGTGATGTATAATACATTGGAAAAGTTAAAAAGAGAAATAATAACAAAAAAAAAATGCTGTTCTAAAATTCATTTGTTTTGCATCTTAGCTATGTATATACAAAAAAAATTTTAAATTTAATTTCACGACGGAAGAGTTTCAATATTGAATTTCAAATTGATTTTCGAATTGTTCAAATCGATTTTATTTTAATTTTTTGCCATAGTTTCAGTAAATTTTATATCAAAAGTATGAAAATGTATTTATTGTAGAATCATTTTGATAGAAAGTTGTAAAAGGCATACAAATTTTTTGAAATAGATTACGAATTTCGGACGTGCAGACATTTACTCACAGTGTTATACTAATTGTTTTAAAATAGAAAATTTGGATAAATTTAAATACTTAGTTGACTCCAAAATGTCTTAGTTTGATCACACATCTTACCTAAAAAAATACTTTAGTAATGTCACACGACAATTATACCAAGTTAGCTTGTATAGTTCGACAAACGTTTGTTTAAAATTTTACTATGCTTTATATCATTCCAAACTCCAATATGGTTGGGGTGGAGCTTATTATAACAAAATTCGTACTCTTATTACTTCACAAAAATATGCTGTCAGAGTTATATGTAATAGTAGTAGAATGACTCATACTCATCATCTATTTGTTAATTCATAAATTGGCATATTAAAAAAGCTATTTGGTATTCTTTCTGTAACAAATCTATCACCCATATTCTCTTAGACCCATCGCTGACGAGAAGAAAAAATTCATCTTGTCTCGTCTCGCTGAATATACATTTCTGTTAGACACTGTAAGCGGCGCGATAGAACATTTTATTTGTTGGTAGTACTGATAATTTTTTACTGTCAACCAAAATTATTGGTATATTAAACAAAATATGGTTTATAAAATTTTTGGAAAGTATTAGTGGGGTTTAGTTTTAAAATACTTTTTAAATGAAAAATAAATATAAATTTTGTTTAAAATTTAAAATGAAAAATGTTTTAAAAAATTTTTTAGTTTAGTATACATAAACAGTAGTAAAACAGTAATAGTAAAGATGGTTTTTTTTTTTCAAAACAAAAACACAATTTTAATAATAATGCAAAAAAAATAATTAAAAATTGTTTATTAATCTTTACTTAACTATTTTGTCTATTCAATTAATTTATTTAATTCAATTTTTTCAAATATAGAGAAATATACTGGCTGATTGGGCGGAATTCTACGGTCTCGACCTATAACAAAGTTTTGATGTATAATCAAATATTGAAGCCAGTCTGGGCATACGGTATTCAAATATGGGGATGTGCTAAACAAATCCATATTCAAACTATCCAACCGTTCCAAAATAAGGTACTGCGCAACATAGTCAATGTTCCATGGTATGTTCGCAATGCCGATATTCATCGAGATCTGAAGATCTCATCTATAAAAGACGAAATAATTAAATGCGCTGCACGGCATAAAACTCGTCTGATCCAACATGTCAATACCGAAGCTTCTAGCTTAATTGACAATCAAAACTTTGTGAAGCGACTAAAACGAACAAGACCACTTGAGTTAGGTTAAAACTTTTTATCTATTAAAACCTTATTGGATATTGATAGATCAAAGGTATCTTAGTTTCTTTGAGTTAAATTTAAATTAATGGTTAGTCTATAAGACTAGTTTTAATGTTGCAATAATGATAGAAGTTTTTAGTGGGTTAAAGTCTCACAGTCCTTCAAACTGCCTTCCCCGGTAATAGGTAGTCCCTGAAGCCTCTTTCGATGATTTACTACTATCTGGAAAAAAAGAAAAAAAAAAATTCAATTTTTTGATAAAAAAAAACACAAAATACTTTGACGAGATAAAAAATGGCTATCTCGTCTCGTCAAAGGTCTAACAGAATACAAAACTATCTCGTCAGAGATATTCTCACGCGATCTCGCGAGATGGGTCTAACAGAATATGGGTGTATATTTCTATAAAACTTTAAAGGTTTTTTTTATTAGATCTGGGTACCTTGATACTAGAGGCACTTTATA
The DNA here is from genome assembly GCA_963942445.1 of Argyra leucocephala. Taxonomy (NCBI): domain Eukaryota; kingdom Metazoa; phylum Arthropoda; class Insecta; order Diptera; family Dolichopodidae; genus Argyra; species Argyra leucocephala. The sequence goes on from OZ012678.1 coordinate 166,918,940, forward strand.
CTATAATTTAAAGATAAATAATGGAAATCTGATAGATATTCCACGTTTTCGCAGACATCACTTTTGCCATTTTTACAATATTATTGCACCGATAATTTTCAATAGATTGCCAGCTAATATTAGAAATATGAGAGTACTTTATAAATTTAAAAAAAAAATTAAATCTTGATTGTTACAACTAAATTTGTATGATTCGGAAAGTCTTCTAGATGTGTTTATATAGGAATCAAAATTAAAATTTCATTTTATATTTTTTTTTGTTTTCTCTCTCTTCTTGTTCTGTTAAATTGTTTTATTATAATCCCCAAAAAAAAAAAAAAAGAAAAAAAAAATCATTTTGAACTAATACATCATTTTTCGGTCTTAATGGTGGGTAAAAAAAACAAGATTAGTTAATTTTATTCTGCGCACTTAGGCGCGTTGTACAACAGTGGTTATTATAGATCTAACAGTGTTCTGTCCAGATAACCTATTTCGATATCATTTGCAGCTAACGCAAGATCGACAGTATCAGTATCGACTGTAACTTGCGGAATTTTTTATTTATAATTTCTGCTAAATATATTATTTTTGGTTAAACATATGAAATAGTGGCCTGTTAATTGATCCAAATGATATGAAAATTAAAAAAAAAAAAGTACAGCTTAAAAGATACTTAGAATTAATTTAAATTTGACAATTTTTTTCTTTGTTGTATGTATAATAAATTACCTTCGAGCTAGTGATGAGCGGTAGGTATCGAGTTCTCGATATAATCGATATTTTGCTTACATTATATCGATTTTTAATTGATATTTAGCGAATTGATTATTTTAATTGATATTTAGCGAATTGATATTTGTTGATGATTAGCTTGATATTTCGTTCTACATCGACCTATTAATACAGAACATTTTGTGCTTTAAAACTTTTTTTTACCTTTGACAGCAAAATAAATTTACATTGTGTTGTAGTTTGTATTGTACTTTTATGTCATATATTTTCAAATTTTTGAATTGCTTCAAGTTTTAAGTAGTAGTATTAAAAACTGACATACAAATGTCAAGCAAATAAGAATTTAGCAAAGACACAAGAAAACACAAATTTTAAAACATTCCTTTTGTATCCGTTTTAAATTTTTTATTATTGTCTTGGCTATAGCGTGTCTTTTTAAAATATAAATAAGTTTAAAAAAAGTTAGACCTATAAGAAGTTAAAAGTGATTTAATGCATTATATAATATTTATGATAAAAAATAAATAATATATATATATATATATATATATATATATATATTTTTTTTTTTTAAATTTATATTGTTAATAATAATAATATATATAATAATAATATGATAAAGTGTAATAAAATTAATTTCAAAACTTATATATAATAATTTAAATTAGTCAAGTTGGTTTGTTTTATTTGCTGATCGGCCTTTTCAGGAAATCGCATTTTCAACTAAAAATCTATAATGTTTATTTTCGTGATTCAAATCGATATATCAGTATTGTATTTGGTTCCAATTTTTGTATGCATCGACTTTCTTTTGATGCATATCGCTCGATATATCGATTTGTATTTTACATATCGCAAAACAATACTTACAACATTAAAAAATGAATTTTAGGTACCTGTACCATGTATTTCGATCGACTTTCATCGAATCGTTCATCGTTATTGTTAGAGTTATTCGATTGTAATCGTTAGTGCCATTATGTATTTCGATGAAAATTTGATCGAAAGTGTTTTAAAATGCTGCCATTGTAAAATTCAAATCTGATGAAAATGACATACATATGTTTGATTCTTTGACTGTCAAACTCAAATTATTATACGAAAAAAAAACAAACAATAGTGCTATAACTATTTGAAATTTTTAAGTTGAAGTTGTGTTCAAATAAAACAAAAATTATTAAATTAAAAGTTTTTATAAATAAAATGATTTTAGCAGAGTTAAATTTTACAGTTTCTGATAGTGCCAAGGAAATGATTTGCAGCGTAGGAAATGATTTTCATGTCGGACTAGCAGAGCTAATTTTTTCTGTTGTACTTAAGGAAGTTTCATATGAAATTTGCAGTTTATACTTATTTCCAAAATGGATCAAATTCCATTACGCACTAGAAAAAAAAATCAGACAAACATTATTTTTATGATTAAAGTAGAAATACTAAAATAATTTATATACACTAACTTTCATATTGCAGTTTATTTGTAACTGGCCTTTCATTCCTATTAAAATTTATTTCAATACAAAATAATTATGAAGAATAAAGTAAAATATACCTACTAACATTTCAAATTTATTTTTATTCCAAAAAATATCGCAAATATAAAACAAACACCATGTGCCCAAACGTCACTCTTTTATTTTATCTTTTTAATTCAAAATTGAAATAATTTGTACAAAATCTCTCTTTCGATGTCTCTTTCGAGATAAAATTTTACATCGATAAACTTTATCGATTTCGTCGACAATTTCTGACAACGTCGACAATTAACGATATCGAAATACATAATGGCAATTTAGCATTTTGACATTTCGTTCGACCAAATCGTAATCGTTGTCGAAATACATAATAGGCACCTTAATGTGTTGTACTGGTCGTTATTATCCATTTTTATATTTCCAATTCATTTGCAAGATAATTTTTATTAAAAGTAAATTCCACTATAACCACACACCATAAATGACACTATAACCAAATTATGAATAAATTTAATTATTTACTTGGCTTTATAATACATTTTGAAGTCGTTGGAAATAAATTTCCTTATCACCATATTGTAACAGTTCTTTATAATATAATATTGGTTTGATCTAATTTGTAATTTGCTAGTCGGGTATGGTCCCGACGTTGTTCACATAAAAACAATGGAAATTTGTCAAACTCAATCATTAAGACTTGCCCTTTACAATCTTAATTGGAAATATTTGATTCATTATCTAAATTGAATTCATTTAAATACCCTGCAGGAAAAATAATTTTCCCACCTCTATTTTAATAATATAACTCTTATATATTAAATGTATTTTCAAAATAAAGTAAATCTTACAGTTTGGTTTTAAATAAATATTATTTTAACTGCTTGATTTAAACTGAAAATAAATAAATAAAATTAATGAAAACTTATAAAAAATAATAATAACAAAAATGTTTAATATTATAAGACATCATCATCATCATCATATTGACACGGAACGTGATACACGTCATATTTTTATAACAAACAAAACGATATAAAATGAAAGCAAAACTCTCATACTTGAATTTTAAATATTTCCAATTTTAAATTATTATTATGTCTTTTTATAAAACAGCTACCTACTATGTATAACAGAGAGTCTTGTTTATCTTAAATAGTCTGAATTAATCTAAGATTAATCAACAAAGTACTAAAATCATATTTTTTTTTGTTTTTAATAAAACAAAATAAACACAACTAAAAAAAAAAATAAATAAAATGAAATGCATAATAAGCTTAATAACCTGCCACAATGTCTGACATGTTCTATAATATTTCAATAAATTTAAAAGCTCTTATGACAATTAAAAATATTACGCACATAAAAAAATATAAAACAAAAAAATAAAACCACATACAACAGTAAAATTAATTATTAAACTGATAATAAATCTTGAATTCTTATCATCAAAAATACAATTGAAAATAGCTATTTTTTTTTTCATTTTGATATACACAATAATTATTATTAAAAATTATAATATTATACAGGGTGTTCATAGATCAGTGGTTAAAATTCAAGAAGAATTTTGTTTTAGTATAGTTTAAAACAAGTAGGTATGGTATAAGTTATATTTATTTGCGTATTATATTTACTTGGTAGATTAAGCTAAATTTTTGTTTTGGATGCTTTAAAAGTGATCAAGTTTTGGACCAACATGGTGTAAATACACATTACATGTTTTAAATAATACCTTAACGAAATGATAAAGCATTCAATGATAAAGCTTGATTAAAGAACATGAAAATACAATTAATTGATTTTTTAAAAAAAATTTATCTATTAATATTTTTGTAATTTCAGTTTCAAAAAAATAAAAGGGCCTGTGTGATCTCAAACGAGCTTCAAAAAATTGTTCAAATTACTCAAAATGGCCAAAATTGCTGAAATTGGTATATAAAATTTTAATGTATAGGTAACACAACAAACTTTTTTTTAGAAATAAAACTACATTTTTACTACTCATTTGATTTATGTAAATTACGCTTTACTTCTTATTACTGCTGTAACAGTATTACTTCGTGCCAATAGATCATAACCGCTTGTGTTAACATAATGAAAAATCGAGATCAAATAACCATCATATTCAGAGTTTTTTAAAGTCTTTCCTGTCAAAATTTGGTTTAATTCTGATATTTTTACTAGGCACATTTTTGTACCTTCATTCATATACTAGTTAAGGGATAGAATAGCTTAGTCAATATGACCTAAAATTGTTTTTGTCATAGTCGGTTATATAACTTTGGATATTTTAAATATATTCCTACAAAGTATAAGTATTTTTATAGCTAATTGTAGTCTACCATTAGCTATAAAAATACTTATACTGATACCTAAGCGATTTTTACAAATTTGGAATATCCTTTCCAAAATTAACAAAATAACAAAAATACTCTAAAATCTTCATTTTTGGACCGATTTTAATGTTTTTTTAACTGTTTTATTTTTTTTTTAATGATAATACTGAAAGATAGTTACAAATTAAAATCATTTTGAAAAAATTCAAAATTTGAAAGTTTTCGTAGTTTTTTGTGATGCTAGCATCATTAAAAATTTCCAAAATTAATAATATGAAAAAATACTCTAAAACCTTCATTTTTTAACCGATTTCAATGATTTTACAATTGATTTACTTTGTTTAATGAATATTCTAAAAGATGTAACAAAATAAAACAATTTAAAACAAATTGAAAATTTTAAAGTTTTCGTAGTTATAAAAAAATAAAAAAACAGGCACAATCACGTTACAACATTCTTATACTCTTATTTAAACTTGAATATTGATTTTACTCTAAATGTCAATTTCCGACATAAGCGGTTATGATTTGTTGCCACCGAAGTAATACTGTTACAGCAGTAATAAGAAGTACAGCATGCTCAAATTGATTATATTTTCGGTGATTCTCGATAGTTCATAATTAGATCAGATCATGGCTTCTAATTATGTAATAACTTAGTGAATATAGTCTATAGCTACTACAAGGTTAAACCTACAACACAACATCAAACAATTGCAATATTATTTTTATTATTTTTTATTCACAAAAAACAACGAAATTGTTGTTGACAACGTAATTTTCGGATCGAATATTAATCACAGAAAAAAATATAAATTTACAAATAATAATAATGTTGGATTGACACTAGAATAATAATAAAAATTTATTTATTTATTTCTTTACCAATAATTTCAATTCTGGCCATCTTGACATTTCAATAACCTGACAGCAACAATGGGAGAAATCTACCAGTTTTTTCTTACGTGTGAACATGAAAATAGATATCTGCCTCGTATAAACATGGGCTATGTGATGATTAAATTAATTTATATATTTTTTTTTACATATATGCCTTGTCACGAATATTCAAAAATGTAGAGAGCCTTTAAACATTCTTTTGCTCAAGATTAACATTTAAAATACAAGAAAACAACGACAAATTTTCACATTAACAATTCAAAGCACTCTGTATTTCTATAAAGGTATTAAATTTTTAAATAATTTTTAATTATTTTATTAAAAAAAAAACAACAATAACAACAACAAAAAAATGATAACAATAAGTTGTAAATCATCATTGTAATTTTAACTGTCATCTGGTTTGAATATCTGTTTTACAGCACGTAATCATAATCATTATCAATATAATAATCATCATCATCATCAACATTCAATGCAATCAGATTGCATCAGAAAAACATGAGATCAATTTTTCAATTTAATTTGCAACATCAAAACAGCAGCAGCACTACTATAATCATAGTAGCACATAATATGAGACTTAATTAAGGTTAAAAGGTACTCTTCGAATATAGAAAAAAAAAAAAACCATTAAACAAAAAACGAAACTAGTACTAACAGACATATTATAATATTTCAAAAAAAATAGATATCATTCAAAAAAAATTAATTTAATTAAAAATATATATATATATAAATTTTTTAAATATAAAAATAACATTGTAAATAATAATTTAATTTTTTGATAACAAAAAATAAATTATTATTATTTTTTCTGTTCAATTCTAGGTTGAAATCTCAAATAACAATTTTGTAAACTGAAATTTAAATGAATTAAATAAATTTCGTATTTTATACAAATAATAACAATAACAAAAAAAAAAAATTTATATAGGACAATTACAATAAATTAAATTATAATAAATTTAGTTGAAGTTTAAGAATCACTGATATGATAATTAATTATTTTTTTAGAATATAAAGCATGTATACAGAGTGTATATTTATGACAAACGCGAGTCAATTTGAATTAGAAAAACTAAAATAATAAAAATAAAATTAAATATATAAATAAATATTTTTAGAAAATACGCAATTTGTATTGATTAGTCGATGACTCGATTTTTATTAAAAAGTAAAATTTTTAGGGCAATCTAATTTGCATAATGAAGAAGTATAAAGCATTTGCGTATATAGCCATAAATCGTTCTCTTTCAGTATTTTCGATGACGTTTTTTAGACAAATTTTCAAACCAAGCTTTATCTATCCAGAAGAAACTGTAATTGTTTGTAATTGAACTATAATCTACAAGAAACATTTATTTAACATATTTTGGAATTCATATCTAATATTTAAACTGATTTTTTCTAATCCATAATCAATAACAAATTATATTCACTTATATCAATTTGAATGATGCTAACATCACAAAAATATACTGAAAATAATATTTTAAATTTGTAAAAATCGCTTAGGTATAAGTTTATATGGCTAATTGTACAAATATATTTAGGTCAAAACATTTTTAGGTCATGTTAACTAAGCTATACTTCAAAATAAATAAAAAATACGAATTCGTAATCATTTTCAATTGAAATTTCATATGGCATGGCAACACTTTGTCTCATTTACAATCATTAGAATCATGGAGTATACTGTAATAGAACATAACATAAAACCGTTGTGAACGGGTTTTTGGCTTTCAGTATAGATTCTAATGAATATTTCATTATCATGGATATTAGTTTTAAAATTCAATGGAACAACCATAACAAAAGACATTAGGTTTGCAGTGATAAGATTTATATGCAAACCGTTAATAAAAAAAAAAAATTTTTTTTACTAGCGGGAGTAGATATCCCAGAGTAGTATAAGTTTTATTACCAAAATTATATACTATTATTAAAATGTATAGGATTTAATAATTTTTGGGATAATAAAGAAAAGAAAATAACATTAATTGAATGCCTTAATGGCACTCAATCCCGGGAAATCCTAATTAGTACTCACATATCTGTAAAGTTTTGCTGGCGGTACTTGATGGTTATTACTATAATACACAAGCACTGAAACTGATAACTAATTTCTAAATTATACAGGATGACTTAACTTAGTAGCGGTGGAGAGGTTAGGTTAATTTCAAACATAAAATTCAGAGTACTGTTAAAAGTTTTTATTCAGTATTGACTTGCTAAGCTACATTTTATTAACAATAATAATAATTATAATTAAGCTTTTATTGGTTGTTCATTTGATTTAATCTGATTTTTGTTTTTGGCTATTAACATAGTTTGAATTATGGCATTGCGGTATATAGCTATATTTTATGGCACTTTTGATTGAATTTTTTTTATTTTAAAATAAATATTTTGCATACATAATCATCGAGATGGGCTTGGTAAAGAAAAAAAAAACCCTAATACGGTTTTAAGCTCTGTTAAAAATTTTTCAAAAGGTTATCATCAAGAAATTTGACTACTAATTGCCGTTGATTATACTGGAAAGTCGATCTAATGCTTATAAAAGCCATATATATCGAAAAAATCGTGTAAAAAATATTATTTTAAAACTGTATGAGTGTTTTTGACTTTCGGAATTAAAATCCTACATCAAGAGAGTATACATATTTGGGAACAAGTCATAACCCCTAATGTCTGAAATTCATATTTCAAAGTCAAATTAATTTTAAAGTTTAAAAATATAAAAACGGGACTGTAGCCGCTTTTTTATTTTTTTAAAGTATAGTTTAATATATGTAAGGACTTGCAATTTTGTTAAAAAACGGTTACGATGTTGTAAGACGTTAATATTAATAAATACAATTTTGTAAAAATGGCTTAACTAAAATAATCTGTTTAAACCCTCAATATATTTGAAAATATCCAGTGTATTAGTTTTTATGGCTATTTGTCGGAATAAATTTAAAATCTTTAAAGTTAAATAAGCGATTACGAGAAAAACATTTTTAAGTCATATTGACATAAGCGATTATGTACCCTAGATAGATAGAAAGATTGCGAGTTACGGGAGGGAATCTGTTCCCTATATCATCGCAACCCCAAATGGGCTTATTGTGTTAACCCGTATTTGTTAGCTAGTCTCTGAATCATTCAGGATACCTGATTTTATGATAACGTACAGTATATTCTTTAATGGTATGCCGCATAGCAACCATTGTTCGGAGAACGCTGTTCCTAAGTGGCGAAGCCAATCTGCTACGAGTTAGCCCTTCGCATTCACAGAGCAGATGTTCCTCTATTTCACATATTCTGCACAAGTTATTTTCGGTTAGACCCATTTTATAAAGGTATTTCTTCTTCTTCTTAAAGGTGTAAAGGTATGGTATTATCCCAAGATACCTGTTACCTATTGAAACCTAGAAAAGTTTTGGTTTTCTTGAGCGATCGTTCCGGCATGAGCATTTTTCTTTGACAATTTCTCTGTATGTGGACCCAAAAATCCACAGCTTTTTGCTCCACCCAGGCTTTTAATTACATCTTAGATGTGCTCAGAAGAATCCCACATACTGGACTTGGCCCTATGAAAAAGGTATCTGATGCTTTTCTTGTTAGATAATTTGCAGCTTCGTTTCCTGCTATGCCAGAATGTCCTGGAAATTACATTATTGTGACCTTATTTATTGTTGTCAGGTTTTGAAGCATTTCTAAACAATCCCATACGAACTTTTTTTTTTGTTTTTTTTTTTTTATTCTTATTCCTATTTATTTAAAAAAAAAAATTAATTAATTAAATAAAAACAAAATTTTTTAAAAGATCTTAAATTAGGTTGTTGTAAACTGAATAACTCTATACACTAATTGTGATGGTATGTGAATTAATAGCTAGTATAGCTACTTTGCTATTTAAGAGAATAAAGATTTTATGTTTTTTGTAATTTATTCTTAAATTCTCTGGCGAGTTCTATAGCTTGTACTTTGGCTTCAAAAACTATGTTTCTAGACTGGAATAAATATGGGTCTTGATTATGTACCCTAGAACAAATGTGATTTATAATTGTCAGAATCAAACCAATTTTTGACAGAAAACACTTTTGAATATTTTGAATATGTCGGTTATGATTTGTTGGCCCAGACATAATGATACACCGTTGATTATTGTATTCTGTATAATATGTAGATAATAAGTATTGATCAAACTTTATCTAAATTAATTCTATAATGTAAATTACAACACTGTATTGTAACAAAAAATTATCAAGAGAAAAATAGTAAAGCTGGAATAGTAAAGTCAAGATTTGTTATACCGATAATCCTTCTATTCTGTATGTGGTCCTTCAAATCCATTTTAGTTAATCAAATTTGGTTTAAATATAATTTATATTTGGATTAACAGTTTTAATCTACAAAAATAAATCTGAAATTTAAAAATTTCAGCCATTCTTTGTAAAATACAATTCTATATGACTATTTGTAAAAAAAAAAAACAAATTTACTATTCGAATTCAAAAGAACAAAAAAAAAAGAAAAAACACATAAAAGAAAAATTACATTCTTTTTTATTGAAATTTTGACACGTGTTATGCAAATTATTTTTTAATTAATTTCATTTCTATTGTTTTATATTACAAAAAAAAAAAAAAAAAAAACAAAAACAAAAAAAAAATCCTTTTATCAAGAACAATAAAATACCTTATCTCTGAACTGCTCTACATGCATACATACATGCATATATGAGTATGTGCAATAGTACATACCACAGTATACAACAGTATAAAATCTGAATGTAGAAAAATGCACAATATATGAATGTAAGTTTATAAATTTGTGTGTATGTACGCACAAATATAATAAAATATTGAATAACAATATACAGTTATTTGACATTTTGATCTTTTTTTTCGTATTTAATTTCAATTAGCAACAACAGTCTTATGACATTTTGAAAGTGGTTTCTATCTATATAAAAATTATGTACATATAATATGTTATGCATATACAAGTATATAATGTATATCAACTTATTGCAATGAAATAAAAAATTACGCAATTAATAAATATAATTGCGTATTTATGCACTTTCAATAAAAAAAAAAATTTTTTTAAACAGTAGTTGATTAAAAAAATAATTGCATTATTGTTTTTTTTTTTTCTATTAGATAGGAATGACAAAAATTTTCTATTCATTAAAGATTTGAAATTTTTGAATTTTAGAAAATTTTGAAAATTTTTTTTTTTTTTTGTTTAAAAAATTTCTATAGATGGTTTTGCAGAATCGTATTGAAATGTGTTTTTTTAGTAGAAAAACTGTTAAATTGTAATTAAAAGAATGAGTATCTAAATGCATTCAGATAAATAATTTTGCAATCATATTATTATGGTGTGCTCAAATATTTATACTGAACAATTGAATTTTACTTGACTGAAACAGCATTAAAACAGTATTGTTAGTTTCTATTATATAGATTTAAATTTGATTAATAAATACCAAAAATTTTATTAAATACATCATGGGATAATGATTACAAGTACAACTGACTGTATACAACCAAATTTAAAAATTTCAAACAAAATTTTTGTTGTATAAATTCAGTTGCATTACAAATAAAAATGTTATCACATTAGTTTTACGATAGCTTCCAGCTGTGGATAAAGCAACATGTGATTAAATTACCCTACTTTACTATTAATCTTCTTACACCATTCTCTGAGAATTATGTTTCATATTATTTTAGGTATGTTGCTTGTTCACACTATACATGCAAAAAAAATATATTTTTGACAGTTGTTGTCAATTCAAATATAAAAATTTTAAAAGAAAAATGTTTTTGTTGATATTTTAATGTATATGCGAGAATTTGAAAACTTGCAATTTATCAAAATTAAAGTTGTGCAATATATTAAAATAAAATACGGACTTATAAATAACACTGGTATATTGTTTATTAAAAATAAATATATGATAAAAATATTGCATGCACACGCTTTTAAAATAAATACGATTCTGACTATTATTGATAACTTTACTTAGTAGTAGTAGTAGTAGTAGTAGTGCTTTATTTGTAATATTTTAATTTTACATTTCTGTTTAACTTAAAAACTAAGAGATATAAACACTAAATTAGGTCTTTACAGCTAGGAACATTTTAATTTTATTTTATTGAGTATTACTATACTTACAATTTACTATTGTTTTAGTTATGTGTAATTAATTTTTGTGTACAGTCAGAATCCAGTATCAAAAATGATTTAACGACTTATTAAGTATAGATAAGAAGTTTTTGTACAGAGCTTATAAATTACTCAATACTTTGTATATCAAACCGATATACGATTGAAAGGTCAAGTAGACAACAATTTTAATCTAATACTTGATATTAATAATGTGAGATACTAATAAAAATGTTTGGTAATTGTTTTGAGTGTCCTTTATTCAAATGTTTGTTTTCGAAATGTATAGATATCAAAGATTTAAAAAAATAAATAATACCACACTGTAATGTTTGCACAGATAGTCATATGTAACTGATTTAATGTATTATGCACTTAATTGTGCAATTTGTAGGTACTATAAAGTATAAAACACAACTATTTAGATGTCATGCCTTTATAGAATAAAAATAATTAGATGATGATGAAATATGGCATTGTGTGGTGGGAGAGAGCGTACTATTAAAAATTGAATCAAATTTTAGTAAGTCAACAACCTGTAGTAAAAAAAACATTGATTTGCTGACACAACATTGACACTGATTCGCGATTTCAACTCATTTATACCGAGTTAAATGTCGTTTTTCAAAATTTTGCTTCTCCAAAATATCGTTTTAATTTTAGAATATTTGTAGCCACTGTTGGATACAAAAAAGGCTATATCTGCTTTTCCAGAATATTTACAACGTCGTATCTACTTTTTTCCAGAACTTTTATATAATTTTAGAAAAAACAAGATTTAAAAAAAAAAAATATATTTTGAAAAAACTGTATTTTAAGAAGCAAACAAAAACTATATTTTGATCCAAAGACATTTTGAAAAGCGAGATATTTTGATCCCAATCCAAAATTTGTATTTATACAAAATTCTAAAATTGTTTTTTATTAGATGTGGGAATCTAAATATTAGATCTTATTAAGTGCTTTTAATTTGAGACTTTGAGTGTTATCATCTTTCTAAAGTTTTTCAGCCATGGAATGTCGAAAGTAACACTGAGAATGTGAAAGAATTAGAAAACGCTGCAAATATACCTTTTCAAATGGATTTTCCCATAAAAAAACCAAAGCATCTGAAATAAAAGATATATTTCTTAACGAAATAAACCCAAAAAAAAGCCCCAGGTTATGATTTATTGACTGGACGCATATTGCATGAACTCCCACTGAAAGGTACAAATTTAACACAAATTTATAACGGATTATTAAGAATGGAAAATTTCTGAAGTGATAATGATACGGAAACCTGAGAAAAGTCCTGAAGAAATTATATCACACAGGCCAATCAGTTTACTTCCAGTGCTCTCAAAACTTTTTGAGAAATTATTGCTTAAAAGACTATCTCCTATAATAGAAAGTCGTAAGTTGATACCAGAATTCCAATTCGGATTTAGGGCTCAGCACAACACAATAGAGGAAGTACATCGAATTGTCAACACCATAAATAATGCTTTCGAAAAGAAGGAATACGTATTAGCTGCCTTTATAGACATAAGCCAAGCATTTGATAAAGTCTGGCATGTAGGACTCCTGTAGAAACTGAAAAAAGTGTTGCCATCTGAGTATTACGAAATTTTTAAAAGCTATTTGGAAAATAGAACGTATTATATAAAACAAAAAGACAAATATAGGCAACTATATGATATTCAGTCCGGAGTTCCTCAAGGTAGTGTCCTTTGACCTATCTTATACTTATTGTACACAGCAGACACCTCCCACTAACAGCCGGAGATCAACTTGCAATTTTTGCCGATGATACTGCCATATTAGCTACACCATAATGACGCAAACGTGGCATCACCCACTACCCAAGTGTGCCTGAATAAAATCCAAATATGGCTAGATAAATGGAAAATTAAAGCAAATCAACAAAAATCAGTGCACATTACGTGTACGCTGAGAAAGGATACTTGATGCCCACGAGTCTCCTTAAACAATACTTTTCTATACCTCAAAAAGAAGAAGAATATCTAGGAATACATTTGGATAGAAGATTAAACTGGAGAAAGCATATTGAAAGTAAACGAAAGCAGCTTGGAATAAAATTGAAAAATATGTATTGGCTACTAGGAAATAAATCACAATTATTTCTAAAAAAAACAAGATATTGGTATATAACTCGCTATTAAAACCTGTATGGACATACGGAATACAGGTGTGGGGTACAGCTGCAAAAACAAATATTCAAGTACTTAAGATATTCCAGAACATATTTTTGCGGAAAATCGTAAACGCACCCTGGTACGTTCCAAATATCTTAATTACAAAAGACTTGGGAATTTCTTCTGTGCAGGACGAAATAAAAAAAATAATAAATAACTACAAAAGTGAAAGTGGAAGACCATCCAAGCAACCTAGTTCGACTGCTATTTGTTATGCGAAACACAAGGAGTCTAAAAATAAGAATGCCAAGCAACTTAATATAAAATAAATAATTAACTAAATTAACTGTAAAATAAACTAAAGATTAGATTTTGTAACTTAGTGTAGCTTATCACTGGATAGGCTACTTTAAGTCATATTTTCATCATAAATATTTGTTTATTGTATAGAAATGAAAATACAGATTGTAAATAATATAGGAAGTAATAAAACAAAAATTTGAGAGTTAATTCAAGTCGATTTGTAGTTATTCCTATAATCACATAAAAATTCAATTCTATATACAATTTTTATGACGTCGTTGGACCACTAAGAGTATTCAATAAGGTGTCTGATGAAAATATCCGTAATATTCAAACATTAAATATTTGTCTTAGAAATATACAAATCTGGTTATAACATTTGAAATTTAAATTTTGAAGAGACTGAGTATCTATTGATATCATAATTATTAATTCCATCTAGTTTAACATATTAATTTAGATACATATTAATTTTCTCTTTGTTCTATTTAATTGTATTGGAAATAAATTTTTACTATTATTCATTTACATTAATTTAGTTAAATAGTTTAACTCTTTTTGATTTTAGTATGATAGTATATTAAATTGTAAGTTATTTGAATTATTTTCCACCACTATGTATAAATTGCATATTAATTTAATATTTTGATCAATCGTTTGCGTCTTATTCATATATTTTTACACAATTACAACTATTTCTTCCTCTTAATTTTTCTTCATTTTTCATTCTTAAGTATCTAAACTATATTTTTGGTACTCTTAGAATTTTTTGGACTGTGCTCATTAATGTAGTGATCATTAAAGTCTAAATGTATCCAAAATTATAAAATATTAAGTGTGATAGTATAATTTGTAAATACAGCATACACTAAGTAGTGCAAAATTATTATGCTCAATTGTACCCCAAAAACAAACAAACCCAATTAAATCAAAATCAAAAAGGAATAATAAAAAATAAACTATGTGATGATTATAATAATGTATTGGTAATGATTATAATTTATGATAAAAATTGTATGGAAACAATATTGTTGTTGTAATTGTGTTAGCAGGTGTGAAAAAATTTAAGACTTATAATGTAATAATTAAAAAAAAAAAAAAAAAAAAATCAGCATATTCAATTGTATAATATTATACATTGTACTACTTATACCTGGTTATACCTTTTATTTTTGTCATTATTGTGTGCGTAACTCACTTCACTCAAAAAAAAATTATTTTTGTTTTTTTTTTTGTTTTTTTTTATTATTTGCTGTATCTGTATTCTGTATGTTCTGTATGGTCCATTCCAAAAATATTATTTTATTTCCAGTGTTAAGTGTTCACTGTTCACTTCACTGTTCAGGTTCACTGTTCAATCAATAGAAGTTGATAGAAGTAGAGTAGGATAATTAACTCTACTTCTACGTCGGATAATAAAACATTGTTTTTTTTAAATTGAAAATTATTGATGAAAATGTTTTTGTATTTTTTGTAAATTTTACCAATTTAGATACAAAATTTTGAATATTTTTTTAAAAATAAGACAATACCATAAAAACAGTTTATTCATATAGCAAAATAAGATCCCTATACAGTATACAAAAGACAAAATTTATATGAAAATAAGATCCCATTTTTAAATTTGCTCTCCCAGAGGCCACAATAACGCTAATACGGTATAATTTATACTAAATGGAACCCAACTAACGAATTATAACTAAATGGAAGTGAGTACGAGTATACCATACAAAAATACAAACATTTTATACAAATTTGTCTTCTTTTTCTGTTATATAAAAAAAAAAAAATTAGTGTTAGGCCAATATAGTTTTTTTAAATAGAAAATTTAGTAAAATCTTTGTGTATGAATAAAATAAAAGGAATTAAAATCAATCTTAATAAAAATAACAATGTTTTTTCAATTTAAACTTTCTTTTACTTTATTACCGTATTCTATTATTACACAGAAAAGTATTGTTTTTAAATTATTTGAAAAAAAACAATAATTATTCATGTTTCTGAAATATTGAAAATGTAACAGTAGTTTGTAATATATGAATATATGAAATTTTCAAAAAGTACTAACACTAGCAATCAAAATAATTTCCATTAAAAAGAGAGAAAATATATTGAACGAATATATTCATCTATTAATAATATACATCAGCATATTTGAATTGTATAATATTATACATTATACTACTTATACCTGCTTATACCTTTTATTTTTGTCATTATTGTGTGCGTAACTAACTTCACTCAAAAATAAATATTTTTTTAAGGAAGGGTGTGGTTTAGTAGGTAAGAATCCTACATACAGTGTCAAGCTACGGGGCTCATTGTATCTTTCTGAAGATCCCCACCAGTCTACGAAAAATACAAAAAAAAAAATTGGCAAAGTTTTGACTACAAAAAAATTATTTCTTTTATGTGTTTCAGAAAATTAAAAAGTGATATAAATATAAGTACTGTAATTTCGGAATAAAGAATCTAATGAAAGAAAAAAAGAAACTAGGATTTATTTTGCTCCCGTAATTTATGACGGGTTACAAAGCTAGTTTTATATAATTTTCCTTTTCGTCTTGTTAATAAAATCTCGCTAGCTTATTTAAAATAAATTGAATTATACACAAAAAAACAATAGGACAGGCTAAGCTATGATCAATAAAACTAAATTTAATTATCTATTACGTATTAAAAAATAAAAAACCTAATAAATTATTGATTTTATCGAAAACATTTTTTAAAATAATGCAATTCTTAACGGCTATTTGGTAAAAAAAAATTTTTATTAGAACTTCACTTAAAATAAAGTGTGAACAAATTTTGAACTGAAACTATGCAAATTGATTTATATTGAATAAAGATAGAACTTATATTCCTATAGGCATTATCATACTCTGCTGTAACTGACTTCTATTTTTCATAAGATTAATTTAATTTTCTATATTAATTCATTATCTTAATATTAATATGTATACAATATATTTAATAATTTTAATTAAGAAATTTTCAATTAAACAGGGTGTTACTTAGAAAATAATCCGTAAAAATATCTTACTTTACCTATACTATACAATTTCGAAATAAATCAGTTTTATAAAATTTAATCATTTTAATTTTAATAAGTCTATAAAATTTTATTTTATTTTTAACAATTTGTTACATAGTTATAATCTTTAAATAAATTAAATATATTTATACAAAAATTTATTACATTAAAATTTTATGCATCAAATCAACTGAGAACCAAAAACAAAAAAAAACACAATATAAAAAAATAAGAATAAAAACAAAAAAAAACTCTTTATGATTACGCTTTTCATAATAGCATACATGAATGTTGAATGTACAGTAATTTTAGAAATTATTTGTCCATAAATTTGTTAATTCGTTGATTTTTATTAGATAAATTAAAAACAGCAGAACAAGAACAAAAGCATTAATAGTGTGTAATTGATTAATGGTAACATTTTGCAATGATGGACTACTGATCCTTTGAAAAATGTAATAAGTGAAATTAATGACAATTTCCACACCATAATATCATAACAGGCTTAATTCAAAAAACATGTTTCGTATTATCAACTGTGAAAATAATGTTGTACTAAGGTTGATTCATTTTAAGTTTTGTAATTAGGCAATTGTGTGTTCGTTAAAATTTTAGTTATTTACCACCAAAAATCACCTTTTGTTGATGTGGAGTAATTCTGTGTTTGGCTTGGTTCTTAGTTTTCACATTTTTAATAATATTCGAAATTTTGAGCTGAACCTGTTTCCCCATTGATGGCCTTTACTGTGGTAGGAATTTACCAAAAATTTGTGTCTTGATCCTACTAACACACTGAATTACTGAAATGTAAGATTAGATTAAGGTTAGTTAGTTAGGTTAATTATATAAAAAATTAATTAAAACAAAATAAATTGAAACATTCAATGGACGTTAGTTAAGACTTAGGTTAGGTTTGCATTATGTTTTATATTAGCATAAAATAATTAATTAAAGGTTTTTATTTGCCATTTTGTCCTTTGCAAATTAAATTTATTTTATTCTAAATATTTAAGTCAGGTTAGTCTAAATAGTTACAAATTAAAGGTGTAAATATTCTCAAATAGTTACAAATTAAAGGTGAAATATAGAATTAAAATATAAATACATTAAAGCAGTAAATAAAATAATAATAATAATAATTGAAACAGTATAAATGATTAATAATTATAAATAAATTTAAAAAATATATATCTTTTCTTTTTAATTAGTAAAATAACCCTTTCAGACCCACTTTAACCTTTTTTGAGATGTGATACTTTTATACTGCATAATTCATATCAAACTTAAAATATATATCTTTTCTTTTTAATTAGTAAAATAACCCTTTCATACCCACTTTAACCGTTTTTGAGCTGTGATACTTTTATACTGCATAATTTATATCAAAGGATTCAAATCCACTGTGAAGCTACATCAAAAAAAATTATTAAGTACACTACTTACTTCAATGAAATTTTTGTATTGATCTGAAAAGGATAATTGAACAAATATGCTGCTATGTGCAGATTTTTGACTTATTTTTTTCTTTTGAAATTTTAATATATCTTATCTTATATCAAAGATTCATTTTTTTGCTGTCTGAAGCCTTGGTTAGCAAATATTATGCTTCAATATTCGTAAAAACCAACTTTTTTGTACAATATTACATATTGATATACTCGTATTCATATAATCTTATATGATAATATAGAGATACTAATTTTATTTTGCTGTCTGAAGCCTTAGTTACCGAATATTATGCATGTATATTCATAGAAGATTCAAATTATTTTTACAACATACATATTCATATTGACATACGTTATAAAAATGTGCACAAAACGAAGAATATCAACTAACACAGTTTTAACAACAGCAAAAATAATCATTCAAAAACAGTGTTCATTAATGAATGAAAGAATGAGAGTTGAAAGAATAAAACAATTTTTTAATTAATATGTTATCGTATTATGAAAGTCGTTGTATGTAGAATGTGGTAAGAAACATTAATGCATTATGATATATATTTTTATTTTATACATAACAATGTAGGTGCTTTGAGTTAATAATTTAAAGTTATAATTTTTTTTTTCATTATTGTTTTTACTTCAATTAAACATTCATGCCTAAAATTGGGCTGAAATTTTTTTGATTAGTACATATAGCCTCTGCAATATAGCGTGTTATACTTTTTAACCCTTATGTCTAAAACCACACACCCGGGTATGTATTTCAACTTTGATTCAAGATAATTTCTAAGTTATGCATCCAAATTCATTGAAATTTTAGGTATTCTCAATTTAGACTATTTTTCATAATTTTTTGTTAAAACATGTACAAATCATACATTTTAAGTGCCTCTTTGAAGCATTTAAAACAAACGTCATTGATGCCACAACCAACATACATAATTTTTTTAGTTTTTTCATTTAATTTTTTATCTTATCTTATAAATTTTGTTATTTAGCTGTATCTTTTATGTTTTTATTCTAAAAATATTTTCAAAACAAGCTGAAAAACAATATTTTTCATACAAAATGTACGTACATACCCGGGTATGCTGGTTATTGACGGAACGTATATTTTTTGGTTATAGACAGAAGGGTTAAAAAAGGCCCACAAACTTTACTAGATTAGTAATATGGCATTATACTAGTATTATCTAATTTTAACTAAAAATCAATGTATAGATATTCGCGTGTTCTATGTTATTTTACATGATCATCAAATTGTATTTCCAACTAGTTTGAAACAAGAATGAAAAACAAAACAATCATTTTTACAATATCCATGACACAATTGTTGTGACTGAAATCGACCACCTTCAACAAGTTAATAGTCAATAATGACAAAATCAAAACATAATGATTAATAAAGACGAACAAATAAATTATACACTTTGATTATTTTGTTTGATTACATTCACATTATAACATATAATAACAATATTTTTCACATCAATACATAGTCATATCGTTCTTGTAAGTAGAAATAGAAAAATTTAGAAAACTATAGAAAATTATCCGGATTAGCAAAAAATGTTGTTAATAGCTAAGTATAGGAAATAAAAATACATTATATGTGATATGTTATATTTGTATAATTCAAATGAAATATTGTACAAATAATATCGGAATTTACTGTAATTTTTATTTTGTAATCCATGTATGAAGAATTTCCCGTGAAAGTCATTCAATTCAAAAGATTATGTATGAAATTAAATTAAAGGAAATACAATGTTGTAGACATGATTTTATTACCTAAAATTGGCATATTCATCCTCTTACTCTCAAAACATCTCCATCTCTTTCTCTCTCTCACTCTCGCTCATACTGTTCGTCATTCTTCTGTACAAGAAAAAACACCAACGACATTGGCGTTTTTTTACACTCCTGGTTTTTTAATACTCTTTATTATATTAAGTGTACGGTTTTTTAGGGTTGAATAACTTATACAAATATGGAATATAATAAATTTGTAATAAAATTTTGTAATAAGGGTAAAAAAACAACCAGAAAAAAAACTGAATTCAACAAAACTATAAACCATCTTAATAATTTTAAGATGCTTAACAATTATATTGCTTTATTATATTATATACTCTATGTATATATAAATATATAAAAAATAATATTTCTATACAATGTTTTGAATTTTCAAAACGGAAACTAATGAATATGCTCAGATTTCCTTAAAACAGTTATATATATATATATACATAATGAAATTAACTTTACTTCATAACTTTTATTTATAAAATAAAATTAAAACCCATCATGTTTCATTCAAATTTATTTCATTTTTGTTTTTGTTTTACAATCCCCAAAAAAAAGTATTTCAATAAAATTTAAATCATTAAATTTAGGAGAAACCGAATCGAAACCAGTTAACCAATCATACAATCTATATATAATATTACAAGTACATAATAAAATATAAAACTAACTACCGTTGAAATTTAATCTTCTTAATATGAACAAATTTTTGATTACCAGTCATAAAAAAAAAAAAAATCAGAATGACTACTAGATACTAGAAATACTAGACTCAGGAGAAGATATTGTCCATATCAAATAATATAAACCAAACATATTTTTTCATATACATACATATATACTATATCTATCTATATAATATATAAAATATAAATATTTGTTTTTTTATATTATCATCATTCTATATTGTATTGTAGCATTATGTACGAATGTAATGATTTTATTCAAAAATATTCAAAAATTTATTCTTTTATTTAAATTGTTTCGATTCATCTAAAAATGTCATTTTGTTTTGATTTTTAAATCAAAAAAAAAAAACAATAATAAAAAATAGAATAGAAAGTTGTAAAAAAAATTACAAATACAATATTACCAACGTAATACAAATTGTTAAAAATGTAATAAATATACAAATTATGTGTTTAACCATTCAATGTGAATGTTATGATTGTGTATGATTTAATACTACATACAACGAAATTAACAAATCATTCACATAACATTTACATTGAATGTCCAAACACATAAATAGCTATTTGTGTATCTATTATATTTTTAAATAATCTGTTTTACGATATGGTGTAGTCGTAATTTCAGATATGTACCTTTGAAAATGCTGAAAAATTGGTGTATGTATAAATCGTAATAATTTTGTAAAGATGAATAAATTAGCTTAGTTGCAAGCAGTGATTAAGAAAGTAAAATTGCTTGCAAAATAACGATATTTGTAAAATTAAAATTGACTTGTATTCGCCCGCTCATTCGAGGAAATTTGATTAAATCTTTAATATTTAATTTCATTATTCCATGTTTTTCTGAGCCTGAAATCTACCGCAGATCTGCCGCAAAAATCTACTTTAATTTTCATACATAAAAAAAAAATTGGTATTTACTGTCAGATTATTGCTGTAAACACTGTGGCTTCAGATTACTGAAATATCGCCATGCGTGAAAATTAAATTATTGGCAAAAAATAAATAAATAAAAAAATTTTTTTTTTCACTATTATTCTAATGTCAACCCATCAATTTTATTTGTATAATTTATATACTTTTATTTTATTACTATTCGATCCAAAAATTACGTTGTTAACAACAATTTCCTTGCACTTTATTTGTAAAAAATGATAAAAATATATTTTTTAATACTGACATCGATAAGTTGTATATTTCCAGAAGAAAAAATTCAAACGTCAAAAATCTACCAGAAATTTAAAATTTTGGTAGATTTACCCGTTACCGAAATTAGCCCTCACCAGCAAATTTTGGTAGATTTCTACCACTTTTCTACCGTATGAACATGCATTTATAAATTGTTTTCCATCATTTAAATTTACACTTGATGGTTATATATAAATATATAATAAATTATTGGTACATTATATATACTTATTTACTTACTGGACGCTACAGAGCTTGAAGATCCTGAGCCTGATGCAAAATTGTCGTCCACTGACTTTGGTCACGATCCGAATCTCTCCAGTTGATGATTTTAGTTTTTTTCATATCTGCAAATACTTCATCTCTCCAACACAGGTGGGCCTCCCTCGACGAGGCTTTCCCTGGGGCTTGGATTTGAAGAGTTTCCTAGCCGAAGGCTTTTCATCCAATGAAGGCGTTTTATTTACATGTACATTACAGTTAAATTATATAATTTAATTCTATTGATTTATCTTAGACAACAACCGTAACAATTTATTTAAAAACAAAATTTAATTTAATTTTAATTTTGGTTAATAGAAAAAGAAATTCTGTACTTTGTTGAATTTATTTGGTGAAATTGATAAATGTATTTGTATACATATATATGGGATAAAATTTCAAATTGAAATTCCTAACTGAAAATTAAATAAATTGGAAAACCAATATTTATTTTCGCTACGTCTCATTTTAAATATATCTATTATTTAAAAAAATAACAATGTAAATCGGTTGTGAAATGGTTCAGATATTTGTACTGAACATTTTTAAGAATTTTCAGATTAAATATAATGATTTGCTAGTCTTATTAAATAAAATTTATTAAAAATAAGCTTACTTGCATTGTATTATGCCAAAATAATAACACTCAAGGTTAATTCAAGTCACTAGCAAGCCTTTATCAATCAACGGATACCAGAACTACATCTTCTAGCTGGTGACTGAAGGAAAGTGTCAAATCCAAGAAATTAAGCCGCCTCCAGCAAAAATAAATCCGTGTGCCGTTTCACAAAGCCCTCAATTTTTTTTTTTTTTTTACTTTTCGGAGATTTGTACAAGATATTTTACACATTGTTGAAATTACAAGTCCATGACAGTTCCAGCACTAATAATTTTCTAACTATAAGTGGATATGAAGTAGGACCGACTTCGATATGAAGCAGGATATCCTGGAAACAAGAGATTTTACACATTGTTGAAATTACAAGTTCATGACAGTTCCAGCACTAATAATTTTCTAACTATAAATATAGATATGAGGTAGGACCAACTTCGATATGAAGCAGGATATCCTTGAAACAAGAGATTTGTACAAGATATTTTACACATTGTTGAAATTACAGGTCCATGACATTTACAGCACTAATATGTTTTTAAATATAAGTAGATATGAAGTAGGACCGACTTCGATATGAAGCGGGATATTCTGGAAACAAGAGATTTGTACAAGATGTTTTACACACTATTGAAATGCCAGGTCCATCACTAATAATTTTTAACTATTAGTCGATAACGATTCCGGTGTACATAAATTATCATTAATTACGAACTATAATACTGCAAAATCAATAAACAAAAATCTTTGAATTTTGACAATCTGTCAATGAAAATTTAATAACTTTATTTTTTCAAATTTTCCTTGTTTGTTCATTTTTAACATTATTTCAGTTTGCGAAATTTCTAATTTAAGAGAGGTAAAATTGAAATAATTTATGGGTTGAAATAAAATAAGTGGAAGCAATTTGTTGAAGATAATTCTATGACGATCGAGATTGAACAAAATGGAAGAAGAAAATTGTGCAATGAATATCTCGATTAAATTTTACTTAATTTTAATTAATTAATTATTTAATTAACAAATTAGAAATAGGTATGTATATCTACTATATACAATATGTTATATAATTTAGTAAAACATGGTTGAACTTAACACTTGCTGCAGATTGATACACAACGAAACGACCGAGTCTTATACAACCCTAGAGGAAGAAAAAACAACAGTTAAAGCTAGAGCACGATTCAAATGTAAAAATAAAAATGTATATTCGTCCTAAGAGTAGTAAGAAATACATAAATACACTCTCAGTGAATCCTCTTCATTGTTATATGTTTAAAACAAAGCATGTTATAATAAAATGTCAATTACCAAACACTGCTGAACATAATTTGAACCAAACTGGACTGATATATTTTAAAATTTATTACATAACTAATCACAACTTGAATTATAAAAATATAAAATCAAAAGAACAAGAAAAAAACATGTCCACTGGTATAATAAAACTCAACATAGCGACACAAAGACATTACTTTTATGACTCAATTCGATTGTCAATAAAAAAAAACCAAACTCGAAAAAAAAAGCAAGTATGATAGAAATTTCATTGAATTCAAATACAAAAATTATTAAAAGTGTTCATTTGATGTTGCTCTTGTTGTATTGAATGTTGCTTTAGTTGTTGTTGTTGTAACACAATATTAGCCTTCGATAAGGTATGTTTTTTTAATGATGAAAAGTGCCAATTTGAATTTAAATCATTTTTTCATTTTTATTTCTCATATTTTTTTTCTGTGTTTTATAAAACTCTTTTTCTATTTCGTGCTTTTTATTCTATTTTTTTTTTGTTTTTTTTTTGTTTTGTTTTATGATTTTATAATGCTTTTGCCGCCGAAAAACTGAAATTTTTTATTTGTTTTCAATTTTTATAAGAGTTATATTATGATGAGGGGGATTTTATTCATCTATATTTTTCATCAACGAATAAAAATATTAGAGCCCAAAAGCTATAAATTAGTTTTAAAATATTCAGAATGAAAATCGTTTGTGCGAAGAGGATGGGGGAGTTCTTTTGTAGGTTTTAGAACATTCAGAGTTGTATTTTAGTTAAAAGATTAGAAAAATATTTTTAATTTAGGTCGTACTTTTTTTTTGGGGTATATTGAAATTTAGTGAGATATGAGAGTGCTGAAAAAAAGAGTTGAAATTGTTGAAAAAAAATAATTTGGAAATTTGAAATTATTTTCAATAAAATAAACAATATTTCACAATAGAAAATTGTGTAGTTTTGAAGCCTGTTGTTGTGAACCTGTAGTTTTTATAAAAAATTATTGTGGTTATGAAATACAAAATAAAAATTTGTTTTTAGAATTTATTTATTTATTTAGTTTAGTTCAAACTTCAGTAAAATTATTATAATTTTTTTTTTTTTTTTTTTTTACAATACAACAAAACACATTCAATTTACAAATTAAAATTATATTATCTAACTTAGAACTAGTTAGAATACATTGAAATAAATTGCACACATATTTTAATTACTACAGATAACTTATAAATAATTTCAATTTTGAGTCTGTTTCGAAAGTGTGAAGTCAATATAGTTTATGTGTTTATTACGAATTAGTAACATTCTATGAATTAGCTCATAATTATTGCCATAATTGGTCCTATGGAAACTTAATGTAAAGAAGTTTGTATTTCGTAGACGATTATTTGAATTAATGTTGATGTTATTCAAAATCTGAGGAGAAGCAAAATTTCCTTTAATAATTTCAATAAGAAAAATAACATCCGCCACTTCTCGTCTTAATTTCAAAGTTTTCAAATGAATTAAGTTCAATCTACGTTCATATGGAGGTAAAACTAATGGATTTGACCATTGGAAATTACGCAAAGCAAATCTTGAAAAAAAATTTTGCACTGCTTCAATCCTGTTAATATGAACATCATAGAAATGTGACCAAACTTGACCCCCATAGGGGATTTGAACCTGTGCTTGCCACAACAATTTTCTATTATCATAATGGTTATAGGATATATACTGAGTGATATACAGAGTGATTAACCTGTCACTTCTTATGTACTTGTAGCTTATTTTTTATTAGTATTTAATACTATTTTAAAGTCTATGCGACTATCATATGTATCTGAAGTTGTTGTTATTCAAAATATTTTTGTACTTGTAGTAAGCATGATTTCCTTTTATTCGAAATCCATTTTTTATACACGAATCAGTCAAGATATTTCAAATTATATACAAATATACTTAATATGTTTATTAATTTATAAAATTTTTAGTTAATTATTTATGCTGACTATAACATTATAGACCCTAATTCGGCTGTTATCGTCATTCTAACTGCGTTTCTGATTGCAATCATTAGTTTTGTTTTATTCTATTACGATTACCTGACGTTAATTAAATAACCTAAGAAATGCAAGTTTAAGTTTATTTTGTTATCAGTACTAGGGGATGGACTTATGATTGGGAACGATTTTCTTATTGACTAAAAACTATGGATTAAGATTGCTTATTTTTTGTTTTATTTTTTGATAAATTGTCTGTTTTACGTAATGGTTTTAACTTAAATACGATATCTTTTATTTAAAAAAATAAACATAGTGTTCCAACATCGAAATTAATCGACCTGAGCTCTACTTCCCTTTAAAATTTCATACACTATTTAAAAGTAATTTTACGAGTATATTCAAGAATTTTTATATAGCTATATAATAAATATATTGCTTATAGCTATATATGGCTTCAAGCCGTTATATAGCTTCAAGCAATTTAATATCATATCACATTAGCGTACCCAAATGCTCTTAGATCCCACACTTCTGATATAAGAGCTTCTAAATTAATATTGATTCTAATATTCTACGATGACATGATTATACTGTGTAAATACTAATTAGTTGAAAAATTTGTTCATTCAAAGCATTTACCTCCGAACCTGGTCAATCACAAATCATTTTTAATAGTCAAAATCACTTTTTAATTATGTCCACCTTGTCGGAATACAAACAAAAATAAAAAAAAAAACTGTTCATGAATAAATTTGAAAAACTAATTTTTTACCAAATTCCAAACCAATAATCAAAACCAACACCATAAATTATATTCTTTTAAAAAAAAAAAAAAAAAAAAAACCAAAAAAAAAAATCCTTCTTAAGGATGAGAAATTTCACACAAAAAACTGTTTTTTTTTTTTGTTTTAGTTCCTTCCATCTAAAAAATATGAGATAAAAAACAAAGGAGAAAACCTTATTGAACTATAGTTAGTAGGTGGCGCGGTATGCGTTAATTTCCTATGAATTTTTAATATGAAAAAATATTCTTTCAAAAAAGGGCATTTTTATGTTTTCAATCAAATTCACATTGAATTTTAAGGACATTAATGGACATACCAATATACTATACACATATATATACATTTATGTATAACCGTTATCATATTATGCCATCAGTTTTTGTAAATGAAAAATTGTCGCCATCAACCCTTTATTACATTTTAAAACAATCTTTTCTTTATTATTATTATAATTTTTTTTTTTCCTATTTTTGTTAAACCACTCAATATTTCAAAAGGAAAATAAAATAATAAAAAGAAAATATAAAAAAATAACGGTATATATAAAAAATCATATGCTGCATTATAATATACTCGTACATTTGTTTTTATTGCAAATTCTACATTCTACAACTTACTACAGATCCCATTTGGTTTTTTATATTTCACAAAAATATGGATAATAAAACATTGAAATTTTCCAGCTTCACCATTTTTAGTAACCATAACTATCAAATTTCTGTTTATTCATTTAAAGAACAAAGTTATGCAAAAACCGTTGTTACCATCATTGGTGGTGAAATAACAAAATTATGACCGTTAGATTTAAATTTACATTTTGTTAGTGAGTAGATGTTTGTATTTTCCATTTTTATTTCATTTCATTTTTTTTATTTTTTTTATATATTATTTTATATATATTATTCTCTATATTCCTAGATTACACCACCAGAGATTTCAATTAGGTTATTAAAAAAGTTTTACCTGAAAATAAAAATCTTTTTATAAAAAAAAAAAAATAAAAAATTAAAATTAAGAAAACAAAGGTAGAATAACAACCTTTTATTATCGTTTTATATAAATTTTTATATTTATAAAAACAAAGAAAACAAACAAAAAAAAAAAAACTAAAACAAAAGAAAATAGAAAAAACATTTTTTTTTATTACTATAAAAGGACGAAAGAAAAATTTTATAAAATAAAAAACAAAAAAAAAATTCCCCTTTTTCTATTTTTTTCTTTTGACCACAGAAATTTTTTGTTTTTTTTTTGTACTCGTATGTAAAATCTTGCAGTGCCTTGTAAACTGCCAATTTTGCTTTATAAAATTACCTTTTCTAGGAGAAATTCTGCTCGGACAGTTTGGTTCAAGTACCAACTAAGTGGCTGTTTGCTTACAAGAGCGAATTCTATTATAGACCTCGGGTTAACAATTGGCCCTAAACTGAGCTTTAAGGTACATTATGATGAAATTGTGAGCAAAGCAAATTCTTCTTTAGGTTTCATTAAACGTTGGTGGAAAGAATTTTCTGATCCCTACCTCACGAAACATCTTTATGTTACATATCTAAGGCCTACCGTTGAATATGCTAGTCAAGTGTGGTCTCCACATTACTTGACTGACATAAATCGAATTGAGTCGGTTCAACGAAAGTTTTTACGTTTCGCTTTGAGTAATTTCACGTACTCCATTGCGACCTCCACCTTATTCCCACGGTTTTAAACTCATTGACTTACATTCTCGTTGTCTGATCGTCGGGTCATTGCAGATATCTCTTTTATTCACCAGATCCTTTCGGGTAAGACGTTAGCCCCTGAACTTTCAAATTATTTGGCTGAAAGATCCAATCGGAATAAACTCACAGCCGTTGAGTTGTTCCAAATTCCTTCGTGAATATGGTTGATTCAAGCCAATCACTAAATGAATGCTCCGTGAAGTAAATTTCAACTTTAGACCTTTTTGATCGACAACAAAATTAAAATTAGTGATATTTTTAGGATCGTGTATTTCCAAAAAATAATTTAATAGTATTTTATGTAAATAATTTTGTGGTTTTGATGAGGAGGGGGAAGTTTTTAAATTGAAATCATGTTTGCTAACTTATTTTCTTTTCTTACTGTCTTTCAATAAGATCCAAAGTTGTTTTGCAGATGCCAGCGCTCTTGTAGCGCTCTAACATTTCTTTAAAAATTTACTTAAAAAATCTAATGCTATTTCATTACAGCTATTTCAGCTTACTATACAGCTACTTAAGTTTGCGCCAAAAAAATAATACTGAACGGATGGTAAACTATGACTTAGTCAAAATTTCCGACTGGAATAAAGCAAACCGTGATGAGTTTAATAAGTCGAAAAGTCAAAGCTGTACGCAAAAACTAATGTCATTTGAACCTATTCTAAAATTTCAAGATGAAAGCTTACACACTAGTTCAAGACTGGTTATGGAAATACGTTTATAGTGAGAACTTTAAAAATCGGGAATCGCTTTCCCCTAAAAGCATTCCCAAGAACGAGTAGTTTTTATTTGTTTATTTTACAAAACTTCAAAGTGAACATCAATAACATAGTTTGCAACTCTCCCCCGAAATTTTCTCCTACTTTTTTCTTTTTTTCTTCTCTCGAACTATGTACGTAACGTTGG
This sequence comes from Argyra leucocephala, assembly GCA_963942445.1. NCBI lineage: Eukaryota > Metazoa > Arthropoda > Insecta > Diptera > Dolichopodidae > Argyra > Argyra leucocephala. The sequence continues at coordinate 166,948,677 of OZ012678.1, forward strand.
CTTTTGGAAAGTAAAGGTCCCAAAAACCAATGGTACGAAAGTATAAGGTTTCTCTGACCTGAGTTTTGGCTAATAGTATAAAAAAAAAAAAATTTCTTGGAAGTAAATTAGATAGAACTGCATCAAGTACGTCTAATGTTTTTCGACCATTTATTTGTTAAATTTCTTTTTAACTCATTAAATCGTCGCCCCGCAATTATGCTGTCGTACATCACAAAATCGAAAAGATGAACTGAAAATGCCCTCTTTATTAATATTTGATGCCCTATCGATCTATGTATTCGGCATTATCCTATGCAGCATAGATCCAGATATATATGTTGTTCAATGCTACTTTGCCGTAAGCGACACTGAGATTGATGTTTTTATTCTTATTTTGACTTAAAGGTCAAATTTGTGGATATGTCAATAGAACGATAGTGAACGACCAAATTTGTGGATAGTGAAAGACCAAACGCGGTGTATGAATTAACGTTTTCGAATTCGTGCAATTATTTTGACGTAGGTTGACAAACAACAGATTGGTTGCTGTTTTTGATTTTATTATAATCCCGTACGTATTTGTGAAGTGTGTATGATAACAATTTTGAAAATTAGATTTAAGTAAATATTAAGATTAATTTTTTAAGTTGTTAACACTTTATAGTACATATATTATGCCTAAATTAATTAATTAAGTAAATTATGCCTAAAAGCCCAGCTTAGTTTTATAGAATTTTTTTTAAGGTTCTTAAAGTTTACTATTAATATTTTCCAAGTAAAAAGTTTACTAAATATTTAAAAATTAAATAATGAGTTATCTAATGTTACAATATGAAGTACAAAATTAATTTTGATGTATGTATGTATAGTTCTTACAATAACTTTATATATATTTTGATTAATAAAACAAAGATTGAATTTCAAAACTATTTTGTTTTCTTACAAACTTAGATATTTCAGATTAAAAAATAAAACAATTATTTTACAGGATGAATGAAAACTGCATAAAAATTACGTATACCGTGATGGTTTTAAGTAAAAGGTCTCTAAAGTTCTAATTCTTGTTTCAAAAGACTTGATTTTTATACCATTATTAAAAGATAGCTTATGAGTCATACTACTCCTAAACATAAACAACATTAAACTTTTTCGACTCAATTTTGTTTTATTTCATCTTAAATTCAAACTCAATTTTCCAAAACTCGATTTTCTGGATATACGACAAAAAATTGGGGGCGACAAAATGTGGAAAACATCAATTTGCCACAAACTATGTTTTTTTTAAAGCTAAAGCCGTCCAACAACATCGCGCGAATGAGCTTAGAATGGAACCCACAAGGCACAAGAAGACCCGGTCGTCCAAAAAACACCTGGCGGAGGAACATAAAACAAGAGCTTGTAGAGACAAACATAACGTGGGAAGAAGTTAAATTTGCAGCTGGAAACCGAGTACGATGGAAATGTCAAGTGGAAATCCTATGCTCCCAAGAGGAGGAAGGAATTTTTTTTTTTTTTAAATAGCTCTATTTAATTTCATGTTAAGTTGCCACATTATACTGTCAATAATTTTATTCCATTGACGAAGGGTGATAAATAGGCCTGGTCGGAAAATCCATAAAATATTTTTTTGCCATTACGTATTAGAAACAGAATCTGGGGTTTTAGATTGAAAGGCAGAAACTCTAGCTAGTTTTCCACCCACGGTGTATTTTTTGTTAACTAGAATTTGATATAGCATATACTTATTTGACTCTACCGTCCCATAATTCATTACCAATAGGAGAGAGTTGTCAAAGAGTTTTTTCTTATTTATTTATTTATTATTTATTCTACATTTGTTTTTTTGCAACTTACTGGTACATCCGTTAATGTGGTCTGTTTTGTAAACATAATGATCGCAATCGGTACAAATGTTTTTTTTCTCGCATTCCGATTGATCTAGCTTTTCCAACATGTTTTTCCAATTAGGTTGTCTTATGTGGATTCAACGTAAAGTATACTCTATTTTTACAAGTTTCTCTAATATTTTGATTTCGTGCGTTCTATCTGTAGCAAAAGCATATCTACGTATTTGCGTCATAGTATCTTAATTCCAGTATTCTACAGAATATATTTTGTTTTAGATTTTATATTTCTATAAATGAATTTGTAAAATGGATTTAAGTGTTACACCTTCGCATAAACTATGAATATTTTATTTACTGTAAATAAAAATTAATTTGGAAAAATTTAAAAACATTACCAGACATGTTCAAACCTCTAATTACTTGGACCTCTTAAATTTGTTTTTGTTTTTTATAATTAGCCCAAGCATTAGTATATTACCTCCAGCAGTTATATACCGCATAGTTGAGATTGAAAGAGTACAGGATACAATAACTTAGGAAGAAAGGTATAAATGTTTTCCTTAAACGTCTGTACATTAATGAGAAGTATAATGGTTCCACATTCTTCGAACTATAGACGAATTTGATTAATCGGATTTATGCTATTTTGAGATTTCCACAATGTAGAAGTGGGCATTTGTGGCTTTTTAGGCACAGTTCATCAATTGAAATTGTTTGAGAGAAGGAAGCAATGTTTTTATTTCTGCTAAGTAAGTGTTCGCAGCTATGAAGTATTTGTAAAGCACAGAAAGTGGTCCTAAAAAACTTACATAGCGTATGCGGTTAAGTAAATTTTCACTTTTATAAAATTTCTATATAAAATTATCTGAAGGTATAGTAATATAATGGACCAACACAAAGTCGAGATTATAGCAAGTTAAAAGAGGTATCAAGTTCTGTTTTGTAGTATCAATCCAAGTTATTCTTCCCGGTGTTTTAAAAATGAGAAAAAATTTCATATATTCAACTGACGCAGCCCATAACCTGCAAAAAGTGAGGGCGTTGATGAGTCAGGCGCTGGACCTACATCGTTTGCTGGCCACCTAATGTAAAACTATTTTAAGAGGGTACAGCTAGAAATTAGAAAAAAAAGAGTTGTGAAGTCAAAAATTACACAAATTCGACATAATATGAAAGTAATGGGAAATAAACAGGAAATGAGAACAGAAATGGCTAGCTCTTTCAAGGCTGAAACTCAGGTTGTTGGAAACGCACTACATATCCTCAGAAAGCTTTGCAGGATAGAACCCTCAAACCTATTGGCCTTTATAAAAAATGTCGACTAAGTTGAGGGTAGAGGAGAGCATAAAACGCTAAAAGCCTACATGCCGGCCCATACATATTAGGGTTACCTCCGTGATAGAGAAAAAAAGGCAAAAACAGGAAATAACGTAGGAACTACTTTCGATAATTCATTGAAAATAATTCAAAAACTACAAAAAAATATTTTGTGCAAACTCAAAAACAGTAAAAAAAATTTTATTAAGCGTCAACTGTTATTATTGGATGTCAATTGTTGCGGATTCCTGCATCTTTGGCTGTACAAAAAAAAGTATCAATAAATTGCACAAATATTAACAAACTAATAATAACAAGCATTTCTACACTAATGGACAAAGACCATATTTCTTATATTGCAATAAATATTTAAATATCCTACAAAATATATGAATAAAATGACTATGAGTGATCGTTAACCATTTCAAAACCTTTTTTTATATTCTTAACAGTGATTAGATAGAATTAACTTTTTATGCATAATTAATTAAGTTTTTTACTACATATTTTACTACAATGTTATTCTAGTACTTTTTTATCAAATTACTGGCTTACAAACTCGTTAAACTCAAAAACTACTGCTATTAATAATCTTGAACTAAGCTTTCTTAAATATAATAACTGCATTTTATTTAAGGCTTCCTGAAGTCTATAAAAAACCAAAAAATTATGTTAATGTGTTGCAGTAAAATTGTTCTTTGCAACTTTTCTGATTTTAGCTTACAAAAAATAAAATAAACAAATCAAGCATACCGAAATTATAAACTAACAACGTAAATCTAAGAATATTCAGTTCAATGGAACACTTTACCTCAAAATAATTTATATATCTTCAACAAATTAACTTAATTTAATTTTATTTATTTTTTCATTAGTAGATTTATCTAAATTTGTGTTTTTCCACAAACAAAATAGACACATGCTTTTACCTTTCAATGCGAAAAATAGAAGTAGCTTCGAAATCAGTTTCATCCAACCAATAATAACTATTTTAATACATTTCAATTATAGAAAATGAAATTCTAAACAAATTTATAAAAATTTCAAGTTCCATTATCCCGTTATTTTTTTTTTTTTTAAATTTCTAAATCGCAGTCGTTGATGTAAAAAAAAATAAAAATTGCACTCTAAATCTATTTTAATCAAAATGTTTTTTATTAAAAACATCCACTCAAATCGCCATTAAAAAAAACTTGCCACTTAAACAAAATTTAGAAATAAAATTTTTCTTTTTTAAATTCCATTTACTGTATTAACACCTAAAAATAAATTGAACACACAAAAAACAACCTGATCCTATTCTTGAAAAACTACGTTAAAAACTCAAAGGATTTATTGAAACAAAACATCAAAATTCACTGGTATTAAAAATCAAATCAATTGAAAAACAAAAACAACAACAAATAAAAGAAAATTTGAAAAGCAATAAATATTTTTATTTAGGCTAAAGTAAAAAAAAATGTAAGTAAAGGATTTTACCTAGATCTTATAATAGTAATGCATATACACAGTTCCGTTTTTACTTCATCAGCAAAATATAAAAACTTACTTTCATCTGTAATAAATACAAAAAAAAAATAAATAACAAATAATTTAACCTAAAGGAAACGCTTTAAAAACGCTTATGGCTCAAAGGATTTATTGAAATCGTTTTTTTTATTTTTTTCTATTTTAAACTGTAACAGTAAAAATTAATTTGAAATCCTTTTTTTTTTTTTTAATATTCTAAAATGTTCTTAAAGTAATGAAAATACTTAATAACAAAGTATCTGTTATAGCTATATAGTATTTTAGTTCATACCTGTTTTTACCTTAAATATATAATATTCTAGATTATACAAGTGTTACCTATTTATTTTATTTATTTTATATTTTTAAAATATAAAGTATACAAAAAAAAAAATTAAAAATTGCACAAAAATAGGTTAAACAAATTGCATTCAGAAGGGGGTTCAATTGAATTTTTATTTTTTTATTTTATTGTTTTTTTGCTTATTTTAATTTTTGGGTTAACAGCTATTGCGCAATTTCAATGCTCCAATTACGATTTACATTACATGAATTAATATTTATAGATACTAAAGAAAAATCTTTTTTATAATACATACATACATACATACGTACATACAGTATATAATGTATATTATTTATAATTATGAAGGTCACTTACTAAAATAGGTCACCTGAATATTATTATCTCACCTTTAAAAAAAAAAAAAAAAAAAAAAAAAAAAAATAATAACTAAATAAATCTTTTGTATCTTCAAAAATTTATGTACTAAAAAAAAATTTTCAGTTTGAGGGGGCTTTACAAAAATGTTGTTTGTTTGTTTTTTCCTTTTGTTTATTGTTGTTTTTCATTTTTCTTTTTTTTTTAATTCTGTAAATTCTATTTTTAGTGTGCACCTGTAAATGAAATTGTAATTAAATCTGAATGAGTTTTACTCTGAAAATATATATATATATATACATAAATCTTAAAAATTAAATTGTAGAATTGTTATTTTTTTTTTCGTTTTTTGTTTTCGTAATGAATTAGTATAATTTTTAAAATAACTCAATATCATCTCTGAGGGGGTATTCGAAAATTAAATAAATTAAATATTTAGGGGAGATTATAATATTTATTTTTTTGTTTTTGCTTGTGAGTGCATTAAGGGATTGTAACATTTTCTAAAAGCTATTGAATTGGAATATTGTCACAATCATGTATTAATTTTCTCTATCATAATTTGGAAAAATTATATTTGACTTTTATTTATGTTAATTAAGCTGTTCTTTTTAAAGAACACTTAATTTTTTAACGGTACATATTCAAAAATTATTTCTCTCCAAGGATGTGTTGACTAAAAAACATATTGCATATCTAATAAACATTAAGTAACGTAATTGAAGTATATAAATTTTTACTTGTCATCTTGAGTATGATTATTGATGTGTAGTAATTTATTAGACTAGTGGTGCCCCAGTGCAATTGCACAGAAGTGGTTTTTGAAACTGAAATGATTTTGATAAATATTTAATTTGATATTATTTTTGCTTTAGATAAGATTTAGATTCATAATTCATTTCTTTATATTATTATAAAATACAATTCATATATTATATATTATGTACTAAATAATATAATAAATATATTTTTACAAAAAAATAGCTAATAAGAATAAATATAGGATCATTCAGTTATTCAGAAGAACATATTGCGATGGATGAAACTACCAAAAAATTTCAATACAGTATATAAAATTATAAAATATTGTTGGGTAACATATACATAGTAAAGATTAGTAGCAATAAGCACTGATGAAGGAAGAAGGTTGCTTTTGAAACATCGATATTGACATAATAAAATTAAATGATTAGTGAAAGGAAATCTTACCTTTAATTCATAAATTAAATATATCACTAAAAACAAATATGATTATCAAAATTAATAATAAAGTAGTAAATTAAAATTAAATATGAAACAAAACTCAAAATAAAAATTATACAATAAAAAAATAAAAATTAAACAAAATATAAATAATTAAAGAGAGTATGCAGAATTGGGCACAAATAAAAGTAAGAAAAATTTTTTAAAAACATGTTTTTTATTAACTGCGAAATGTTCAAAGATATAAATTCCTAGCTATCTCTCACATGATGTTTTTTCAAAAATATTTTAAAACTAGCTTTGTAACCCGTCATAAATGACGGAAGCAAAATAAATCCTAGTTTCTTTTTTTCTTTCATTAGATTCTTTATTCCGAAATTACAGTACTTATGTTTATATCACTTTTTATTTATTTTTATTTATGTTTATATTGGCCTAACACTAATCTTTTTTTTTTATATAACAGAAAAAGAAGTACCATACCAACAAATTTGTATAAAATGTTTGTATTTTTGTATGGTATACTCGTATTCACTTCCATTTAGTTATAATTCGTTAGTTGGGTTCCATTTAGTATAAATTATACCGTATTAGCGTTATTGAGTCCTCCAGGAGAGCAAATTTAAAAATGGAATCTTATTTTCATATAAATTTTGTCTTTTGTATAATGTATAGTGATCTTATTTTGCTATATTAATAAACTGTTATTATGGTATTGTGTTATTTTTAAAAAAATATTCAAAATTTTGTATCTAAATTGGTAAAATTTACAAAAAATACAAAAACATTTTCATCAATAATTTTCAATTTAAAAAAAACAATGTTTTATTATCCGACGTAGAAGTAGAGTTTATTATCCTACTCTACTTCTATCAAGTTCTATTAATTGAACAGTGAACCTGAACAGTGAAGTGAACAGTGAAATAAAATATTTTTGGAATGGAGCATACAGAACATACAAAATACAGATACAGCAAATAATAAAAAAAAACAAAAAAAAAAACAAAAATAATTTTTTTTGAGTGAAGTGAGTTACGCACACAATAATGACAAAAATAAAAGGTATAAGCAATAAAGTAGTATAATGTATAATATTATACAATACAAATATGCTGATACACATGTATATTATTGTGTATAATTTTAAGTAATAAGAATAACCTTTGAGTGAATTATGTTTTTTTTTTTGTGTTAAATGCTGTTTGCCTTTTGGTTATTATACCATATTAAACTATTGATTAAATTTCTATTAGTCCTTATTATTATAAATCAAAAAATTGTTTGTTTTATTTATATTATTATTATTATTTTTCCTTATTATTTGCGAAGAAGACTAACATTAAATTAAAAAAATATAGTTCATGCAATCAATTTTTCCTGCAAAGGTTCAGCATGGTAGACCGGGGTTAAAAAAACCACCAAAGCAATTTGTATATATATGCATTTGTATACATATGCAATTTGTATATCTGTTGGAGCGTTCCGTCGAACTTACAAACATCCAGATAAATGCAGAATAATATATACATAATAAGTTACTACCTACCTACTTTTATTGAATAAAATTAAAAACTTAGTGTGATAACGGTCATATTTTTGTTACACAATTTATTTTTCTTGCTCTAAATACACCGATGAAATGTTTAGGAATAATTATATTCATCGAGACATCATGCGCATGCTAACCGCTGTTGGAGGAAAATCTCATGTGCACCATCATTAATTGTTAATGAAAATATTGATAAAAAAGGCTGTCAAGGGCCAAACACCCCAAAACAAATTGCTGAATATGACACATACTTTACCAGAACGAGGAGTACCTAAAAAAACATTGGTCACGGGATTAAGCAAAACCGAGCATTTCATATTCCTTGATCAAAATACTTATATTGAAGACCGAAATCGTGTCTAAACTTTTCCTGTAGGCTAAGATAGTTTTAAGTTAAGTGTATTTTAAAAGCAAATAAACTTTTATTATTTGAAAAAAAAAATAATAATAATAATATTTCAATAACACAGATTAATTGCAGAAATGGTTTTAGGACCGCATCCAAATTGTGATGATATAATACTATACAATGATGATATAGTAATCCAAAACATGAAGAATATCTAGCAAAACCTAAACTTGGTTCAAAAAACAATAGAAAGGAAAGTTTAAAGATAGATAAGATAGGCTTCTTCTAAAGACAGTAATACTTCTTCGTTATCTAATATTGGACTCATAAAAAACTTATGATGCAATAGACATTAGAAGGTACTGTTAAAGAGGCAGTCATATATCAACAATAATAAACGATACTAATCTCGAAAAACCTCTCATATCTCTCATAAGAGTGACGTATTGTAGACCTTTCAGGATAATCAGCAACCAGATGAAGTCTAACTAGTCTAATATTAGGTCCTGTAATAATTCCAGAGAGTTAAATGGTTCTTCTTAATAGAAGAAGGATTGATAACGATAATGGGTGTATTAATCGGTCTTTGTTTGATTAATAAGCACGAAATATATTTGGGATATGTCAATAATGATAAATGTCGAATCTGTGAAGTTATTGGGAACATGACCGTATTAAGCATATCCTCCCGACTACTGATATAGCTAAAATTCGGCTTATGTGGTTGGGAAGGTATATCAAAAATATTTTTTTAGATCTCAACAAACTGTTAAAGATCTCAACAAACTATTACAGATCTCAACAAAATGTTAGAGATATCAAAGACTCCATTTCTGAATATCCTTAGGTTCGTCACCAGCTATTCTCGGTCTGCTCGGAGAATAGACAAGGGTCTAGTTTATATTGTGATATAGTTAAAGTGATCGCAATTGATTATTCTTGATAAATTTTATCAACATTTTATGTATGGAAATGTTTTTAATTTTGGAATCTGACAAAATGTGTAGGTACGAGCTCCTCAACAGTTTCTGCAAAAACTAAAACATATTTTTTACTATTGAAAACTCTTTAAAAATAATTACTGATTATTAACAAATCAAATAACTGTGGATACTTATAGAAAATTTTCAAAAGCATTAAATGAGTATCAAATATGGATTACCTAATTGGGTCTAAAATAGAAAATTAGTAATTTTTTATTTAAAAAAATTTAATTTCATCATAAATTTTTTTAGTTTTTGAAATTCTAGGAATTTTCAAATCTATTTTTAACTTTTTTAATTATTTATTTAATTTATTTTATTTATTTATTTTTATTATTATTTTTTTTTTTTTGACATTTATAAAACGCAATATTAGTAATAATTAACTAAACCACATCATAACAATTATTAACAAAATAACTGACATACCGCTTAAACATTCTGGTGAAAAATTTTAAATCAACCATCAAAATGTGGTTACTTTTGTTGATTTGATTTTTGATTTAAAGTTGAATAGGTAACAAAATGTAACCGCACATTCATACCTGTTTTGTGAGAATTTGAAAAAAAATAAAAGTTTTATATACATAATATATCTGTAAAACAATATATAATATACATATATTATATGCTATATATATAACAACAAAAAAAATAATTCTTTGAGAAGTACAATGAAATTAGCATATGGAGAATGATGGTGTTACAAATAATTCTCGAACAAAACAAAAAAATAAATATTTGCAGCTGATATAATAATTAAACGGATAACTTGGGACGAAGGTTGATAGAAAAAAAATTAGTATAGCTGTTTTGGTGCAAAATAAATAATTTATATGTATGTTATATACAAAATCTATTTTTCTATGCGGAAGTTATTGCTATTAATTTTTTAAGCTGTATATAAGATTGATTAATCGATCTAACCTACATTAGTCAATCTAATTATTAAGCGATCTATCTAACCTAGCTTAATTATATATAATTATTTACAAAAAAATGTGGAATTTATTAAATTTAATTCTTTAACACAGTTATATTACCGCACACGTTCACGTTTCAATCTAAGCTTGATTCGTTATATTGAAAAAAAGTATGTACTTTAGTATGTTTTGACCCTCACACTACAAAGAGACACGCGTTCACGCTTCTTCTCCTCCGGGTATTACCCATCTATCTTGCACTAAGGAAACGAAGATTTTTTTTTAAAAGTTAAAAGACATATCGGCAGTCGGCACTATGGAGTATATTTCTATATAAAATTAATTAAATATGTACACAAGTTTAAAATTTCACCAACACAACACGTTTCAACTCTTCGTTAACAATAATTTAGACCATAAGTTGATATGTTTTTTTTTTGTGATTTTCTATCTGGTTTGTTTTTAGATTTTTATATCATATTATTTTTTAATCTCTCTCAGATGAATTACACGTCTATCACATGTAATATGTAATCTACAATAACATAATAATATGAGGTTGTTGTCTAAGATAAATTAATAAAAAAATAAAATATAGTATCAAGCATAATTTAAAGCGATAGAAACAATAATGTAAAAATTGAGTTACATGTAATTTTTTATAAAAATTTCCGCGAATTTCGAGGAGCGGGTGAATACTAGTTAATCTCTCCCAGATGAATTACACGTCCATTACATGTAATCTGTAATCTATTTCGATTTTTTGATTGCTTTTAAGAGGAACAGCATATTTATCATATAAATGCAAACCGGTACTACCTGTTAATTTTTTTAAAAATTTAAATATTCAATTTTATGAATAAATATAAGATATTGGGCTGCTATGATGGCTGATTGTTCGGTCACATCAAAAATAATATACTACGCAGTGCTGATATGTCTGTAAGCTTAAAATATATTCAAATTCAAATCAGATCTAATTGGTTGGTTGGTAGGTAAAGTCATTTGAAGTTATTCTAAACCCTAGCTGTACAACTCTAACGAGTTACTTGCGAATTATCAATTGTGTCAAAGGCTTTGTATAAATTTATAAAAATTTAATAAGCGTACATTATTTTATTCATTCATTTCAAAATTACAGATTGCTTCAAAAAAATTTATTTTTATCAAACTATATTAATATAGCAAATTTGGTTGTGATCATACTTTTATAATATTACAAAACTATTTGTTAATAATATCAATTATTAAATTATTTATTAAAAAATAAAAATGTAAAACACTTAACAAGTGAGAAATCAAATTATTTATAGTTTTTACTACGATTTTATTATTATTTAATAAAAATTTTTGTTTGGTGCTTATAACTCACATATTGTTTTTTTTTTAAATATGAATTTTGAAAATAATCAAATTCACACTCGGTAACTACACACTGTTGTAACTACATTGTTGTAACTACATTACACAGTTGTTTAGGTAGTTACAACACCTACTCATGCATTCAATAGTGTTCTAAAAATGAAACCATAATTCAACTGTCAAACTGCTACACCAGGTATATTGCTAATAATAACAATACAATTTGAAATAAAGATAGATTCAATAAAGAAAATAATTATTATTATATTATATTTTATGTAAAAGAATATATAATCAAATTGAAATAATTTATTGAAATAATTATTATTAAAATTTAACAACAATAATATTAAAAATAAAAAAATAATTGCTAAAATTTTTGCCAAAAATAATTGCCAACTGAAAGTAATTTAATCAAAACTTTAAACAATTTAATCAATTCGCTAGTTAATAAAAAAGAAAACAATATGTGAGTTATAACCACCAAGCAAAATTTGGTATACCCTAAATATTAATTAAATTGTAGTAAAAACTACAAACAAATTGATTTCTCACTTCTCACACAAGTCAAAAACTAAAATAACTAAAATTATAAAAAAAAAAGAAACTGTTCGATATGCCTTTGTATAAACAAAACAAAAAAAGAATGAGAAACAACAAGTAAGTCCTTAATTTTAAAACATAAAAATGAAATTTTAAAGAAAATGTGAAATTACTCAAACTTGAAAATTCACAATTCAAAAAGAATAGTACCAAAATTCTGTACTTTCATGCGGTTCAAGGAATTATTTTAATTTTTTTTATTTTGTTTATTTTTTATTGTAATAAATTAGTATGGTAATGTAATAATTTTTTTTATGTCTGTACCTTGTAATATCAGAATAAAAATAATATTTTGTTTTTGTTTTTTTAAGTAGGATTAAGGGTACCTTACCTACTAATACGTATTTCATTATTGAAATAAAAATTTCGATTTTCTTATTTATTTTTTTTTTTTTTTTTGGTTTTGTTTTAAATTTCACATCAAATTTTTATTTATATTTTTTTATTTAAACTCACCATAATTGATGTTTGTTATCTGTCTGTGTCTGCAATTTTGATTCACTTAAGCTATTCTTCTAATTGTATTGTTTTAAAAGTATATTTCTATATACAAAGAATTTTTACGTACTTCTTCAACCTTGAATTTATCATTCTAATTTCAATGTGAGATTTGTAAAAAGAGAAAACAATAGAAAAAAATGTATGAATTTTAATGAAAATTTAAACACAATTGCAAATAAAAGTTTAGTATAGAAAAATAAAATTTATGAAAGTTGTACGTAGTTTAAAGCTAAGATCGTCAAATTTAATACTTTATTAAAACTTATTATTCATATAATAATTTTATTTAAATTAAAAAATTTCGAACACCAGTAAAACCTGTTTTAATAATTATTATCACTGCGGAAATTGTTTTTTGCAGAACAAGCGAAAATTGATTTACTTTAAATAACACAAATTTTCACACTTATTATTGAATTTAGCTTTAAGTTTATATTTAATATTTTTTTTTTGGGATGTTGGGATACTTCTAACTGATAGAATGGGACCTGTAGGTAGGTGAAAATAACTATTGTAGTTAGACATTTTTGTTAAAATTCGTATTTATGCTAAACTATACCCTACTTGAAAAATCTAATGTACCAAGTCTATAATAATCAATTTTACACTTTCTGTTTAGCACGTTTTTGTTTATAAATTTTCCAGAACGTCATTCAACGACTGCAGCTGCCTTTTTTGAATTATTTATTATAAGACCAACCAGTGACATTAACAGTATAGTTTCTTGTATACAATACACGTTAACCATTATTATTATTTAGTATGTAAATTGGAAAATTATCTAAACCATTTCAAAACTGATGTTTTCATTATTATTTTTTCAAATTATAGATATTTCAAATTGAGACGTAGCGAAATTAAATAATTTTGAAAATTTTTTTAATTTTCAAATTAGAAACTTCAATTCAAAATTTCACCTTCATTAATTTTAACATACAAAAATTTTAATTTATCAAATTGCTGCAACTCAACCATTTTCGAAATTAAGTTTAATATTAATCAAAGTACAACGTATGCGGTTGTTGTCTAAGATAAATTAACAAAAAAATAAAACATACCGTAAAATTCTGAATATGATACCCCTCCCAATAAAGTACCCCGGATAAACTAATCGAAACATTTTTCCATTTACACAGCCCCGGGTACAGTAATTAGATTTTATATTTTTCGAATATTAATTTCGAACTATTTCGAAATTGGATGTTATCTAACATTAAAATTATTTTCCTGTTATATCTATGTTAATTGGTTTTATTTTAATATTACTACCTGTACAGAATCTATCATATGTATGTAATATGCTTTCCTAATAGTGTACCCGGGTGTAAAAATCCAATTAGAGTACTTGAGTATTATATTCAGAGCTTTACGATAGTACCAATTAAAGCAATAGAAAGCAATTCATAATGTTACAGTTGAGTACAATTTTTTATCAAACTTTCGTCAAATTTCGAGTAGCGGACGAATACTAGTAAGATTTTAATCTTAGATTATGGCCTAGATATAATTATTTTTCATGAGGTTGATAAAGATAATATCTAATTATAGTTTTATTAGAAAGTTTTGAATTTGTAGTTAAAATGGACTCCGCGAATTAAATGTAACCCAAGTCAAATTGCCACAAAAAGAATTGATATAAGCCCCAATAATTTGTATGTAATTTTTAATTTCAGAGCTTTATTTCATATTACCTATTTGGGATTTATTTCACAAAAAGGAGTAGGGATTAAATTCGCGGAACCCTAATATGGCATATTTTAATTATTATTGCTGCTACTTGGAATTGAGTAAGGCGATTCATATATTTGGTTAAGTTTGATACTAGAAAAGTCAAATGAAAAGTTCAATATTTATTTTTATAATATAGTTTATAATATAGTTACTTTTTGAAGCTTAATATTTGTTATATATCTGAAGTGCTTGCAATTAATCTTACTATTTAACTTACTAATTAATCCAACTGTCAAATAACTATAAAGAAATTTCGAAAACAACATAATATCTACAATATTTATTTTTTTTTCATTGAACTATAACGTATATGCGGTTGTTGTCTAAGATAAATTAATATAAGATAATTATTCTAATTTAAGTTTTTGCACGATAGTAACTTACAAGCACTAGTTGTAAGGGCTATCGGCTTTAATATCTCCTATAAACATATAAATTTGATCTTAAATTTGAAGCTAACCATATAATTCTACCTATTATTTAATTTATTAAATAAATTGTAAATATACGCCGGATAGTACAGTAAGTAAAAAATCCTATCTTTCAATACTAAAGGTACCAATTCCCGATAACATTTAAATGACTTTAGGAGTTTTTTTTAACCCGGCCCAGAACCCTTTGTCACTGGAATAAAATAAATGATTTTGTAGATCAAAAATTAATATTATGTAGGCCCAAGTCCGGGAAGTATTGTGATTGTATTGTGATTCAAAGACTAATATTAATATACAGATACACTTTTATAAATAAATAATTAAATATTTATAAATAAAAATTAATAAATGCAGTTTATTGTTATCAAAATTATTATAAATAGGAATACCTACAGAAAATAATTTCTATTAAAATAATTTCAAATTTGCAGGTAAATTTTATTTAACTTTTTCTATGTGTTTCAGCTTGATTTTAGAATATACGAAATGTTGAGGTTATAATATCCCGAAAAAAATTACAATGCTGCATATCTATACTAAAAAATTAATCTCATTGCTTTTTCGACTCTGTTCAAATATAATTAAATATCTATATATGTGATTATATACACATATACCATATAATAGAAGAAGGACGAAGTTACATAAAATGTCAAGAAATTATAATTGAAGATTACAAGTGCTTATTATAATATTATATAAAAACTAAATAAATTAATATATTATTATTGCAGGAGCAATGTTAAAAAATTGGTAATAAAAATGTTCAAGTTGCAAAAGTTTTACTTTCTTTTTTTTATTGTTTTTGCTTTGAAAGTAACAAATTTCAATAGAAATAAAATAAAAAAACTTAAATTTGCATTTGTTTTTTTATTTTTTTTTTTTTTAATTTTTTCGAAGAAAAAAATTAGAAAAGTTATTCGTATTTTCGTGAATTTTCATTTTATCACTTTAAAATCAAATTAACTTACATTTTTACTTTGTTAGTCTATTAGTCCTTTGCTATAATATCATTGTCATATAATTAAATACATAAAATTATTTTAATGAGTGGGAATAAGAATCATATTGGGAATGCATTTATTTGTAGATTAACCCACAAGAAGAATAGATTTTAATATAATGGGTTGGGAGAGTCTGGCCACCTCAGGATCGCAGCTATAAATGAAATTATTAAAATTAAGAGTCTGACTGTTATAAGATACATTATTTAATGATTATACTCATCAAAATATTGTTTGTGATATACTGAGTATGTTTCTGAGTATTCGGATAGCACTGTTGCAGTGATGGAATAGTCTGCTCAGGTGGAAAAGTTTGAAAAATCAATAGATTCGTTCTTTATTAAATAAATACCGATATTATATGGTGCCAATATTCTAATATGTTCTACATCATAATATCAAAAGTAGTATGACAGACACAAACGTAGTATTCATATTTTATTAATATTAATATAACAAGTAAACATTTTTGTTTTAAATTAATTTTAAAGTTTCACTTGTAATTAAAATTGATCTTTTTTTTATTGTTATTAATTTTTAATTTAATTTGAAAAGCTGGCAAGCTCATCTAGCCTATGCTGAGCCTGAACCGCTCCCTTAACCTACTATCTTTGAAAAGGTGTAACATAAGCACTATGGTAGGGTCATTATGGGTTATTAGCTTATTGATAAACATTGGCCGAAAGGCTTGGACTCTCCTCAAACGACTTTTGCAGAACGTCTTCAAAATTATTAAAATAAGTTAGAATTGTTTTTTTTTTATATATGTTAATTTAATTTAAATACTGCTTATGATATTAAATTATAAAGAATGGATAAACTCATATCTAAATTTGTAAAATTATTCATTTAGAGTTCTCTAATGAGGGACATTGAATGTAACATTATACCACATTATGTGATTCACTTAGTTTATTATTTAATACTGTCGACGGCATGTACTTACCTACCTACCTAATTTGACTTCACAATGCTTTTTTAAAACAAATTCTGTTCGATTTTTAAATTAAGTCAAATCAATTGTTTTTTAGTACCTACTGGAAATTAAAAAAAAATAATAGAGACCTATACTTGCCACCAAACTGCTCTGATAAACAACATTGCCATGTTGATTTGTAATAATATGCCTTTATTGGTAATAGTATCAACACTATACGTTTATATTGCAATAATATTGATTAGTATTATGATATTAAGTTATGCACATGTAACGATATGATGATATCAGCAATATTTCAATATAGATATTATATGTCTGTAAATAGTAAGTACGTAGTAAAGTAAATAATGAAGTACAAAAAAATCGGTTTTTTAAGACCAAAAATTGGCCGAAATCGAGATTTTCAAATGGGAAGGGGTACTTTTTAATACAAATTCAGATTCTGCAACAAAAACAAAATTAAATTTTAATATAACGCCTCCTTCTTCTTTAAAAAGCTAATACGCATGCTTTGGAATACCCGGTATAATTGAGAGCGAAATGCAATGCTATGGAAACCTCAAAAGAGAACTGTTTGCAATATTTAGTGTTTGTTAAAAAAATAAATCCGTTCTGTTATGTTGTAGCACATTGAAGAAGAAAAGAAGTCAACAGTGAATCTGTAAGTTAACTTTGCAGCTTTTATTTTTTGTATTAAATTTGTTTCAAAATAAACTGATTTGAGTGCTTCAGTTGGTACCACTATTCTGTACACGAACAAAAAATGTTAGCAGTTTATTTAAATGAGATAATCTCATTATTGTTTGTTTGTTTGTTTGTAAGTGTTTAAATTTTTTATTTTTTATTTTTAAATAAATTTTATTACTTAAAATGAATTAAAGTTTAAAATATTTTTACTTTTTTCTAAAAAATTTTTATTTTAAAAAACTTTAAAAAAGAAAAAAGATGATAAAAAGAATGTTTTTTTTTTTATTTTTTATGATAAATAATTCAAGTTATATAGTTTGAGGTTTTTTATTGAATGCAAAATAATTTCTTAACTAACAAGTTGTTGAATTATTATAAGAGTATTGTAGTTTTTGAAACAAAAAAATTAATCAAAATTTCATTTTTTTTTTGCTCTTTTTAGAATAAAGAGTGCAACTATACAGTGTTATAAAAATAAAAATAGAAAAAATAAAGAAAAAATAATTTTATTTTTATTTTAATCAAAAAGTTTTTAAATATTAGAAAATATTATTTTAAAACTATTGGTGATTTTCTTAAGTGCAATTTGCTCAATAAAAAATAAATGTACCAAAACAAAAATTTAAGTAAAATTCTGTTGCAAGTGCAATGTTCCATAAAAAGTATTATCTTATTTTTGTATTTGTAATACAAAAAAAAAACAACTTTTATTTAAAAAATAATTTATTTTCATTTTTTATTTCGTTAAATTTATAAAAAAAACATTTATAAATTATTAAATTATTTTTTTTTAATTTGATAAGTTTTGTGGTGTTCTTCAACATGTGAAATTACAGTTATGGAAAAATAACTTGTATTTGAACCCGATTTGAATTTTTCGTTTATCACAATCTGGTGTTCACTGACAATCGGTATTACTGTAATCGGATAACTATAGTTTTGATATTATTTCTTTTCTGTTATACTTTTTATCCCAAGCCTTCTATTTTAAGCCCAGCCTTATCCTGAGGGATTATAATAAAATATTATGTGTTCAAAATAACATAATAGAAATAAATCATTTATCACGGCAAATTTAGTATTTTCTGGATCCAGCGTTCTGCAAATTAGAAAGTCAAAACATATTTTGATTTTGACATTTGAAATTAAATAGAATTGTAAAGTCATTTACTTTATATTAAAGTGAAATATAGCTCAATTGACCCTGAATTTAGAATCAAGAAATTATGATGATCTAAGAGAAATATGTATGTAAAATCTTTTGGAGCTGAGTGAATTACAAATATAAGCCTTTGGTCACTCACGGAACAATATTTCACAGTTACTCAAACAAAATATCGATACCCTGGCCTAATCAGTTGGAGCACAGAAATGTGTTTAAATTATGATGTTGTAAAATACGTGTTCGTATAATACAATAAATAAATTTTGTCCAACCTCTAATAATAATTACACAATTGTCAACAACATCTGACAAAAAAAAAAGAAAAAGTGAGATGACGTACTCACCCACCCACAACTTTATTGCTATAAGACAATTACGCACTCTTATAACCCTATTATAAACACTCTTAAAGCAGTACTACTGTTAATTTTAGTGCTCCGAAATTGTTGTGAAACGTTATAAATACCTTATAGCACTAAAATTCAGAATCCTATAAGGCACCGGAGCAATATTGTTGCTGTAATATTGTTATGTAGGATTAGTATACATAATATGTGTTAGTGTATATGTTTTTATTTTTAAATGAAAGTCTTATGAAATAATTTAAGTTATGCGAGAATCAGATCGGTATTATTTTTTATTTTAAAATAATAATTTTATAGAGTTTATATTTATTTGCTTACGTACTTTTAGGCTTATAACAACATTGCTGTACCACTTGCTGAAAATCCCATTAAAAGAACTCCCGCAATTGCTATAAGAACATTCTTATAGCAATATTAATCACATTAAAAGATCATTACAACCTGTTCATTTTCCCATAAAAACATCTTTATAACACCTTTAGTGATTATCGGGAGTCATATAGGATTCTTATAGCACTAATTTTGTTTTAATTACAATAAAATGTTACGTGGGCCCAGTAAACATAGTAAGGTCAGGCATTTTAACGTCAGGAATAGATACAATTGCTGTGACATCTTGCAGAAATATGATGTCGTTTTACTACGTTGACGCAGATAGAGTTAGCAAAATTCTACAGTAGTGCAATTTCCTACTTAGACAGTATAAAATAGATTAAAAATTAAATTAGACATTACATCGAAAACAGTAGATATAGCAATCAAGTATGATGGAAATGTCAAATGAATACCCGATGCTCCCAAGAGCAGTAAAGAAAAATCAAACGGCGTAAATACAATCAAAATGCAACGATGTAAAAGTTAAAGTAAAAAATTAGCAGAAAATATCGTATGTCAAATTTTAAAATTGAACCCGCTGGGTAAAAGAAATATTGAAAAACATAAGTCAAATTAGTAAGCATATACATAATATGAACGGTAAACGGATTTGAAATAAATGAATATAACACAAAATAGATTGAAATAAAATAATTGGTCATAAATAATGTATGCTTGATTAGCTCTTTTGGAATATTTACCTTTGTTCCATATTTACCCTTGTTTACATTTTTGGAATCCCTTAATTTTGACAAATAGTACAAACATAGAATGTTTAATAAAATATTATTCGAATATCAGCGAATATTGTTTCAATTTTGAGAACTCTTATATCAAGTAGCACACTAACAATGTAGCTTAAAATGTATATCAACAAGCGTTATGACGCTAAGCGCGTCGAAAAAACATGGAGAACAATAGTCTTAGCCAAAGCAAGTACCGAACAAAGAACGTGGTCACGATTGAAAAAAATTAGCCGTTGATATGAGCCGATGGAAAGATTTTATATTTTATTTCCCAGGGATCAAATTACAGGACAATGATGAAAATGATGATGGTGAAGCGTTATGACACACTAATTTACCAGAATAATTTGAATAAACGTCGTTTTTATAATAATTTACTATATATAGTAAAATAAATTATATGTGATATGGAAAATTTACCAATAATTAATAAGCTAACAAATTCAGTAATAATTTGCCTCAATTTATTTTTATTATTCGTTTAAAAGTTAGCGCCATTAAATTTCATATTTTATTTTAATCTTAAATTTATTTTAATTAAATTGATTTTGAAAACGATTTGTAAAAATTATTTAGTGGTATACAAACAATCTCTGAGTGAGTTTCTATAATCAACTAACTTAAAAAAAAAATGAATCAAATTATTTGACAATAGATCCGAAAAGCACCACGGGTTTGCGATTTTTTATTAAAAACTGATGATGATATTATGAACTTCTGTTGAAGCGCAATTTGCCATAATTGATTAGAATATTTTTTTCTAAATTTTAAAGACTAGTAGTCTAAGCCAGACATACAATTTTTAGTTTTGCAACACTGTTTGAATGCACATTTTTGTTTTATTGTAGTAAACCCAGTTGCAGGTGTACATATTTTCATATAAACTAATTGGATTACAATAATGTGCAATCAAACAGCTGAAAAACTTAAAATTTCATGTCTGCGCGTAAAGCTAAAGCGTACTCTACGCGCAGTAAATATTTTTAATACATTATTTTAATATATTTTTAATACTGGTTTTATAATATTCGTCAACCGTTGACCAACCCTTAGAAAAATCTAATTTAAAAAATTTCAACAGCTTCGAAAAAAGATCATAAGTAAAAGAGTAGTTCACTTAGATTCAGCTATCAAAAAGGCACAATTTACCATAATTTTAATAAAATTACAAAATGATAGTTATCACTTTTCCGGTATCGGTTAAAATGATATTATGTACTATCTTAGACTTGTGATGCAAAAATATTTTTGTAAAGTTAAAATATAGAAATTTTTATGTTTACATCACAATTTAATAATTGTAGTAGTTGTAGTCTTTATTATAAATGATTTGTTTTTTTTAACTGACACTTCAGCCTGCATTTTTAACAGTTTAATTTTGATTTAGGTTTCTTCTTAACGAAGTTGAAACTTTTCTTCAAAAATATTTTTTGTATGTATCATATTTTTTTTGCTTCAATTGCTCGTTCAATAACTTTAATTGTTCTCCTTGGTAATATTATTGACCGTTGTTATTATTAATAACCGCGGTTCTTCCTGGCAATTTTGACGGAGTGTTATTTCCGGCCGAGGGGTTATCGAGAGGCTTGTCAGTTCTTCTTGGTGAGATTGAAGAGGTATTATTTGGGGCCAGGATAATATCGAGGGGCTTACAGGCTCAACATTTTCAATATCGCCATCTATACTGTAATTAAAAATACATAAATTCATTTATTTTATAAATCAGCCGTCATATTAAAGTTTCCAAAGCCCCTAGAACACTTGGAGTCTTTTTCATCAGTTCCACTAACAATATTCGAACTGATTAATATTTGTTATTTTTTTTGTTGAAAATAAAAAAATTAAAAATAAATTTATTTAAAAAAAAGTTTTAAAAAAGTAATTACTTTACCCCTGTCTCCATTTTTATTCATATAAAACCTCTTTTTTTAAAAAAAAAAAAAGCTAAAAAACAACTGATGTCAACTGCACCAAACTGTACTTTATCACGAATAAAATATTTGTGGAGCAAACTGTCCCTTTATGTATTATCTTAACAATAAAAAAGTCTAATATAAACAGCAAATTTTAACAACTATCACTTCTGAGTCTACATTTATAACAATTTTAAAAAACTTATGTGTGTCGCTTTTTAAGTCTAAAATAATTAAGGTGATTAAATATAACGTTATACTTTCGATTCAAATTATTTTCAAAAATAGTTCTCCTTTCAATATAAGTTTAATATACTGCCTGCCTATAGCTAATCTATGTATAATCTTCAACAAATAAATCGGATTAGCTCTTTTTATTCATTAACAAAAAATTTTTTAATTTTATTTAGCTTTCCTTCGTCGTATTGATTTGACATTACAAACATTTTAATTCATTATTATAACTCAGAGATGATATTTACACCATCTTAAAATAAGTTATATAGCATCAATTAGAAGAATAACAATACCTACTGGCAAATTCCAGTAGGGTCAGATGAACGAAGCACTCCTTTAATGATTATCAATATTCCAAAGTTTAAAATTTTTGAGCAAATCATGCACTTGAGCTAATCCAAAGAGCCAGAATGCAATGCGACTATCAAATACAAATATACAAACATTTTGACTCAATTTTTTTTTTATTTCTCTCTCTTTTAATTCAATTTGTTATTATTTTTAAGTCAAAAATTAGTCTTAGGCAGTGTTGAGTCAATATAGTTGTTTTAAGGTGTTAATTTAGTAAAATCTGTTAATATGAATAAAAAAAAAGGTAACAAAAACTAATTTTATTAAAAATAGCTAACAATTGTTTTTCCAACTTTGACTTTATTTTTTCTTGTCGATAACTTTTTTTAATTATCATTAGAAAAATTGTTTAAAAAAATATTACGAGTTTGTGTGCAACATATGGATTTATGAAGTTTTTAAACGTATGATACACAAAAAAGTACTTACACTAGCTCAACAGTATTTACCTAGTGTTAGTACAAAAACTGATACATTTTTAATATTTCAAAATCATTAATATTTTTTTTTTAAAAGATTTTTTTAAACAATTTTTCTAATAACAATAAGTTTTAGGAATTCTTTCTTTCATCTTCATCAGTCATCACAACACACTACTTGAACTCATCAGTAGGTATTTGTAGTATCCTTGATTTTCGGAACGTCTAAAGCTGAAACACAATGTCTTGTGTTTACATTCGTCAAATCAAAATTGTAACACAATGTTTTGAGTTTATAAACGCCTAAATTATGTATTCGCGACCCCTCGAATGTGCAAAGAAGGTATCGAGAATTTCAGAAATGCATTTGTTTGACGTTGATAATAATTTGGAAAATTGAAATGTGGCAGGAAATAATCAACTGAGTGAGTCTTTTTATTTGTTTTAATAAATAAAAAAAAATAATAAATAAAAAATATAAATAAAAAAAGAAATGTTTTTGTTTTCGTAACAGACATTTTTAATAGGGAAAAGAAATAAACACAAGAAAGAAATCTAGCTACATTCATGCTTAAATTTTCTTTTTTAAATGCAAAACAATATAATATTAATATAAAATATAACAATAAAAATATGATATTATTTAATATGTTTGGTGTATTATTATTCATTTTTTCGTCTAATGACATTCAAAAAACATATGATCGTAAAATTGCAAGAACTGTTTATTAACGTCAAATAATTACATTGTATTAAGCTGACCATACGTCCTCCTTTGAGGAGGATTGTCCTCCTAGTTTCCGCTTTGTCGTTCTCAAAATTTTTGTCCTCCTTTGTCCTCATTTTCCTCCTTTGCCTTAGAAATTTTAAATTTTATACCGTTTAAAAATTTACATACGAGGCAATGAAGTTTTATAAAATTGTATTTGAATATTTGGAAGATTGGACTAAACATGACAAATCAACATCTGTGTCCGATTGGATAATATTGAATGATGAAGAAATTGAATGGAATAAAATAATTGAAACTGTCTTATTGGCGAAAGAAAAATTTAACATTGAAATCAACGACAATTTACTATTCGATGAGGTGTGCAAAATAAACAATTTCATAAAAATACACAAAAGTGAATGGACCGAAATCGAAATCGACAAAAAGTGGATCGCTATTTTTGATTTTTTTAAGAAACAACATATTCCATATGACAACATAAAAACTTTGGTAGAGTTAGCTTTGTGTTAACCCGGAACAAACGCTAATGTAGAGCGAATATTTTCCATTTGTAATGACCTATGGACTGTCGAAAAATCAAGACTGGCTGTTGAAACATTGGCAGCGATGATTATTGTCAAAAGCAATATTAGTCTAGATTGCATATCATTTTTTAATTTATTAAAAGCCAATGAAAATATTCTTAAAAAAATACACAAAAGTGATAAATATAATTAAATTGCATTAATAAAAAAAATAATAAAAATGCTATGCAATTAGGTTCAATGTATAATAACATCTTATAATTTTAAATATTTTTTAATCACAAAAATAGCTTAATAGCAAAATTATCAATTTATTAAATGTATTTCATAATATATATAATTTCTAATTTTAATATATAATTTCCAATTTTTTAATTAATACTTAAAGTGATACATATATGTGCCTGAATTAAATTGAATAAAAGCATATTTTTTTGTTATCTTGTTTTAAAAAAAATTCTAGTCTTTTTTCCACTGTCCCAACAAAGTGTCCTCCTCGCACATTTTTCAATTCTTGTCACTTTAATTGTATAACCATTACAAATCAAACACACGATTTTGATATTGTGATAATAAAAGTTTAACAATCCGTCTCACAATCGTATTTTTTGACGTTTCGAAAATCACGGTATGAGAATATATTTTTTCAATATATTTTCTTATTTTTATTTCTTATTGTTTCATTAATTGTATTTGGTACAACTCCTGATTTTGTTTTGATTGATTTTCTAACTTATTAATAAAAAATGTTATTAATACATCTGTGAGTTATACAAATCGACCAAAATCTTAACGTAAAATCTTATTTTATAATAATTTTTCTAATGTATAATCAACTAGAAAAAGTAAATATTTATTTGTCAAATAAAACAATTAATGAATCAATAAGCAATAAAAAAGAGAAAATAATATTGGAAAAATATATTCGTCAAATTTTCATTTCCGACACAAATAAAAGTATAAAACGGAAAGAATATACCCAAAACATTGGTCACTTTTTGGAACGCAAAAGTTTTATTTTCTAACTTTACTTCGATAAGTTCTTCTCCACTAGGAATATGAAAGATACAGGCTTTTCAGATGAAGTTATTTCTATATTAATGAAACTGAATAACTCTGTAGTTAAATGGATGGATGATAAATTTGTTTATCTGCATTCAATTGCGTCAGAAAAAGTTCAAAAGCTTAGAAAAGGTTAAACGTTTTAGCAAGATAACAAAAAACAAGGTGAAATAGTGGATAGTGACGAAATCTTATTTTCTGAAAATCTTATTTCTGAAAATCTTATTTTTTTCTAAAAATCTTATTTTTTTTCTCCGAAAATCTTATTTTTTCCTGTAAAATTTTTTTCTCGTCCATAATCTTTTTTTGTTGTGAAATTTTATTTTTACACAAATTGGATAACAGCCCTTAAATGTGTTAACAGAAAATGTACAACAGCCCTTAAATGTGATGAAGACAATAGGTCCGAAGTCTTAGGATTTGGGGTAGAAACTTAATATCACATGCTTTCATGCGTTTCGTATGCGTTTACTTGCCGCCGGTAAAAACAGAGTTCTAATAAATGAGTAACGGAGGTTTGGGAGCGGGAGCCCCCGACTTTAAAAATAAAATAATTATTTTAAAAATATTTTTTTACTAAGACTGTGCTGTATATGTTTACTTGCAGGCGGCAAAAGCAGTGTTCCAATAAATGAATAGTGGAGGTTTGGGGGCGGCAGCCCCCGACTTTAAAAATAAAATAATTATTTTAAAAATATTTTTTTACTAAGACTGTGCCGTATGCGTTTACTTGCAGTCGCAAAAGCAGGGTTTCAATAAATGAGTAACGGGGGCAGCCCCCGACTTAAAAAATAAAATAATTTTTTTAAACCATATTTTTACTAAGATGCGTTATTATGTGCTTCTATTTAGAAAAAAAACAAAAAATACAAAGTAAGATTTTCAGAAAATAAGATTTTGAAAAAATAAGATTTTCAGAAATAAGATTTTCAGAAAATAAGATTTTGAAAAAATAAGATTTTCAGAAATAAGATTTTCAAAAATAAGATTTCGACCCCAACCCGTGAAATAGATATACTAAAAGTTGTAAATTAATACAATCAGCCAATGGGTGGAGTTGATAAATTTGCCCAATAACTTTTTAGATTTAGCAATTACAGCTGCTTGGCTTGAATAACACGAAAATATGATAAAAGTTACTTCTTAAACAAATAAAAGGCCTATTGAGACTTAGGTTGAACGTAGATAAAATTTTATTAATTACAACAGAGGTAAAAAGACGAGAAATACCATTTTCAGATATGGCTGCTCTGAGGAGGTTAATAGAAAGCTTACATATGAACATAGGCCGATGGAGAAAATTAGGTATGATAAAATACCAGTTAGATGTAAAAATTAAAATTGCAAATCGAAGTCTGCAAGTAAAATGTGCATCTAAATACTGAAAAAATTTTTACTGTTAAATTAATAAAATCGTTATTAAATTAACAAAAATGTTATTAAAATACGTCCAATAACAAATCGTTATTAAATTAATCACCAGTGTTGTTAAATTAATAACAATTTAGAGAAAAAAGAGAGCATAATTAATTATGAATTTAACAACAAAATTGTTGATTTAACAACCTGAGTTCTTAATTTAATAGTAGAAGTTGTTAATATAACAAAAAACATTATCCCTTTAATAACTAAGACTGTGTATTTGTAAGTTAACTTCACAGCAGATAAAAATTCTTTTCTAGATTTTCACTCAAAACATTAATATGTTTTATTTGCCGCATGCTCTGAAACATCAGGTATATTAGAAAATAATAGCATAAAAAGATAGGAATATAACCAAGGCATTGGTAACTTTTTTATTGATGGATATTCTCTTCCATCCATCTCTTCTATGAATAGTTCTATATAAGCTAATCGGAACTATTGTCAAAAATTTGATGAAATCAATATTATTGAATGGAAAACGAAATACTACTATGTTGTATATAATTCCCAAGGGAAAAAATGTTTTTTTCCACTAACACAAGTTCAAAAATATTGTTACATGTTTCTTAATTAATTATTTTTGTTTCATGTTTTTATATTTTTTTTTTTATATCAATTGACAACCAATAAATTTTTTATTTATTTTATTATTACTAATGAACAAAATGAGTTCATTCACTTCGAATTAATAGTGATAAAAATCACTCAAATTAAAAATCTTAATTATGCAATTTTTATTAACTTTAATCCTAAATCAATTAATTTTTTTTTATTTTATTATTATTTTTTTTTTTCAATTTTACATAATTCGAAAAAAAATTAAAAATTCAAAATTAAATTTCTTCCTTATGTAAATTAAATTAAATAATTTTTAATAATTTTTTGTTTTTTAATAAATTTTTTTTTTAATAATCACATTTTAAATTTATTTTTAATCCTTTAAAAATATACAAAAAACGAAAAAAAAAAAAAAACAATTTGCATATTGAATATAATATTATGTATAATATCTACAGTAAGTTCAATAAATTTAATATATTTCCAAAAATAGATTTAAAAATGAAAATTTTGTTAAAGTTTTGACACAAAAAAAATACCAATAAAAAAAAACAAAAATCATTTATTTTTTTGTTTTTTGGTAAATGTGGCACATTATCTAAAGATACACATATATTTTCGATGACATTTTATTTGTTGCTTTTCTTTTTTAAATTCTGATATTTTATTTTTAAATCCAAAAATTAAAATTTTTTTGTTTGCTTCTTATACAACAAATTCGATATGGTAATATCGAATGGAAAGGATACAAAACGGTGGTGCGTTGAGTAATTGATTTGCAGAACTCGAGTTTGACATTATAATGGTAAAAAATATTTTATGTTAGGTATGTGTCAGAATGTCAAGCATGAGCTTTGAGCTTAAGACAGTATGAACTTTTTAGTATAGGGAATTTAGTGTTTCCACATTGTGTAACACATTTTACCAGCTTATTACAAATATTTTATTTTATTTTTTATAATTGCGTGGTAAATTTCAGTAACCTTAACTAATATCAGTAATTTTGACTAAAAAATAAAATTGTTACAATATTCAAGTCTCAGTTATTATTTTTCTTACTAAAACACAGGTTGCCCACATATTAAATATAGCTTTACCTGAAAAACGGCAAGTCTGATATGAAAGATGTGTATGAAAAAGTTGTAGGGGATGATGTAGCGCATCAACACAATAATAAACATAAGTTTATGCAGTTATTATTCAAAAACGGTAAGTCTGATACTCATTCAACATATACCGTTAATTAGGTGCATTAATTCAAAAAAAAAACTATGAAGAAGATGTTGCTCTAGTTTCAATTTCTTCTGAGCTGTAGTTGATATTCTTTAGACATAATTTTTCTAATCCGATTTTTTTAACCCTCTGTAGCCCAGGTAAATTTAAAGATAGACCCCTCTTCTAGAACAATTTTTTTCCTAAAATACTCCAAGGAATCACATCTTAAAAAATTTTAATAAAATCAAAAACTTTATAGTAGCAGAGCTCTAATAATAATTAAAATTTAATATTATTATCATTGTCCTGTAATCCATTCCGTGAGGAGTAGGGCGAAAAATAGATAATATTGTAAATAAAATTATACAAAAATAAAAATTAAATAAATTAAAGTCAACTAATTTGAATGATATTAAAAACTTCAGAAAAAACAACTAAAGAAAGGACATAACAAAGCCCATCATATCCCGAAAGGGAGAAGAATGTTGAAGTTGGCCTGCAAATTTATCTTTTGGTCCGCTGATCAATTAATAACTAAATTAATAAAAAAGCAAATCCAATAACATAATTACATTTGGGGCCTTTGGAAAATTGTTAAAGTTCTATTCCTTAGAAATTGAAACTGGTGTAATGTAGACAGATTGTATGTAGAAATTAAATCTGGTGTAAAAAAATGCTTTGAATCACAAAATCGAATTCACAGCATCAATAATCAGAGTGTAAGCTAAAAAGTATGTCAAAATACACAAAAAAGGGCATACTGCAATACCAGGTTATAATAAAAATTTGGGTAATGGTACTCATAGTTTAAAAGAACGAAAATTATACCACACAATCATCAATTAATAACGTATACTCAGGGCTCAACGAAGACATTATTGATAAGTATAAAAATAATGAGAATACAAATTAGAGAGTATTAATTTTGACATTTTTGATTTTTGTTATGTTAATGAACAATTTTTGTATTTGAAATTATAAAACAGTAATATTCCACATGCGGCGCATTGTTGAAGCACTTTCCCTATTATTTTTTAGATATCTCGTAAGCTTAGACACGTCTTGTACAGAATAAAAAAAAAACCATAATGCCACCCCTTAAACATTTCCAGCTAGGAGCAATAAATGGATCAAATTCCTATACCTATACAGTGCGATACAAATTTTCTCGAATGTGGAACCATATTCCAGCAAACGTGTTTTCCACTGCAAAAGTATACCTACAATACAATTAATCTACAAAAGATCAAGAATAATATTAAAACAAATTTATTCAAAATGTTTCTGACTGATCAAATGGACATTTTTCATTCCCCAATCCTCAATATTAGTCCAAGCTGTGCATTCGTGTATAAAGGTATTGTTTAAAACCTGAAGTTTGGCTTAATTTAAAAAAATAAATAAACATAAACTATATAAGTAGTTAGTTTTAGAGGTAATAAATGAAACACAAAGCTAAAGTTTGTTTTTTATTCGTCTACGGTCGTGAATAGATAAAGAGTTTAGTCTCATTGCCTTGTTATTTATAACTTACAACTGCTAGAATACATTACTATAGCTTATAAATACATGTTAAAATACTACATATTCACATCAAAAGAACGAGTCGACTGAGCTGCAAATGGACGATTAAAGAAATGCAAATTTGTCAACCCTGGGCAGTATTCAGGAAACAATATAAATAGCTACAATTGTCTGAATGGAAATGTCAACCAACACCGAAATCTGATAAAAAAATTTTAGGGCCATTTAAGTCAAGTAAAATTAAGCTCAGCCAATGACAGTATATGTATAAACTTAATACTATTGAATTACACAATTTTTTTTTTTAAATCACATTTCAATTGATTTGCTTTCCTTTTAATACTGTTATCTCTATATGACAGTAAATTTTTATTATTATTTTTTTTTATTAAATTTTTTTTTTAAATATGAGAAACGGTAAACACGCGATCTTGAATTAATAGAATTTATTTAATTTGTTTTTTACCTCATTAATTTAATTTTGAATTTTATTTTCTCATTTTTTTTATATTAATGTTTTTTTACGATTTTCTTATTATTTACTTATATTTATTTCATTAGAGTTTCTTCCTTTAAGTTCAAATATCGTTCGGATTCGCAGGAATATGTTTTTTTTGAATGAACAAAATTCAAAAAACAAAAATACATTTTTTTTTTTGTTATTTATTTGTTTGTACAATTTGAAAGTATTTCATGATTTACTTTATTGGTTGTGCACATATTTATATATGTATTGTTTTTAGAGACTTGATATATTTTCTTTAATAAATAATTTTGTTTATTTTTAAATTTTTTTTTTTTTTTTTTTTTTATAATTTATTTTGAAAGAGGTAAATAACACATAAAATGCATAAAAGTTAATCTTGTAGAAAAAGAAAATAAATATAGCAAAAATATATATATAAAAATGTGTTCTTATTGTTCTGTAGTATATAATACAAAAATATATAAGTATAAATAAAATACAATAATTTGTATATACCATAGATAGAAAACGAAAACAACGACACCAAATTAATAATGAAAAAGAAGGTGCTAATTTCCGATGAAAATTTTATTGCATTATTATAAGAGCCAAAAAAATTGGCCCACGCTAATTTCAGGTAATATTAAAATAAATAATTTCTTGAAGTGGATTAATTGAATTTTTATTTTGCTATAGAATAAATTTTCTTTTTACTGTTTTTTAAAGAAATTTATTAAGTGTAAGTTTATTTTTAATAAATTAAAATATATAATATATAATGTTTGAGTACAAACAAATTTTCATAATATTTTCCCATAATATTAAAAATGAATATTCAACATCATTTAAAATTTCTAGGAAATATATTTTGATTTTTTTTTTATATTTAAAATGAATGAAAAAAGTTATAAATTGTGATCTATCTGTATAGTTATCAGGAAAATGTAAATTTGTGAAAACTGCCTACTCACGTTTTCTTGTTGTTTCAGAATTTTAAATATTACGACGTGTAAATTCAAATTTGAAATATTTAGATTTGTAATACTGTTAGTAATAAAGTTCGCCAAGGACATAGATTGACAATTTTTAATAATTGGTAAACAGTAGACCTGAAAAGCTTGCGTCCACCTAGACCTCACTATAAAAAGTAAAAGAAAGGAAAATATTATTACGGAAATGTTTACAAAATGCTTGATAGTTCCAGCAATCTGCGACAAGAACATTAAAAATTTTATTTTTATTTTAAGCTTAAATTAGTACAATTTAATTTTTTTGTTTAAATAAATTATTACTACTTTTTATTACTACTTTTAAAATGTGCT
This sequence comes from Argyra leucocephala, assembly GCA_963942445.1. Classification (NCBI taxonomy): domain Eukaryota; kingdom Metazoa; phylum Arthropoda; class Insecta; order Diptera; family Dolichopodidae; genus Argyra; species Argyra leucocephala. The sequence goes on from OZ012678.1 coordinate 166,980,662, forward strand.
TATGAGCAGAGCTTGTGTAAGATTACAGAAATCTCTACATTATGTGCTCCCCTATATTCTATTCTATTAAATTGAATCGTACGGTTTTAGTCTTTTTATCCTTTTTATGTTATAAAATTGGTCTAATAGGTCAATCACCTTAAGGTTGCTATGTTGAGTCAATCGATTTTCATGTTTAATTACATAATCACTAATTACGACCCATATTTAGTTTTTATTTTTAGATCTTTGTGAATATCTTCGTTTGAATCAAAGCGATATGCATTCTTGATAGTTCTAAGAAATTTGTTTTGGCAGCGCTGCATAAATAATAAATTAGATCTTTTTGTTCATCGCCACAGTTGGATACCGTTAGTTCATATGTTTTGATTATACTTTTATGATATACTTTCAACTTGGAGTGTAAGCTGAGTTTAGCCTCTATTAGTTAGTTCATATCTCTGATTTTTTTTTTTTTTTTATATAATCCCAAGTCTAATGGGATGAACACTCTAATTATTTTTACACAAAGATTTGGAATACAGAATCACATACAATAGTATAAATGTTTGATTTGCAATGCTGTTTGTTAAACGTGATGTTTCCAGACAAGATATTTTTACTATTTCCACTTTTGGTACCTCTGAGTATCATTTCCAAATATACAATGTTGTGGTGTTTTTCATCTTAATGCGTAAGTAATGTGAACCGATTTTTGCTCGTGCAGTTTAATTTTTCAGCTTTGTGTCAATTTGTTTACTTTATCCAGCTCTTTCTGAATTTGCTCTGTTGCTTGACTTTGCGTATCATTTATAAATATTAGACCCGTATCGTCTGCAAATACTGCAATTAAAATGTATTTTACCTATATACCGATTTATATAAATAAAATGAGTCTATTTTGATATCTTTGGCATTATTTGAACTGTATAACACAATCTATGCCTGAATTTTCTTTCAACTCTCGAACAGTGATCTCTCCAACAATCTCTCCAAGACTGATGAAATGTAAATAGGATAAAACTTAACGCTTTCAAAGCCCAGATATTTCTTATGGCAACAAAGCAAATTTCTTTCGTACCAAATATCTTTTTCGATAATGTAAATATGAATAATAATGAGAGCTTCACGAAATTTACAATGTTTAGAATTCATAGAAACAAAACATTGTTGAATCAACACATTTTTACAGTTTTAAAAGATTCTGTGAAATGTTTGTGATTTTTAAGTAGAATTAAAAAAGTATTTTGTATCATCCAAATTTCTCTTAATATACATGTTATATATTTAACCACGACTTTAATATGACTTGCATATATAAGATGGCGAACCCAATGGTACCTGGTAGTACTTAGAGATATTACATAGCACCTAACATCGTTTATAATCAGCATCGAAATAAAGGAGCAGCCACCCTGTTATATATATATATATATGTTTGGTAATTGCTCTGACGAAATCAGTAGATTCATTATTTGAGCCTCTTAGCTGTGGAAAACTTAGTCTTGTTATAGCCAAAATTTTCCTGTATTTTGGTAAAATTTGACTTCTTTAATTTTTATTTAAATAATATATTTTTTGGAAATTTTGGAACAAATTGTGTCTAAAACAAAATGCTTATATATACAATTTTAGAGACCGATCATGCATATTGAAATTTGAATAAACTGAATTGAAATGAAAACATCAAAAATACGACATGGAAGTTTTCAAAAGACGAGTAAATATAAATATCTAGCTGCCCATAATTTTTGACTAATTCTTTTTTATCTTATATATTTTCTTTATCTTATTTATTTATTTCTTTCTTATATCTTTCTTTTTTACTACTAACTGGCTAGTACTCGTAAGTGGCTAGTTCTGCAAAAGGTGTTAAAGTGTTCATCTCAATCAATTTGGCCATATAAACAAAGAAAAAAACGTTCACTACGCTTAGAGGCGCTACATTTTTTTACGACACATTATCACCAATTTATATGCAAATTAAACTATAAAGTAGACTGGTAGACACAATTACATCCAACAGAGTCATATATAAGCTTTATAGTATACCGGGTGTTCCAGAGCATGCGTAACAGCTTTTTACAAGAAGAAGGTGCCGTTATTTTAGAATTAAAACAAAATTTATTAATTAAATCGAGGGTGCTCTATCGATTGGTGATATTTTCAACTTCCGGGAAGGACCGGAAAAGGGGTTTTCAAGTTCAAAAATCGTCGAAATTGGTCGAAATAAAGATTTATAATGGGTCGTAAAATTCGAATTTGCAAAAAAAAAATTACCTTTCCTATTTCAAAATCTCGATTTCGGCGATTTTTGGGCTTATAAAACCATTTTCCGGTCCTTCCCGGAAGTTGAAAATATCGCCAATCGATAGAGCAGCTTTTGTTAATAATTTTTTTTTTTAATTTCTAAAATAATGGCTCCTTCCCCTCTTAAAAAGCTGATACGCATGCTCTGGACACACGGCATAATACACATTTACTTGCTTAAGCTAATAACGTTAAAGCACCGTAAAAGAAATTACAGAAGATTGTGTTTGATAGACTTGGAATAATGTTGCCTCACTTTATTCAGTTTCGAGCGAATTTTCTTCATAAATGACGATTTCTAAAACAAAAACTCTGGAAATTATTTCATAAAAAATGCATTTAAAGGATAATTTCTAATTGTAACTATTTCAGTTATGAATAAGTAAATCTATTTTAAGTCATTTAGTAAAATTCATTGTGATCTTATAGTTTTTAATATTAACTAAATAAATGAAATGAAATCTGCGCGAACAAATCATAACTGCTTTTGTCAACATAAGGAAAAATCGAAATAAAATAATTACCATTATTCACAATTTTTCAAATTATTTCCTGTCAAAATTTTTTTTAATTCTGACAACTATAAGTCATATTTTTGCTAAGGTACATAATGGCATATTTCAGTATGACATAAAAATGTTTGTGGTTTAATCGCTTATATAGATATTGTAAATGTATTCCTACAAATGGCAATAAAAACTTTTTTGAAAGAATTGATAAGCGTTTTGTATCAATTTGGAATATCTCAAATTATCATATATATATATATAAATATGAAATTTTTTATGCCTGTCTTTATGTCTGTCTTTATGTTATTTATAGACTCGAAAATTACTGAATCGATTTGAATGAAATTTTCAGAATATATTACTAGAATAGAGGGGAACGTTATAGGCCTACCCTCTTTCTAAAATTACAACGATTTCGAGCAGTTGTAATACAACTCCCGGCATCTAACACAAATATTTTAAGAATCAAAAGTGTTACAGAGATGAAAATTTGTACTCAGGTACTGCCTCAAAAATAACAAAATACGTTTTTTACCATTTCTCAAAATTTTTAGTGGTTAGGGCAGCTGCCATACAACTTCTAGCATCTATTACAAATATATTAAGAACCAAAAGTGTTACAGAGCTGAAAATTTTTACACAGGTATTGCCTCAAAAAGAAATAAATACGTCTATTACCGTTTTTCAAAATTTTGAGTGGTTCGGGTAGCTACCATACAACTCCCAACATCTATTACAAATATAATGAGCAAACATATGTTTAACCGTTTTCCAATAATCTGAGTGGTTTGGGTAGCAGCCATACAACTTCCGTCACCTATCAGGAATATTTAAAAAATTAAAATTTTTATGTAACTGAAAATTGTATTTCAGGTACTCCCTCATAAATAAAATAATGACATACGTTTTCCAGAATTTTGAGTAATTTTATAATATATAAATTCTGAGAGATTTTTCGTTTTGTTTTGACAAATTTTAATTTTAATTTATATTAGCCAATTTATTATTTTTTATATATTTATTATTATTTAAACTTAAAAAATAGTTAAAAAATATTATTTTATTTTTTTTCTTAAAATAAAGTGAATGAATAAGATTAAATTTATGTCTTTAAAAAATTATTTTAAATTAGGTATTTCTATCATATAGGGACTTTGGGCCAGCAAAGTGGACCGGATACAGCTAGTATAGAATAAATCAAATTTGCAAATGTTGTGAATGTTTAAGTGGCTTACAAAATTTTATTTATTAATATTTACATTTTACAACAACGATTTTTGCAGTATAAAATTTGTTGTATTTCAAATGCTTCCATAATTTAAACGAATTTAAAACCAAAAACTGGCAGATACAGTTCCGTTACTATATTTTTTACTGGCAATAACTTGTTGCAACAACAATATTGAAATTGAATTTATTTAAAATAGGAACCTGTTTACTTGCTACAAAAATTGATGCCTTAATAAACACAAAACTCAACAAAAATATATCTGTCCACTCTTAACTTTATATTTTCATCTTTTAAAAAAATATACTAGTACATGGAAACTATAAAGTGGCATCCATTTTAAGTATTAAAATCAAGATCACATCAATAACTTTTTTTTTCAATTCAATTTTTGTATTTATAATTATCACGATTATTTACTTCTCTCATTTTGTTCAATATTTTTTTTTTATTTTTGTTCATTTAATATACTCTTTAGTATCTATGTATATAATGTATTTTTAAATTTATTTTTAATTTTCGATTTTTTTTAACCAAATGGTGCTAAACCTTCGTCCGTTCATTTGGTGTTATTGCCACCAGATGATAATATTAAAATCGGACATGTGCCAAAAAGAAAAAAATCAAAAAAGAAAAACACAAAATGGGAGCATAAAAACAAAAAAAAACAAAAAAAAACAAACACCCGCTTTATTACAGTAATAAACGCTTAAAATAATTTTTTTGAAAATATTTTTGCTACACCGAAAATTTATTAATTATAAAAATTGCAATTTTTGGCGGAACTTTCAAAAAGATAATAATATTATCCAAATAAACAACATATAAGAATGAAAGAGAGACAACGAATGAGAACAAAAAAATTGTATATGATCAGTGAGGATCAATTTGATTATTATTATTACAAATTTTTATTTATACAAAAAAATTATTTTTTTCTTATATCAAAAATAATTACTGTAAATTTATATCAAAGCGTGACCCAATGTATATATATATATATATATATATATAGTGATGAGGACATTTTTGTTAAATAAAAATTAAAAAAACAATTTTATGAGTTGAAACATCAGAAATCTTAATACTCGTAAATAATAATTAATAATAATGAACATTTGAAGGAGGATATATTTATCATTTATGATAATATTATCAATTTACATTCAATTTGCATTCAATATGGTGAATTTATGTAGTTTTATAAATATTTATTATAGAATAATTAATTTTTATTCATTATTTAATATTGTAATCATTATATTTAATCTGAAAAATGAAAAGAGTATGATATCTGAACCATTTCACAACCGATTTTGATTATTATTGTAATAACCGATTAAAAGGAGACGTAACGGAAATCAATATTTTTTCAAAGTTTAATTTTTACAACAATGTTTAAATTTTGTAATAAATGCACTCAACAAATATCTAACAATTTAACCCACTCAGCAACGGATTGAAACATCTATCGGGACATTGATTATGGATATAGGCAACAAAAGAAGAAGAAGTAACCACAATCTGATATCGAAACTAACAGGATAGTATATTCACACCATACAACACATATTCTTATGACCACTACGAATATATTTAAGTCAGACCAGGTCAGGCAATAAAATTGTATTTAATACCAATATGAAATACACTACTAATACACAACGAACAATTCCATGCGAATCATTCCGTTGGACCAAAATGGCAGCATAATCATACAATGATTCATAGATTAATAACAACATCACCTAAGAAAGATAGGTTCGACATAGAGAAGCTAAATATAGAAGACATATAAAATATATATTAAATATAGGATACATATTAAAGAATAAATTACATATTCAACAAATGGAACAACTGTCATATACATACAATAACAAAATAGACAAACCAAAAAAAAATTGTGTAACACCGTTTATCCAGAAAAATGAGATTGTATTTGAGAAAAATGACTTAGAAGTAGTAATCAAACATAAAGTAGATTTTTAGGATAAGTTAAGTACAAAAAGACCATAGACGAAGTTAATGGCATTTACAAAATTTCATGCCAAGGTTTTGCCAAATATTATAAACATTATCGGATCTAAAAAATTAATTACATTTAGATTGCAAGTACATTTACGTCGGCAGCTTGTAAAACAAATTCTGGAAAATAAACATAAAATTGATAAAATAATTCACAATAAATAAAAAAGGTACAAAAAATATACAAATTAGATACATATGAATGTAAAATGATATACAATATACGATAAAAGATATAAAATATTTACTATATACAATTTACGATATACAATAATATACGATTTACGTTAAACTATATACTATATAGAATGTACAATATATTCAATACTATATCCGATATACTATATGCTATATACGATGTACGCCATAAATTATATACAATATACGATAAACTATATATTATAATACTAATACGATTACGATATACTGACGTATGTAATTATATTTTTTTTTCCATTTCTGTTGCTTCATATTTGAATAATAATTAATTATCGATTATCCTGTTTGTGGGATACGATGAGATTACACCACTAGATTGTACAATATACGATATAACATATAAACTATATACTGATACAATATACAATAAACTATTTACAATATACGATAAACTATACACTATACACTATATATTATATACTATATAGTATATAAGATACACGAAATTATATATACTATATACGATAAGATATTTACTATATATTACAAACGATATGATATATACGATATACGATAAACTATATAATGCATACGAAAAACTATATACTGTATACGGTAAACTATATACTATATATTATATACGATATACGATTAACTATATACTTTATACGATTAGCTATATATTAGTATATACGAACTATATGACATATACGATATACGATAAACTATATACTGTATACGATAAACTATATATTGTATACGATAAACTATATAATATATACGAATACGACATGCGATATACAAATTTACATATATAAACGAATTAAGTATCTACCAATCAGCAAAATCTTATATCTTATAATAGGAGTAATAAATAAACTTCTGCCAATAATTTTGAGGTATAGATTAGAAACAATTATAAAAATAAAATTTAATTAGTCACAAGAACTGATGAATAAGTTATATTGTTTCCAAAATATTAATACATATGCATATGCAAAAAATCTATAATAAAAATATAGCAAAAGAAAAAAAATATAAAAAGAATATCAAAAAGAATATCCGAGTATCCAAAAAGAATTTTCAAGTAAGTTTCTGGTACAATTTCATTTTAAAACAAAGTAGTAAGCCTCCATAAGTCATCTTGTTTAATACAAAATCAATTAATAAAAAAATTAATTTAATTTAATTTAATATTTTTAGAAAATTGTTAAATTCATTTAATTTTTAATAAAGTAAAATCAATTAAATACATAACCAATTTATTATCAATAGGGAGAAATTCACACTTTGTATTTATACACATTTATTAATCGAAAAATTACTATCCGGTTACGTTCACATTTTAATTCCTGTAGGTATTTAATCAGAATTTTAATTAATTTCGAAAATTATTTTCAAATTTTCCCTATTTTTTTTTTTTTGGTTTTTTTTTTTTTTTTGTTTATAGTATTGATAATTATTTCTTTAGGCTATCTATGGATTAAGAACCAAAAAAAAAAAAACAATTAAATAAAAAAAAGTTAGCCATTGTCATATAATTAAACCAAAAAACATAAAAAACTTGCAACAGGATTTTTTGATCACAGGATTTGTGGTTTAATTTATTTGTTGTTGTTTTCTTTTTTATTGCGTAGACATTTGAATATAACTTTGTTTGAAATTTAAAATTTTGTAACATTAAAAAAGTCGATACATATACACATCCACACCTACAAAAACAATAAAAATAAATCAATTTTAATTGAAATCAATTAAAAAAAAAAAAACAAGAAAAATTGCAACATTTTTGATGCATTGCGACAAAGTTTTGCAACAAAAAAAAAATAAAAATAAAAATTAAAAAAAACAATGATATTGCAAATGGTTGTGCCATTATTTTTATTTTCAAATTTAAATAGATACTATTTTTTTTTTTTTTGTGTTTTAATTTTGTAATTTTCATTTTTTTATTTTAACTGATTTTAATTAATTTTATTTTTTATATTTATTCAATCAGAAATAAGAGCTGTATCAAGTACAACATCTCATCACAAAGGATTACATATTATTAAAAATGTATTTAATTGTATTTTTTGTTGTGTTTATTTTTTGCATTTCTGTTGCTTCAGATTTTAATAATAATTAATTATCGATTGTCCTGTTTGTGGGATCTGAATGATTACACCACTAGAATGTACAATATAATTAAGAGTTCGATGAGTTGAACATCGAATAATTATTATTATTTTTTTGTATAAATAAAAAAAAAATTTGATTTATTTTTTGTGTCATTGGACGAATTTTTAATAATTGGCCATTAACAAATGCTTGTAAATAATAAAATTTGTATTAAAAATACCATGGACTTACATATCACTCTTTGTATATATATTCACTAATTTAAATGATGGAAAACTACATCTTAGAGTAGTCCATATGTACAATACTGCGATTCGAGGCCTATCGCACTAATTCTTTAGCCGTTTGTTGACAAAAATCTGACTTAGCTTGGATATTTGAAGCGCAATTTTTTCAATACAACAAAAAAGAATTGATCGTAAACTCTTCTAAACTGCTTTGATTATTGAGTTTTTAATATCCTTACAGGCAAAATAATTATTTTTAGAAATTTTGATTTCAATTTCTTCATTTCAATTTTTACTTTTTTATTTTGTTTATATATTTTTTAAATTATGTTAAAATATTTTTTTAATATCTTTGGAGATTTGCAAAATTGAAATAATGCATTATTTCACAACAGTTTTTTTTAAATATCAGGGCAAGGACAACAACTGAGATAAAAGTCATTGAAAATTATACATTCTTAAGAAAATAACAATAGAAATAAATTTATGGTTAGTCCGTCGAACTAGTTTTAATGGGAGGGGTGTGGTTTAGTCAGTAAAAATCTGGCATACAATGGAAGCTACGAGGCTCATTGTGTCTATGAATATTCCCACCAATCCACGCAAAAACAAAAGTTATACATTCATATTCTTGGATCAGAAACTTGTCTTCAAATATAAGTCTTGTTGTGGTGATGGTATCGGATAACAATTATTTAATGATCTTCATATTATTTTACACCCAAATTTATTCTTATCCTATATGTTTTTATAAATTTTAGTTTTTTAATACACAATTTATATGATAATTTAAAATTAATATATATTATTTAATTGATGTAAAATAAGAAATCGTTTGTCATATTAAACAAGTAGAGCCGGCATGAAACAAGGAAACAATTTATCGATTCTAAAGCAAATCCGCCATCCAGTGCATATTCATGTATGTCCTGTCCTGCTCACAAAAATTATAATATTAGAACGATGTGTCTCGGCTGCTGATTCATTCGAAAAATACCGCTATCTTTCTGCTATTATTCAGATGATCTCTTTTGGTTCTTTTATTAAGTATATTGTTTTTCTATATGAGTTCAGAACTTTATTATGATATATTTTTCTATAAAGTATTTATTTATTAGTACTTAAATTAATATTATAAAAAATTTTTTTTTTATTTTTTAAACGATCATATTTTGCGACAATATTTTGCAAAAGATTCAACTTTAAAGTTTTGGATATCAGTCCATGCTTTTCGCTTTAATTCACCGATGTGAAGAGTTTTACAAACATTATTAGCGTATTAATATATAAGATATCTAGGTTATTAAACCTTTTTCGGCCTTATATCTGATGTTCCAGAGCATGCGTGTCCGTTTTTTAAGAGGGGAAGGAGTTGTTATTTCAAAATTAAAAAGAGGAAAAAATATTAACTAAATCGAGAGTGCTCTATCGATTGGTGATTTTTTTTAGTTACCGAAAAGGACCGAAAATAGGTTTTTAAACCGGAAATTCGCCATAATCGAGATTTTTAAATGGGAATAGGTATTTTCCGATGAAAATTCGGATTCTATGTCCAAAAAATGTTTTTTTTTAAATTTAGGAGTAACGACTTATACCCTTGGAACACCTGGTATATCCTTTTTTTAAATTTTCTGAAACATAATTAAACAAAAACTGTTTTTATTTTTTTATTATTAGATCAACATACACTGATATAAAAAAATTTAAATCTAGCTTGCTTATTTACAATAAATTATTATATCAGTAGGGAAAATTATAATAAAATTCATTTGCTGCTATATAGTTTTTTATACATTTGGCATTTCTCAATCAATATCGGATATAGTGATCATGAAATATGAATGTAAATTAAAAGTCGCCAGTTCAAATATCTTTCAGAACATACATTTTTTAATTAAATGTTTTTTTTTATCATAATTTCGGAAAAATTAACTGAGAGTTCTTGACTACTCGTTGACTACTCCAATAACAGATTGAATTGGACCGTGTACATTAGTCATCTATAATTATAATTGACAAGTATTTAAGGTCTTGCGCAGTAGACACCTTTTTATTTTATTTCGATTCTCCTACTCCTGATTGAACTTCTAGTATATATAATATATAAGATTGTATATAAAACAAAAATGCGCACACAGTTGAACATTTTGTACACATACGATCTTATTATTCAGCAAATACATTATGCATAAGTGAGAACTTATGAAAGTAATAAACAAAAGCAAACAAATCAGTTATTATAATTTATATTATGTACTTGCAAATGAATCTATGTACATATGCCAAATAAAAACAAAGAAATAAATTCATTTCAAATAAAAAATATAAAAAAGCAAAAACAAAAAAAATCAGTTAAATTATTCATATGACTAGCAAATTCATTTTTATATAGTAGAGTTAGAGTATATATAATTATCCTTATTGAACTTCTAATATAATAGTTGTATATAAAACAATAATGCTCACACAGTTGAAAATTTTTTAATCATATCATAGAGTAATCATATAAGTAGAGTATTCACGTAGAACAAAATTTGCTAGTCACTTTTTCAAATATCAAAATTCTGTGTTCACTCAAAATAATATTACTCAATTTTTAACTGCTTATAAGTTGAGCGCAATGTATTTTGTACTCATAAATAAAAAAAATTTGTGTACCTACTATCTATGAAAATATTTATTTGCAATTATATGCTGCCAACAGTGTCAACGACATAAAAGTTGTATGTATAGGTACTCAAATCTTGTATATATCGAATGTGCATGCTACGGTATATACATACTTCTTTATTTCGCTGTTCGCATTTCTACTTTACTTATGTGATAAAAATTTTTGTTCTAATTTTTGTTTGATAAAAATTAAAAATTACACAATGTGTGTATAAAAAACTATGCAAGCATTTAAAGTCCTTTCAATAGGTAAAGTATTCACCACAAATAATATTACAAATCAAAGTACCTACATATTCAATTTTTTTTTAGAAATTGAAAGAATTCAAGATTATTGCTGTATTTGTTGTTATTCTGCTTTAATTTTTAAAATTTGAAGAATTAATATTTTTATTTGGACTTGGTAAATGTGATTTATGAAATTTGTGATTTCAAACTTTATAGAGGAAAGGGACAATAAAATTAATGTTGGTTTTATAAAATTAAAAATAATTCAAATAGATTTCTATTGAAAAGTATATTGAAAAATAGGTACCTACATCTATTTTTAAATTTTCAGCAATTTTCAGAATAGTATATATATGAATACAGAATATAATTATTATGAATAGAAACAAACAAACAAGCTATCAAAATTTAAAAAAGTAAGTAAAAAAAGTAAAACTGGACATTTTATTCTTTATATGGATTGTTGGCTGTTTTTATTTCTTCAAAAATTATTTCTGAAATACAAATAATATTTTTAACCAAGTTCTGAGAAAAGAAAACAAAACGGTATTCCGTACAAAGTTCATGATTTGTAATACATAACTAATCAATTTTATTCTTTTATTACTATTATTTTTAGAATTTTTTTCTTGATTATGTGATTCTATCATTGACCTATTATTGTATGTACATATCCTATTTCCTTCATTACCTTTGCGATTTAATTGTGTTTTTTTGTTTACATTTTTCTATATATATTTTTTATATTAAATTAGATATGTAAATGGTGAACACATATATACGATATACACATCATATAAATCAAAAGTACATACGTATGTGTATACTCTTCAAATTATCAAACAATGCCTCTATACTGCTACCCTAGTCACTGGGAGAGCAAAACTTTATACACAAAACTAAAATATAACTTAAAACGAAATCATAATTCGAAAAAATCCCGAAAAATCATTCTCTGAATAGGCTAGAAGTATAGAGGCATTGTATGAAATATTCTCCTCAATAAATAAAAAATTTTGAGTAAAAATAGTTGAGTTTCGAAAATTATATTTGAGTGTTTTGGGGTATTGAGTGAAAATGGGACGGCATTTTCGTGTTTTGAGTAAAAATGGGACGGCATTTTTAGAAGAAAATGATTAACAAATATTGTTCTACGTGAATACTCTACTTATATGATTACTCTATGATCATATGCTTTTATTATTCACCAAATACATTATTCGTGAGTTCTTATTAAAATAAAAAACAAAAACAAACAAAAATATAAAAAAACAAAAACAAAAAAAAATACAAAAACAAAAAAAAATCATATGCCGGGCAATTTCATCTTTACATAATAGAGTCAAAGTAGCTATCTATAATTATAATTGAAAGCATTTAGAGTCCTGCGCAGTAGACACCTTTTCATTTTATTTCGATTTTCCAATATATAAGATTGTATATAAAACAAAAATGCGCACACATTTGAAAATTTTGTACTCATAAGATTTTATTATTCAGCAAATACATTATGCATATGTGAAATCTTATTAAAATAATAAACAAAAGCAAACAAATCAGTTATTATAATTTATATATTTACTTGCAAATGAATCTATATACATATGCCAAAAAAAAAAAACAAAAAAACAAATTCATCTAAAATAACAAATATAAAAACAACAAAAAAACAAATCACTTGAATTCTTCCTTTTTATCTTTTTAAGTAACTGTCTCTAAATTTTGGATATTTGTAGTAATAATATAGTTTTTATTAAAGTTATGTATTATGTAGGTATATATATACATACCTCTTTAATGACAAAATTTTTTATTTTTAGTAATTTTATACACTAAATGCCACTTACTATAGGGAATATATCGGAAACGAAGCAGTATATGAGAAACGTGTATTTATGTGTCCTAAATAAAAAATAAAACTTACTAACCACAAAACTTTTTATTAAACACGAGTGATTTCTGCTATATCGTGCGAAGTCTATGTTAGTACGTAAATTACTGTTTTTTTTTTAAAACTTTAAATTTGACTTTAACTTGAAATATAATTACTCAACAGGGGCCCCTAGTTATCTTATAATGGATAGCAATGCCAGAGCGCCGCTTTCTAAAATATATTTTTTTTTTATTCAGATTCTACAAATCAAAAAAAAAAAATTGCAAAAATTGTTTTTTTTTTTTAATACAATTCAAAATTAACCTAAAACTATTCGTTTTCTTATTAATTTTATTTTTATATACTTATAGTTATTTAATCTACAGATTTTCGTACTAAAATATGGTTAAATGATTTGATTTGCTGCAATAACATTTTCAGCCATATTAATATTGATTGCTACTATGATATTTCGAATCTGAATAAAGACCGTTTTACAACACTACCTGTTCATCATTTTCGAATATTTTAACAACAACACAATTAATCGGTTTAAAGATTTTTAAAATGACTTGTCTTTAAAAAATGCTATTTAATTAGAAAGTGGTACTAGTTTAACGCTTTTTGTTATATTTCAATAAAAGTATAAATTTAGTTTTAATAATATTCGAAAATCAAGTTATGATAAATTACGAGGCATAGGGAAGATATAGCTATTATAATTATGTTTTGACAAATTAATTAAAATTGCCGTGAATGATATAAGTAATTTGCCAAAACCCGATAAGTAATTAATTAATAAGACTTTTGTTATATAACTAAAAAATCAAATAATACGCATACATTTTTTAATTTTAATATTTTTGAACTACTATTTTCATCTTCTTCATCTGATAAATAGTTAAGACTTATCCAGTATCACATTTGGTTTCTAAATTTTTATAAAACTGTGCCAGTCGTCCAGTCGCTATTTATTAGATGTAAAATAAACAATAAATTTTATTTCTTTTCCGGATTTATTAAATTGACATCACTCCTTGAATTCGGTACTTAAAAAATTTTCTAAATCAATGGCTTTTATTTTTGTCATATAAGATCTCATAGATCATAAATCTAATATATGAAATTCTAGCTCGTCATCTAAATTATTTAATTTGTATATTTCCCAAAGATTTTGTAATTGTTTATTCGTTGTGTATTTAACAGTATATTTAAGTATCCTTCAGTGCATTTTTAAAAAGGTGTGAAAAAAATGTTTTTAAACTCTCAGTTTTCATCTCATGAACAGCCACCGGAATTTTTCCTCTAACAATTCTTACTAAGTTAACCCATTCCCTAGAAACCATTATGTTAATTTCTGTGTTTTTTTTTGGACCGTTCAATTCGATTGTGTTCGGAATCACATTATAAAGGAACGAAAGACCCGGAACGAAAGACCAGGAACGAAATTTTTTTTATCTATACCTTCAATTCAATATGATTTGATTTATGTATTGCTCAATTTAGCATTGCTCTCATATTCATATTTCGATTTTGTGCATCACAAGAAGTATCTGAATATGTAATTATCATGCCTATCCTACAAAACGTAAATGGGATTGCGGCACGGAAATATTTACTTTTATGAAAAATAACTATCCTTGAAAACGTTGCGGATAATTACGGAGCGGTAAATTTTGAGAGATATCATTGAAAACACAATTGAACGCGAATCCTATATTTGTATATGAACATTTTGACATTTTCTATCCGCAATAATTTTATTGCGATTCATACAATTTAGTAAAACTGAAAATTAGTGCAGTTCATATATTACTAGTGATTTAATTTAAAATAAAAATTAAATGGAAAACAAAACTTTGTAAGTATTAAAAATATTTTTTTCACTATTTAATAATTAAAATTTTAAAACTATTACTTAAAAACTAACTTAGAACATGTTTTATATTAAATTATTATAATTTATAATTTAAATAAAAAAGATTTTAACAAATTTCTAATGTAATAATTATTAACATATTAAAAATTAAGACCTAGCAAAAAGCTGTCTGGTCGTATTGAGAAAATTTAATATTCAAATGGTTTTATGATAATTTTTTTGGTTTTTGTTTTATTTGACTTACAAGTTTAAATATTGTTATATTTTTATTATCTTTCCAATAATAAGCACCTTTTAGTGTGATAATGTAAATATATAATAATAAAATAATTTTTTTTTTGTTTTCTTTTTTTTTTTGTTTCATTTGACTTCCATATTTAAATATACTCATATAAACATTAATTATTATTCTTTTTTCAGAATATACAGTTTTTAATGCGACAATAAATATTCCGTTATTTGCTTTTTGAATTCCGAAATACAATCAATAATTTTTAGCTTCTCCGGTAGATTATTAAAGGCATTCAAGCAAATATATAAACAATTATTTTTTTGGTTATTAGTTTTAAATAGAGTAAGATAGAAGTTTGTTTTGTTACGTGTATTGTGGCTGTTATATCAATTCTTCGATTGAGTATGAAATTATGCTTGATTTTATTGTTTACTATTTTAAAGGCTAACATGTACAATTCTTTTTTACAAATATTATCAAAACTATAGAATTTAGAGGAGTACAACAAATTGGTTGGATGGCGATTTCTAAATCCATGAATTATTTTGATGGCTTTTTTATGTTGGATATCTAACGGTTTTAGATGGATTTGAGAGCACCTGCTCCAAATTGGATTCAGATACGTAAGGTTAGAAAGTATGAAAGAAGCATATATTGCGTACAGAGTTTCTGTTTTAAAAAAGTTTTTCAATCTTTTTAAAATAAAAATATAGGGCGAAATCTTTTTTGAAATTAGTTCAACGTGCATATTCCATCTTAACTTACTGGCTATTAAGAGGCCTAAGTAATTAAAAGGTTTCACTATTTCTATAGTTTTATGGCCGTGTGTAAAATTTGAGGAAACAAAATTCTTGTTTTCAAATAGGAGAATCTTTGTTTTCTTAAGATTCAGAGATAATCTATTCTTCACCAACCATTCTTCAATTGTGACTATATCCTCTCTTATCCCATCTAAAAGTTCAGTTTCAGTACTTGTAGAATATTTCAAAACTGCGTCGTCTGCATATAGTTGAAGACTTCCTTTGAGATTAAGATATGCAAGATCATTTATATATAATTTGAATAAATCAGGGCCCAATATTGACCCTGTGGAACCCCTTTATTGATTCTTAAAGTCTTACCACAATGTTCATTCACATTAACCCTCTGTTTTCTATTGGATAAATATGAATTAAAAAGCCGTATTTGATCTGCAGTGAGTCGAAGAGATGAAAGTTTGTGTAGCAGAATTTCATGGTTCACACAGTCAAAGGCTTTTTGTAAGTCCAAGAACACACAAGCCGTATATTTACCAGAGTCCATACTTTTGGTAATAAAGTTATTCCAAATCTACCTGTTACCTCAACTGAAACACCATTGCAGTCTTTGAGGAAAAAAAGAGTACCAAAAAAAAATGAACATGAGAACTTACTTAAACAACAGATAAATATCCAACAAAAATTAGTGGAAAATGTTTCTTTATAAATGAGAATTGCAATGAAATAAAATTAGCTTTAAATAGACTTTGTGATCTGAAGTAGAAAGAGTTAGAAGAAAAATCACAAAACAATATATGTAAATTAGAACTAAAAAAAATTAAATTAAAAAAGATGCATATTACAAAGAGAAAACTCTGTATTTTCAAAAACAAAGCAGTATAAAATTTATTTTAAGTTTTTTTTATTTTTAATTTGTTTGAATATCGTTAGTTATTTGAAAATTAAAATATATTTTTTGTTGCTTTTAAATTGATTTATAATATTTTCTTATATTTAATAGCTATATGGAGTCTAATAAAATAATTTTTTTTTAATGCAAAATCACAATTATTTTTCTTTAGTTATTTTAATATTTTTTGAATAGTTAATCCTTCATTAAATTTTTTATTTAACTAATTTCAACAAATCTCGTTTTTTTATAAAAACAATTTTTTTTTTGTATTCTAAAATACTTAAAACATCTGTAAATAAAATATGCGGTAAAAGTTTTATACAAATTTGAAATATCAAAAAATTTTACCGCTCCGTTTTTGTTTAGCGTTTTCAATTAACCCAAATTTATTGCGGCGGGAGTATTTGCGGATCTGATTTATTCCAACCGCAATCCAGTTTGCGTTTCGGTAGGATAAGCATATATATGTTTCAATGTTTCTGATGGTAGAGACATAATTTTTTTGTAAAGACAAGAATCTATTTCGTCAGTAATGGTTCAAATTGATTGTTTGATGGATTATTATATTCGGATGTAAAATTCGATACAGAGCTTGGCATGTAGTCTGATTCCGAAGATGACATAGATAATTTACCTTCTTATTTGCATCTTTAACTATACAAATTATAAAAATATAATTAATTTTGTATTTTCCTAAAAAAAATAAAGTAAGCATATTTTTTGTATCTGCTCTAGGTTCTGTGGCAAGCTTGCCAGCATCAGTTTTGCCCTTTCGCTCGCAATTGTTTTGTTTATATTAATAATTTATTAATATTTATTTTATTTAATAAAACTTTTTAGAATAAAATTTAAAAATAAAGAACATAATAATTTTATTTTACACATGAACGAACAAATAGTTAGTATAAATACGATATAATTTATCAGATGACAGATGAATTCCGTTATTTTAAATTTTGCCAAAACATGATATCTGCTAATATCACGTATTGGCAACGTAAATTTATTATATTTTTAAATAGACTTATCGGCTTTGGACATTCTTTGTTTTTTTGCTTTATAATAGGTATATAGAGTTCTGGGACTTTGTTAAAGTATAGATTTAATGATTTTCTATGAAAATTTAAATTTATCTCAAAACATCAAAAATACGGGTTATCATGTTGTGTTGCAAATTACTACAGAAATAAAGGAGAGCTTTTTTTAATCACATTCAATTTTCATTTTAAATATCTTAATTTTATTTTTACAATCCATTCTTGATATTATGTAAATCAAAATATTTATCTATCAATTTTGACATCCTCTACATAAAAATAATATTTAAAATTAATATGATGGGGTGGCTTATATAGACTACACTATTATATTCTGTCATTTAATTTTAATTAAAAAATACTCTAACAACTTATAACATTAAAATTGACACAATTAAAACTTTAAAATTGGACTGGTCTTCTCCATAAAACAAAAAACTTTATTTTAATATGTAAATATTTATTTTAAGGAAATCATTTTTATAAAATTTAATTAAGATTTCAAAATTTTAGAGAAATTTAAATAATTTTTCTTTTTCTCATGTTTTTTTTTTTTTTTTTTTTTGACTGAATTTTAACCAGATTTGGTTGGTTGGTACAAGTGGCAATAATTTAATTTAAAAATTGTCATAATATGTTTAAAAAAGTTTTTCTTTTGTAAAAAAGTAGAGATTATAATTAAAAAGCCATAAAAATAATTTTTATTATATTTTTTGGTTTTTAAAAAAGAAGACTTATTATATAATATCGTAAAATAAATATTATAATATAATTTGTGTTTTTTTTTTAAAATACCATCAGTTGATGTGTACCTACTTAGTTGTGTTTAATTTTTTTTTTTTGTTTTATTAAAAGTTATAACATTTTTATAAAGTTTTTATCCAGAATGTTATAAATAATTATTAAAGTTATTCCCTCCTTCCTATTATAGTTGTGAATTGAAAAGATGAAAAAAATTGTTTGATATTATTTTTCACTCAGATAATTTTAAGTTAAGACTTATAGCCTTATTGAAATTTCAAAAGACAGCAATTATTTGAATTTAATAATTTTTATATAAAAAAAAAAAAAATTATAAATCATTTAAAATAAATTTAAAATAAATATCAGTATAAAAGTTGGAAATTTATTAATGGGTGGTATTTTATGGATTGTTTATAAGAACGGTACATAGTTTAGGATGTAGTTTAGCGCATATCATCAAGGATGTTATTTAAGACATACTATACTTATGTTCTTCGATAATAATTATGTACCGAATGATGAATATTTTTATACTAACGCATATTGTCAATACACCCTGAATAGGGTAAATGGAAAAAGAAGAAAAACATGAACAAAAACCACAAAAATAAAAAAATATATTTAATAAAAAAAATTTAAAAGTCATAAAATAGAAGAAAATTAATATTAAAATTTTGACTTTTTCACAACCTTGTTCCCATTTTTTTATAATAAAAGAAATTTAAATCCAAAATAAATTTAATGATTTTACATTTAATGCAATTATATATCTATGTATGTATGACAAAGAGCTGGTTCTTAACTACGTACATTTTTTTTATTATTAAATAAATTTTGTTTTAAATTGTCAATTATAGCTATGTTGTATTTCATAATCGGATCAACGGAAAATTTTTTGGTTTAAAAATATGCTTGAATTGTCTTTTGGAAAAATTGAAATTGAAATTTTCAGATGACAAGAAAATTAAAATGATAATTTCAAATGGAAACTACATAATGCTCGTCCGAAATAGTTGATGGAAATATATTTAGAGGTTATCGAATGATATAATTATAATTAAAGAGTAAAACTTTAAAGGATGCACATATAAAAATAAATAAATGTGATTTTTATCATTAAGCAGAACCTTTGACCTAGTAAATAATTTGAAATATTAAGAAGTAGGTCTACTTTAACTCGAATCATCCTGAATTATTTTTTGTTTGATTTGGTGGTCACGATAAGATAAAGTATATTTATACCAGACCTATTTAATTTAATCATCTATTGGGTCAAATAACAATATTTATATAAATAAGTTAGACACGTCCAAATTTTGTTGCCTAAGATTTATTAAAAATGATTAAGGTCGTAATGTATATATCACCCTATGCGCATATTGCGCAATTATTGTTTCTGTTAAATTAAAGCTTCTTTATAGACAATATTTTTTGTTTTATTTGCAGGAATTAAAATTAAAATATTTTTTTGCTACTTACTGTCGAGCAACCTACATAAAATTGACCATGAGAGAAGCATGGTTCTCTTAAGTTAATTGCTAAAACACTTAAAGTTTTTCTTGGGTTTTAGTTATAAAAATAGCAAACCATATTTTAAAGAAATTGATGGCTGTTAGACTGGAATGGGTTGTCAGATTTAATTATAAGAATAAAAAAAATTACTTTTAGCAGAGCATCCTTACATGTCTTTAGGAGAGCACTCGGAGTAGGTTGGATTACATAATGGGTTTTCAAAGATTTGACTTTAATTTGTGGAGTGGTAATCCAGAAGGTTGAAGGGACTGCAAAAATTCTGTTGGATTGATTAAAATTTACATAGTATAGAAAATAGGTAAATAAAATCTAAACACTGAAATAACAAGAAATTGTGACATACACAGCTACAACACAAGGTCATCTAATCAAAGGTAATCAAATTAGATATTGTTCTGGAAATTGACTTAGTGATCTTGATCCAGTTATAAAATCAAGTTAATCAAGTTTTACAATAGACTTCCTTTGGAGCTAAAAAATCAAAATAAAAGTATATTTAAAAAGAAAGTTAAAGAAATGTTATTAGAAAATTATTTAAATTAAAAATGTATCTTAATTATGTTATTTTTATTTCCAAAATGTTAATTTTTTCTCTTAATCTATGAAGCCAATTTGTAATAAATAATCGAATTTTAAATATGTTGAGTTGTAAATTAGCTTTTAGTTTATTTTAATATTTTTTTTAATTGCAGTGAATTGTAGAATTTTAATATCTTTGTTTTAAGTTATACACTCTGTATGAGCTCACTAATAGCTCTTTTTGAAAATGAAAGAAATGAATATAAAATCTATATTAATATTCAAAAAATTATTACAGTAGGAATTTATTAAAAAATTCAAATATTTTTTCTCTTTTGGTCCACCTATAAACAAGGGTAGGTGCAATCGTTTTGCAAAAAAAAACAAATTCAATTTAAAATTTGGAAAATTTTTATTACAGAATTTTCCCATATACAAAATTAAAAAATTTGAAAATAAAAATAAAATTAAAAAGGAAAATTGTTTCAATTTTCACAGGATTTACCCGGAACAAAGTTCATTATTGTTGAAGTTGAATAACTTATTGTTATTTTATTTTAAAATTACGATTATATTTTTAACATTTTTGGTCAATGTTTTCTCTAAAAACAAAAAAAAAAAAAATACAAAAAAAAAATAAAAGTGTAAAATTGTATTTATTTTTTTTTTTTTTTTATTTCCCTGTTCACAATTTACATTCATGCTGATCTATCGAAATAATTTTATTTATGACCAATGAACTGAATTCTGTTTCCGTCACCGGGTTTCTGATGCAATGAACTTTTTTTTTTGTTTTTTTTTTATTTTTTTTACATTTTTGTTTAATTTTCTTGTTTTTTTGTAACAAAATTCGTTGGTACCCGTATGTGTGTATGTGTGTGAAAAAATTTAATTGCTTTATTTTAAGGCCATTTCCCACATAAAAATTAAATTAAAAACAAACAAATTTATAGAATTTTTTTTTCTTAAATTTTAATTTTGTTCAATTTTTCGTTTTGAACGTAATTTTGTTTTCATAAACTTTGTAACTAGGTACTGGAATTTAAGGAGTATATTTAAAAGAAACTTTGTTAGTTTTGATTGCAATGGTAAAGTATGTATTATTGGTTATATCCTTTTTACCAACATTGTTTTTTGCTAAGCTTGTCTTCTAGACTATCAGAATTCACTAAAGTAATTTTTGTTTTTCTCTCTTAACTGCATTTATTGAATCTTTCTAAAAGAAACTGACAATAATTTTTAACAAATGTGACCTTTATGGCTTGTTCAAATCAAATGTTTGAAGGTCTAGTCCATTGATTTGACCTTTTATATTTGCTCGTTTTATTCCAATGTTGTGCCTTATATTACTGCTAACGACTTTTTTTAGCCTGCTGGTTATTGGAATGTTTTGTAAATCTCTAACCAAAGGGTTAGGGTGCTGGATTATTGTGGTTGCATATCTAAATAATTGATTAAAAGAAAATGTAAGACTGAGCTGTTGTTAATAAAATTATTACCAAAGTTTTGTAATAACTAAAAAATTGTAAAATAATTATGTTATATCGAATTAGTCAGAATCTGTGTCTCCTAAGTGAATTTTTATTTTGCCAAAACAACTTAAATAATTTCTAATAAGATTTAAGCCTTCTTCAAAAACACACACATGTCAAATCCTGCCAAATGCTATGTTCATGCTCTAATAAATATTTTTTGTCATATCAATTTATTAATCCTGATATTCTGAGCCCACGACAATTTTTATCCTTCCTCTATACCTTTCACAAGCACTCATAAAAGAAGTACGTTGCTTCGAATACCAATAATATAAAATTAAATTTTGAGTAGATTAATTTCTATATTCTAATTTTATTTTATTTTTAAAAAAAAATTTCTATACTTAATTAGTTTTTCTTTATTTCTATCCATTTTACCTGGTACGATACCAAATCTTTCGAATATGGTTATACATAACAATATACAATAAATTCTCATTACTCAATCAACAATGAAATGACCAGTAGCTAAATTTAATTCTTCTTTAATATATCTTCAACGTTAATTATGATTATTATTACTATGTCAATGCCCAAAAGGCACAGAACGTTAAAAACAATAACAAAATAAAAAAAAAAAATAAAAAAATTTAAGTCATTAAAAAAACTGCACTAAAATATTATTATAGTCAAGTTCTTATACAAAAGCAAAACAAAAAAAAATAAAAAAAATAATAAAAAAATAATTTCAAAAATATGAAGAAAATAATCACAAGTGACCAAAAGATCATATAAAAATTTAATTAATTACATCCCAGATGTGATCTTCAAGATAAAATGTCAATATGAAGACAAAAGCAACAAAAAAACGGATCAAAAATAAAAAGTAAGCGACACGATGTGCAAGAACATGTAAAAATAAAAAAATGGCACAATATTTACCAATAATACAGATTCTAATGTAGATTATAACAGTTGGTATTCAATGCAGAACAACTTTAAATGCAGAAAATAGATTTTTGAAATAGTAGGATGGTAAACACAAGTACTGACAGTTTACAAAATTTTATGTACATATTATACAGAATGTTCCTTCACCTCAAAAAATAAACTGATGAAGTAGTATTGAACTAAACTGTTATTTTAGTGTTTAAGGTCCAAATTAAAAAAATTGAATGGTGCTAGGGCTGATTGTGTGTAAATTTTTTTTTTACCCAATTTGTCTTAGAATATATTTATAAATGTCTTCAAATAGTGTTTGTTGTGATTGGGCCTATATATATTTAAAAAAAACTTTAAAAATTTAACATTAGGACCTAAACCATAAGGGTTAAAACAAAAAGTGTTCAGGACATGTCAACATACATGCCTATGTCAAAAATTATAATCTGGTACGGAAATACATAGTATAACTGACCGGGGATATAATTATGGATTAGTTACATTTGAACAATACATTTTTATACAAATTTTACTGGTCTTCTCCTTTTGACTAATTGGTTATTTACAAGCACTTGAAATAATTATATTAAATACTAGCAATTACATTTTTGTGTTGTTCTCTGTTATTTGTTATCAGTACCACTTTGTTCGTCAATTAAACTGAAACCAATAGAAATTTCTAACAGTTAAAATACTTTCGGGTATTAAAATGGGCAGTAGTTCGATATTCGAATTAATTTTTCCGTATTGCAAGAGAAATTGTTTGACTACAATTTATGCTTTTACGAAAGCAAAAATGTTCATGGGACAGACGTTTAATATCATATTCAAAATATTTTAAAAATATGAAATTATACATAATCTAACAAATATTTTAATCGATATTAGCCAATTTCAAGGAATCGTAGAACGGATTTCACAGCGTGACAAACAAATTTTTTGTGTAAAGCTCTGTCCTCCAGGTGGACCATTTACATTAAATAATACATACTGTAGTTTAGAAAGTTATGGTTGTATATGTGCATTCAACAACTTGTTGATCATTAGACAGGTTGTACAACGGGTCGCACGGCCTAAATGTGAGGGATGAAGACTTATCCCACCCATCTAACCCACCAACATATTGTAAATAAAAAACAAACGATATAAAAACAAAAAGAGACAAAATTCAGTCCAGCAGATACTTATTTTTTTCTTGATTTGTTATTAAATTGCATTTACTTGTTTGCATCAGCAGACATGCAGATAAATCTGCACGTCAACTACAGATTCTTTTTCTTTTGTTATTAAACATTTTTATGTTTTTTTAGTTGACTCTGAGTATAGTTGTGAAGTTAAATAGGATTAAGTAATATAGAATTATTACTGTACGAACCATATTTGTAATGCGCATGGGCTCAATTGAGTTTCGAATAAATTAAATTTAAATTGACTATCTGTTTCTTGCAGCGCAAAAATATTCAAACCACATACACGGAATTCATTCATTAATTCACTACCAACAAAGTTTAATTTTAAAAGCGAATATTACTAAACTTAACAAGAAGAACTGCCATGGGTAATCCACTTTCGCCAGTTTTAAGTGCAGTATTCATGAGTCATATTGAATATAGGAAAGAGGAAGAGGGACGTATGCCGAGAATTTGGATGCGATACGTAAATGATATAATCGCAGTAGTATCAAAGAATAAAATAAACATCATATTAGATAAACTGAACAAAATACATGGAAACAAAAAATTTACTATGGATGAGAGGGAAAAAACAACAAAATACCGTTTTTTGACATAAAAATAATACATACTTAAAAATGGAACTATATAAAATTGAAGATACTACTATCCAACAAACCATCCCCACTGAGTCAAATACATCTTTCATATCTTTCTGATCAATAGATTTTTCATTATCAAAAGCTGACTTTGCAAAAGAAAGACGTTACATAACAGACACGGCAAGGAAAAATGGATATAATGACGAAATCATAGACCTAATGTTAAGGAAGAAACTGCACCGTAGCGAGCTGAATAATAAATACAGGCTTGTTCCAACAAAAAAACCTAGAAGGACACAAAATTCACTGAGAAGTTTAAAAAATGGTAAAAACACACAATTGCGGGATCTAGTAACAATTAACGGAAGTCAAAAAAGCTTATTTGCTTAGCGTAAAAGCTCATTAACTTATACAAAAAAGCACATACTTAGATCAGCAAAGGATAAAAAGAAGGAAGAAGTTAACGGCATATAAAATATCATACCAAAACTGTTCAAAAGTATATATAAGGCAATCCAGGAACATGATAAAATTGATTGATTGAGCCTCTTCGAACCAGAACTGTGTAAACAGATAAAAATTCTTTGATCAACCGAACCTCTAAACTATGGAACACCTTACCATCTTTTGTGTTCCCTCAAACGAATAACTTAGAAGTTTTCAAGAGACGAGTAAATAAATATCTGCTAACCTGTCCGTAAAAGCTGAACTAACTAATCTATTCTATTCTATTTTCTATCTTAATTCTTTTCTAATTTTATTACTCCTTCTTTTCTCTTCATCTTAATATGGCTTAAATTCTGCGAAGGCAGTTAGGGTGCTTATTCCATTATTTTGGCCTAATATAAAAAAAAAGAATAATAAAATTGATAAAACCAATTTGTCATCAATAATAGAAGTACATAAAATAAGCAAAATAGACACATACGAAATTTTAGCAATATCGAGGGAACAGGTAGATGTAGCTAATAGATTGAATAATGATTTATAGGATGGATTTATACGCATCTTAACTTAATAAAATTTTTTGCAAAAGTACAGGTAAAATAGGTAACTGGTAGGGATTAGGATATAAAATTAAAAAAATAGAATCAATGTAAATTATTTAGTCACAAGCACTGATGAAGGAAGTATATTGCAACCGAAATATATACATTTGCAATCACAGATTAAAAAATATTAGTGAACCGAAACCTGGCAACAATAAAAAATTTTAAATATAATTTTATAAATATATATACAGTATAGTAAATAATAATTGACCTAATAAAATCTCTTGACCCAAAATCAAAAAAACTGGATATGCAACATTTTCGTTCAGAACCACAAAATACATGTTTACCTACGATTTCGTACACATTTATTTTTGCGTGTATATTTTTTTACTTTAAATCAAAAAAACAAAACAAAAAATTAAAGGTTTATTCACATTAAAATTATCATACGCTGATTATTGTTTTACTTTTCTCTCTTCAATGGGATGTAAAATGAACACCTTTATTTTTTTTTTTTTTTTCATATTTACCTGTGATATAAAAAGATGAGGGATAATGGATTTAGTGAATAACAATA
Source organism: Argyra leucocephala (assembly GCA_963942445.1). Lineage (NCBI taxonomy): Eukaryota > Metazoa > Arthropoda > Insecta > Diptera > Dolichopodidae > Argyra > Argyra leucocephala. The sequence goes on from OZ012678.1 coordinate 167,007,351, forward strand.
ATAACAAAAAAAATTAACAAAATTATAATGGGATTAGGGGAACACAAGATTATTATTTATTTTATATATTTTCATAATAATATGAATTGATGTGTGTGTGTTTGTGTGTATATATTTTAATGACGATAGCACAATTTATTTGCAAGAAAAAGTGCAAAGTAATAATTGTGTTTATTTGTTAGCACTTTTATTATTATAGCGATGGTCATTATTTTTACTTTTTTTTTTTTGTATTCCTGTTTTGGTTTTTTTTTTTGTTTTTTTGTTTTTTTTAATGCAATGAAAAACATGAAAATTGCATTCAAAATTGATGGTTAATCAACTGAATGATGCAAATATTATAAATTAATGCACTCGAACAGAGGAATAAAATTAAAAAAGGTAAAAAAACCTCATCACCCAGAAAATTAAAATAAAAAATAAAATAAAAAACAGTTTTTATTAAAAGATTAATTGTGCAAATTAAAATCACAGACTTAAACAAATACAAGGTAATACGGTAAAAATAAATAATAAAGTAATTCATTATATCGTAATAGGAATTGTCATTTTTTTTATTTTATTTATTTAATAAAAAAAAAATTAAAAAAATGTAAATTTATTTATATATATACACTTAGCGGTAACATCAAAGGTCTATTTTTAGTGACAACAAATTTATAGAATAAAAGTCGAGTTTCCTTTCACTAATCATTTGTATTTATTTTGCAAATATCGATATTTCGGAAGCAACTTACTTCCTTCATCAGTGCTTTGCAAGAATAAATCTAAACATATCACTAAAAACAAATCTGATTATCAAAAACAAATTTATAGGGTTTTTATATAGAAAACTATTACCTACTATATTATAATAAGTCCATTTGCAACTGCGGTGATGTAGGGACTAGATCCCTCTCGGAATAAATTAAATCTAATCAAATCTAGTTACCTACTAACATCCAAAAATTTTTATTCAACTTCACTAAAATCACGAAACTGTACAAATATGCAAATATCAGTTGTAAAAACCAAAATAATTGTCATTATTTAAAATACAAAATGTTAATCAGTTGTTGTTGAAAACCTTCCCATATCAAGCTATAGTTATGAGTTTCAACTATCTTGGTGTTGAAATTACTGAATTTAGAGTTTTGACAGGTTGAACAAAAAAATGACATAAATTTGGAAAATTCAAACCAGACACTTCAGTTATAAATATTAACGGTAACTGAAATAAAATGTCTGCGACAAATATGGTAAACAAAATTTAAAGGGAATAGGTTTGAAATGATAATATAATAAAAACAGGTGATTTATAGGTTCAAGTTCCTCAAGGAAGCCATCTAGGTCCCCTTCTATTCATAATCTCTATTAATGACGTTATATCAGTAATAAAAAATAGTGAAGTTCAAATTTATGCTGATGACATGAAAATTTTTAAGAAAATCACATCACTTCGAGACTCAAATTTACATCAAAATGATATCGATAATTTATTTGCATGGTGCCGTAGCAATAACCTTATGCTTAATACGAATAAATGTGTTGTGATGAGTTATCATAGGCGTACCAGATTCTTTACAAATATCTAATCATTTAATGGACATGTTCTTGAAATAGTTAGGCCGATCAAAGACTCAGGTGTAACTTTCGACGAAAAACTGTCTTTTAAATTCCACTATAATAATATTATTAGTAAGGCTAACTCAGTGTTAGGTTTTATAAAGCGATGGTCTAAAGAATTTGATGACCCTTATATCTTAAAATCCCTATATACATGTCTTGTGAGGCCACAACTGGAAAATGCTAGTCAGGTCTGGTCACCCTATTACGAAATTCATATTAAAAGAATAGAAGCTATTCAAAAGAGCTTCATAAGATATGCACTGCGCCACCTTCCTTGGTCCAATACACTTGTTTAATACACAGATTAAATTTGCTACATTTAGCTAAATTAAAAACTAGGCGTGAAGTTGCTGATGTTCTTTTCATCATCCAAGTAGTGAAGGGGAATATTACATCCCCATTTATATTGAATTCTGCCCGAATTTCCAATAACACTCGGCTCCGATCACCTAATATTTTCACACTTGTATTTCATAGAACCAACTATGGTATGAATGAGCCTATCCACAGAATGATGATAATAGGGAACAAATATAAGAACGTGATTGACTTATCACTCTCAAAAGATGTGTTAAAGAATCGGCTATACTTCTGTAATCAGAACCCTTCTAACTAACCCCTCTAACCATTAGGTAGTTAACTTTTGTAAATTTTTATTGTTTTTTAAAATTTTTATTCTGTTAGATTTCAATCTTATATTAAAAGAAAAAGGAAAATAATTATTGTAATTGTTTGAATTAAACGAAATAAATAAATATATAAGGTGTACTACTCTGGGGACGATAGCTAAAATAAAAATGGTTACATAAATAAAATGGGTGCAAAGACTATCACCAAAATTTCTTTCAAAACAAAATACAACCGCCGAAAATATTAATGCAGTAGCGGAATTCGTAGTATGAGAAGAGTCTGATCCACTAATTTTTAAAGATACATTATAAAAAAATAGGAACAATAGCAACAGAAGAAAAATATAATAAACAGAAGAATTACGAACAAAATTGGTGCAGAAAGTATCACCAAAATTGTCTTCACAGTTATGCAAAATGATACAGATCATTGACTACCAGGACAGCTCCCGAACAAATTAATTCAATACTGCAGCTCTTAATATTAGAGGAAAGTGTGGCCCACTGGCACTTGGAGAGATACTGTAAAACTATAGTAAACAAAAGCAGAAGAACAAAAATACAATATTTTCATAGTTATTAAACTATTATTGATATTTGTTTGATCGTTGTTATAACTGAAAATAATTTATTACAAATTCAATTTGACTAATCCAGTATATCCAAAAATACCATCAAAATGGTCGAAAATCTACAATATATTAAGAACCACTTTTTTCTTTAAGTTAAGCCAAACATTAGGTTTGAAACTTGGTAGTTTTATACACGAATGCACAGCTTAGATTAGTGACTGCTACATCGTGACTGCTACATGACTGCACTTATAAGAATGCTGCGATTCCAAATGACAATTCTTAAATGATTAATAAAGTATGAATCAGTGGTTGATGTAGATATAATACTAAATCACTTATCAAACATTCGGTGTTTGATACTGTCCAATATGTACATTTATATCAATGTGTTCAACAATTTGAATTATATTCACAAATCTCATAAAATAAAATAATTTTTGAAAAATATAAATACTCTTCCTAAAAAGAGGAAAACAAAAAGGAAAAAATGAATGGAAAATGATCAATGCAAATTTAATAAAAATTACTATCGACCACATGTCGAAAAATATATATATATTATATATATGTATATATTTCGAAAAAATAAAAGAAAAAAATAAAATTAATCATTCCTACACACGATCTGTTCTAATTTTGTGAAAAGAAATTTTTAGAGTAGCTGTCGTCTCTGAATTGTCATCTTTTATTCTTAAGAAATAAAACAATTTTTTTTTTTTTTTTTTTTTCGTTCCAACTCGTACCTAAAAGAAACTGGAAAAAAAAATTAAGAAAAAATTTACAATTTTAAAGTTGGTGTTTTAAAATATGTCAATTTGTTACGTAGGATATTTTAATGAAATCATGTCATCGTCGTGAATTTGTTTGATTCAATTTGAATTTCAAAATTGAGTACAGTGCAGTGCGTTGATCTTATTTTTATTTTTTTTTTTTATTATTTTCTTTTTATTGATTGGTTTTTGGAATTTGTTAAGGAATATTGTTTAGTATATGCAAAGTAGGAGTTTGGAAAATTAGGTAAATTTCTTTTTTGTATAGTCAATTTTTGAGGGTTAGATGGAAATTTTCTTTATTTAGAAAAATTTTGAGCGTTGAGCATTTTCAAAAAAAAAAAGAATTTTTTTTTTAAATTAACAAAAAAAAATAATTAAAAATTAAAATAATTTGATAAGAAAAAATTTATTTACAACACATTTATACACTGTTTTTATACCATTTCCAACCGAATTGAGTAGTGTAATATTTTTTTCTGCCCCCTTTATATCCGTTCATTTGACTTCTTTGAGCATTATTCAAAGTAATTTGTTTTTTTTTTTTGTTGTGCGTTGGATTAGTCTTTTGATTGAACTTGTATTGCCTTAAACTGTTCTACTCGGCTCTGGTTTTACATGTTGGCTCGACTTTTTTAAAAAAAAACTTGCGGCATGTATTATGACATCTCTTTTATTTTGCTTTCTGTGTTCTAGTTTATTAGATTAGATTAGATTGTGGATTTCAAGGGGAAATGTGTCGCCTATATCAGTGTAACCGCAAATTGGCTTATTGTGATAACCCGCGTTTAAAGTCAGACCTTAAAATATTCTTCAGTGGTATGCTGGATAGATCCTATTGTCCGGAAAACGCTGTTCCTAAGTGGAAGTGAAGTCTGCTATGAGTAAGCCCTTCGCATTCACAGGGCAGATGTTCAATTAATTCTTTCTCTATTTCACATATTTCATATATATTCTGCGTAAGTTGTTTTCGGTTAGAACTGATTTTATAAAATTGTTTATTTATTAGGCAGGGCAGTGGTCTGTTATTTTAATTGTCTCTGCTAAAATACGTACCTATTTCCAATTGGGACTTAGAAGAGTTTTGGTTTTTTTGAGCGAACGTTTATTCATTCTGGTATAGTCTCATATCTTGAAATTTCATTTTCCCAATTTCATCTGGGCTATTGACCTCAACAATTTATGGTTCAATGTTTTACGGTAGTTATTATTCAATTAGCATGCCGGTATAAAAATACATTTTTATTAATTGATGATTTCGAATCTATGGAATGAACTGCTTTTATAAAAAAGAGACTTGGCATACCTGGTATACATACAGGGAAGAGAAGAACATGATCGCTTGATCGTTTGATTTAATTTTGTTACGTTTTTTAAGGGTATAATTTATCTCAAACATATCTGGTGTAGCTCCATTGCAGATACGATAGAAGTTGGTATTACCGAAACTAAATCGACTAAACCCATGCTAAGTTTTACTTGTATGTCAAAACAAATCTACAATAAATAAATATATGAAAGTAGAAGCTGGAAAAATATTTTATGTGTGTATATGTGTATATTTTTTTTTTTTTTTCAAATTAAATTTGACGAATTTTGAAATAATATTCTATTCAGAGCCTCAGCCGTAGCTGTCTGGCTGTATATTTTATTTTGAAAGTGTCAATATTTAATGTATGTTGAGTAAATTTTTTTGTAATAATTTGTCCATAGTAAAAATTTGTTACCATAATATTTTTTTCAGCGACAGTGCAACCTAGACTATGTCGACTATCATCATCACTGATCTGTTTGGACACTGTATCTCCAAATTAAACTTCCCAAAAGTACAAAAATCTTTCGTTAATCTAATTTGTCTTGAAATTTTTGTTGAGAGTTATCCAATTTTTTGACAATTATCTTCGACCTGTTCTAAATATTTTAGTACTAGTCTAACTCTTTTGCTTTGGCATAATATACCCATCAATGGTGTTCAATATGGATAACATTTCTCGCCCTATTATCCACGGATGGGAATACAAGACTATGATGATCGATAACAGATTTTTATTTTTCGTAAATGAAAAATTGAATAGACTTTTTAGAAACTAATCAAAATTTATTAAACATTCGGTAGGCCAATAAGTTCAAATGAATGTTTAATAAGCCCAAATAGACCAATAAAGCTAAATAATGACTTTTTCAGGATTTTAACGAAATAAATAAAGCCAATTTTTGCATTTAAATTTATCTTAAAATTTCTAGTAACATTTTTGTTCTCTTATTTTTGCTTATTTTCTAAATAAATGACAATTAATAGACTTATTTACAAACTTTTCCTAAAATTTAAACAAAATTAAAAAAAAAAAAGCAAACAAAAAAAATTTATTTCTTATGTTAGAAAAATACTTTTATTGATCAAAATAAACACTTAAGTCAATAACAATGATCATAACAACAACAAAAACCACAACAAAAAAACGTAATTATACTATTAATATAAAAAATATGTGTGTATATTATATATATAAAAATATATTTTTATCAGGTTATCACCATCATTCTAAGATTTATCTATTTATATAATATTGTTACTACGTCGTCTTCCAAAATTCATTCATGAAAAACAATTCAAATATTTAAATTTAACGTAAAAATAAAATATTTGTAACGCATGCGATGAAAATTTAATTTTCTTTTTTTTTGTTTTTGATTTACGTATGTATGTATGTGTGAAAATGCCTTAGTATAATATGTAAAACAAAATATTTTTAAAAAATCGCAATAATTATACTTATTACGTTTATTTTTATCAATTTTTTTTTTTTTGCTTTATTTTTATTATTCAGAATTTGAGGTAGGCGACTTTCCAATCCAACAATAACATGTAGTCTATTAATTTTGGATACACACGTATGTGTTTTTAGTTATTCGCACTTCTTGGAATTTTTCATTTTATTTTTTTTTTTTTCGTGTTGTTTTTTAATAATTTATCTGTTGTATATAGGTAAATATTTTATATCATAATATTGCTTACTAAATTTTAAAATTCTAAGAAAAATAATCTATAAAATTTATAAAAATAAAATTTGTATTTTATAACAGGGGTGGTAAAATTATTTTTTGGGCAAATAATAAAATTAAATAATTATTTTGCACACAATAAAATTTTGTTATAAAAAAATTTATAATTTTTTAGATTTGATTTATTATGGAATTGCAAAATAAATTTTGATAATGTATCGATATAATATTTTCCTTCATATCGATATATAGCCTTCATATTACTATGCAGTCAAACTTCCAAGCGGCCCTTTTCGTTTTTGAGATGTGGGCATATTATTTTTTATTATCATTTATTTTATTTATGGTGGGCCTGGTCGAAAAATCTATAAAGCATTTAATATCGAAATATTATAAATTAAGTAACACTTCAATGTTCTCAGTTGTACTAAAAATCAAGAAAAATAAAATTATGTAAATTAGGAATTGGAAGAGTATATCTCGATACTTTTGGCAACTCTAAATGTATTACCTATATACTCTGTGATTTTTTTTGACCGAATTTACAAATTAATCTAACAGATCCTCTATAGCTAGAGTATAGTGAATGGAATATAAAATGTTTAGCCGGTATTGGGTGATAAATCTAGTATTATTGATCTCTTTTCCATTTATTTCCTTTGATTAGGACGAATGAACAACAGGTAAATCAAGTATCTATAAAATCATGATAAATATAAGCACATTTGTTCCTACAAGAAATGAATTGTTTTAACTATAATTAAATTGACAAAATAGGACTCAAGTATTTTAACAAATAACATTTTGCAAAAAAATAATATTGAAAAATGAGTATGAAATATTAAAATGTATGTTATATAAAAAAGTGTGGAATCAAAATTAACATCCTTGGTCTAAGTGCACCGAATCATATAGCCACTTACACCATCTACCTATATCAAAATATGACATGCTATAATCAATCTTCATCTCCTCATAATCTCCATTTGAATCATATCCCACCACAACTAGCGACATATAACTCCCAAAATAAATTTTGAGAATATTGTGATATCAGTGATGGGTCTTAATAATCACCTTAATCAGCCGGCGTACACGGTTCGATGTTTAGAAACCTTTACCTTTCCTTTCATGCCCTCTTTCGTATTAACTAAATTTATTGTGGAGCTATTTCGTCTGCACTGAGAGAGAATTTTGAAACCACTAAATTACTCTCAACATCGACGTAACATACTAATGCTTACAAACAAATTTTTTTTTCATTATTTGTAAAATTATGAACTGTGCACAGCAAACGCAATAAAAAAATTTATTTCTATCATATAAATTTTTGAGATAGTTTTAAGAAGACAAAGTGTAGTTACAAAATATAATATAATTGGCAAAAAATATAATTATTATAATAAAAATTTATTAATATAAATTTATTATTAGAAAAATCATTATAAATCATTCAATATTTCACACTCAAATTTTTTTGTTAAATAAAAACGACAAAAATAATTAAAATTGTCCGCGTATGGTTTTGTTTTATGCTTTGTTCTTTCTTTTTACACACTACGTACATTGAAAAGTGATACTAGAAATTTAAAATTGTGTATTTCGGAGCATTCTACATGTCATTTTTGTACATCGGCTGAATTAATGTGGAATAACCCCAAGATAATAAATGCTATTAGTAGGTGGTAACCGTGTGTTATGTAGATGAGATATACCTATTCATTGATAATACCTACCCATCAGGAAAAATAGAATTAAAATAAATTTGGATACTAGTTTCGAGACAGCAAACTCTAAAACAAAAAAACAGTTGTATAAAGTTTTTTTAAATCTTACGATCTACAGTTACGTTACTGCCAATTAAAACTGGATTTCAATAAAGTAGGGCAGAGGTTTGGTATCGTCTTGCAGTTTATTTATCTTTTTTGCCGTCAGTAAGACAAGTTGTTTACTTTAGTTGCACACATTTTTTTCCAATAACTTGGAAAAAACATATTATATTTTGTGAAATTTAATTAATTTATTAATTAAATTAATTTACAAAGTTTTATGATGGGCCCATCAACCTTCTCGATTTTTTTCGGGCCAAAATATCTTTTTTATTAATTCTATTTTTCGTGAATGTAATTTTTCTTTGAATGCGTTTTCCGAAGTAACTTCTTAGGAAAATAACTTTAATAAAAGGTATGTTTACAAAATCGTTTTCTGACAAACTGTACCCAATCCGCTAATTGTTATAATTAATAACATTTGTATGTAATTATTTAGAAGTTTATGGTACATATATTTGCAAATATACTTTAAATACTATACTTTTTCATAAGTGAAAAGCCGTAATATTTCTTTTCGTGTTGCGAGAGGCTTAAGCCACAAATTTTTAGTACGCGTGTCGACTTTAATTTGTGAAAAATTATGACATGTTGCGTATTAAAACACTTAGGTACTGCAATATCAGAAATTCAAATATATACGAATATTACTATAATTTGAAGAACAGTATTGGGATATTACAGTTTGAAATTTATTTACCCAAAAGCTTCTGGGAATAAAATATTATTGACGACTTCAAAAAAATTCCCCTTAATATTAAGAAGTTAAATTTATGTACTAACTCGCAAATATAAAATTTTTTTTTATCTGCAATTTTATTTATTACTGAACTTATGGAGCAAAAATAATTTATATATAATATATAATAAATATATATAAATTTTTTTTAAATATAAAATATCCAAAGTTCACTCAGCGGAATTTTTAAAATTTTAATTTTACTATAATTTTTTTTTTTTGTATTATTACGCGGTTTTTTTTACTATTTTTATAATACCAATTTGAAATTATTTTCTTTCAATATAGACGCGCAAAACTATTATTTCTAGAAGCACTTCGGTATTGTAATCTTGTTTGAGTGATTAAGATTTATATTTCCATATCATATTTACAAATTGAGATAATTCTATAACTATTATTAAGATCAGTATCTAGATCACGATGTACTACATTCTTACCATTATACCATGGGATAATTTATTGGGCATATTCCCCAGCACTTATAAATAAATAAAATAAATTTAATAAGCCAGCACTCAGGTATTAAATATTTCGTTGAAATATATTTAAGTTTTATCACATCCCCTACTTTACACTTAAATTGGTTTTATTTCCTAATATTTTATTATGTATTAACAAAACCCGAATTCCCTCTTATAATAAAAATACAACGTGTGATAGTTCACAGTATAATTGATGAACCTCTGTTTGTATGGAAATGTTCTAAAGTCCAGAAACTTATCCATACTTATATACTTACCAATAATTTGCAAAAACAAATTTCAATCCCCACACTTTCAAAAAAAAAAAAGAATCAAAAAAAAAAGATTTTCAAAAATTCCAGAAATGAATTCAAAAAATATTTCGCATGAAAAACAAATATTTTTCAAAATTAAAATAGAAAAAAAGTTGATCGACACCATTAAATTTGGTCTTCTTTCTTATTTTTATTATTATTATTTTGTTGTATTTTTGAGTTGTTTTTATTTTTGGAATTTGCCAAAATTAGTGTCAGGAATTTAGTACAAATAAGAAGAATTTAGTATTTTATTGAAATTTATTTCGGGAATTAAAATCGCGCATTTTAATTTTTACTATTTTTGTTGCGTAATTTTTTTTTACTATATTTTTTGATAAACGCAATTTTTAAATTAGTTTAGTTTAGTTTATTATTATTTTTTTAGTATCATAAATGCGTAGACCTAAAATTAAATTTTGTAAATATTTTTGTTGTGAAATTAAGAATATATATGCTATACTTGTGAACATTTTTGATTTTGTAATAGGCCGTGTTGTTTATTCTTTTTGAACAAACTTGGTGAACAGATTATGGTGATGTATGTTTGTATGGTGTGTGTTATGTGTGATAACTATTTTTGTTTATATTGGTAAATTACGCGTACAAAACAAATAAGTGAAATTATTTTGTATTTAATTTAATTTAATATAAAAAATACGATTCTAAGATTGAAATTATGAATTTGTAGAATTTATTTCCACTGAAATTACCGTTATTAATTTTTGATCCACAGAGAAGTGTCCTTGGTCCAATACTTTACCTGTAGAAATTATTTTGTATTTCATTTAATTTGATGTAAAATACGATTTTAAGATTGAAATTATGAATCTGTAGAATTTATTTCCACAGAAATTACCGTTATAATTTTCGATCCACAGAGAAGTGTTCTTGGTCCAATACTTTACCTGTAGAAATTATTTTGTATTTCATTTAATTTGATATAAAACACGATTCGAAGATTGAAATTATGAATTTGTTGAATTTATTTCCACTAAAATGACCGTTATTAATTTTCGATCCACAGAGAAGTGTTCTTGGTCCAATACTTTACCTGTAGAAATTATTTTGTATTTAATTTAATTTGATATTAAATACGATTTTAAGATTGAAATTATGAATCTGTCGAATTTATTTCCACTGAAATTACAGTTATTAATTTTCAATCCACAGAGAAATGTTCTTGGTCCAATACTTTACCTGTAGATATTATTTTGTATTTCATTTAATTTGATGTAAAATACGATTTTAAGATTGAAATTATGAATTTGTTGAATTTATTTCCACTGAAATTATCGTTATTAATTTCCAATCCACAGAGAAGTGTTCTTGGTCCAATACTTTACCTGTAGAAATTATTTTGTATTTAATTTAATTTGATATTAAATACGATTTTAAGATTGAAATTATGAATCTGTCGAATTTATTTCCACTGAAATTACAGTTATTAATTTTCGATCCACAGAGAAATGTTCTTGGTCCAATACTTTACCTGTAGATATTATTTTGTATTTCATTTAATTTGATGTAAAATACGATTTTAAGATTGAAATTATGAATTTGTTGAATTTATTTCCACTGAAATTATCGTTATTAATTTCCAATCCACAGAGAAGTGTTCTTGGTCCAATACTTTACCTGTAGAAATTATTTTGTATTTAATTTAATTTGATATTAAATACGATTTTAAGATTGAAATTATGAATCTGTCGAATTTATTTCCACTGAAATTACAGTTATTAATTTTCGATCCACAGAGAAGTGTCCTTGGTCCAATACTTTACCTGTAGAAATTATTTTGTATTTCATTTAATTTGATATAAAATACGAATTCTAAGATTGAAATTATGAATTTGTAGAATTTATTTCCACTGAAATTACCGTTATTAATTTTTGATCCACAGAGAAGTGTTCTTGGTCCAATACTTTACCTGTAGAAATTGTTTTGTATTTCATTTAATTTGATATAAAATACGATTCTAAGGTTGAAATTATGAATCTGTAGAATTAATTTCCACTGAAATTACCGTTATTAATTTTCAATCCACAGAGAAGTGTTCTTGGTCCAATACTTTACCTGTAGAGGAATCCCTCAAATTGACAATATTTTCATGACTACTTTTGCTGACGACGTTTGTGCCTATGAACGTTTGTGCTAATATTTTACTAATCGTCTAATACAATTATTGTTAACAAATTGCTATACTCAAGTGAGCATTAAGCTCAGAATATTCGTTACAATTCATTTGCACTATTTATAGATTGTTTTTTTTTTTGTTTTATACACAGTCACAGCTGGAGACCTTTTATACCGGTTGGTACGTTTGTTTAGAGAGTTTGTAATGGAGGAGGCTAAACGGGAAGGAGGACAATTACGAACAAAGGTGTTGATATTTGTCTTGAACTTATGTAGGTCTTAAATATAGAATTGGTCATGTTTGGTCAACACAGGATTGAATTTGGTTCTACATTCGGGTTGTTGCGGTTATAAACGAATTTCCATAACTTGTATTCTGCCATCTAGAGATTTCTACGATGTAGGGATGTGCAAATAATGCTGCCCTTCAAATAATATTAGCTAATTTCCACTGAACATGTTGTTCTCATACTTACAAGATATATCTATAAAAAAAAGCAACTATACAACAATGACATGGCTAAATGGAGCAAAATGACCAGTTACATTTAGGTCATTCATGACGCAAATAACTCATTTTATCTAAACTTTTTAAAGCATTACTAGAAGCGCTGGAAAATATGTGAGAGTTATACTTCCAAAAGTTCGGCTCATATAACATATTTATTAATTTTCAGGATCTTCTGACAAGTACACCTAACAGAGTATAAACTAACGCAAAAATTTGGTTCCGTTTTATCCAACATCGAACATATGATCATTCCAAATCATTTTCCGATCCACTGATATTGTTAATAAATTTCTAAACGTAAGTAAATGCTAAATTTATATCAAAATTATTTATTTTCAACTTTCTTAAAATCATCAGATTTACTAACAAATTATTTCATAACATTCAAAAAAAATGAATTAGTAAGAGATTATTGACTGGAACGATTTGATTTAATGTCTCCTTCTTCTTCAATTAAATCTTACTGCTCTTTTAAAGTTCAAATTTAATAACCAAACATAAATTATACCTATATTCAAATATATCCATATGTAAATACTTATAAATTGTTCATCAATTATGTATTAAATATATTTTGTCGAGATTTCAGAACGTTAAAATGTACTTTCATCAATCAAAAAAACAAAAAAAAAAAAAAACTAAATAAAAAATAAAAATATTTAAATTAATTTTTTTTGTTTTTGTTGTTTTTTTTGTTTTCAAAAAAATTCATCAATTATTCAAAAATTCAAAAAGCTACAGTAATTTTTTTGAATATATCTACTCTTACCTATATAACAAAGTATAAACATGTTATTGCATTAAAATCCTTTACAGTTATATTATTTTGATAGTGTAGAATAAAGAGAGAAAGAGATAGAAAAATGAAAGAAGAAAATAAAGAATATACATACTTCATTCATAATGGGAATTTTATGACCATAATCATCATCATCTTAATCATTATCATCGCAGTTCGTTCAACAGTTAACAGTTAAAAATATGCAAACGCATGACGCTGATGACAAGATCGATTGATGAAATATTTTTATTAAATAACAAGTAAAAAAAAAAAAAAATTTTGTTTCAGGTCAGGTTTTTTTTTTTAGATGTTTTGGAATGATGCGATATTTGGATTAGTTAAAGTTTGTCTGTTATAAACATTTTTTTAATATTTAACAGACAATTTTAGTATTAAAGATTTTCACAAATGTTATTAAGAATAAAAAGAATAAAAAAATAAAATGGAAGAGACTTGCCAATATTTTATACATCTCAAAGGTTGGTTTTCAGAATACATACAGTTTTGATGATCAGATGCCACCCCTATTTAAACTGACTAGCCAACTAACTTGATCGTATATTGATCATTAAAACATCATTTACGCTTAAAGCAAATACTGTTTTGTTCAAAATTTAATAAATTCGATTACGTCACATACAGCCAAAGGTGTGAGAATGACTATTCCAGTTTTTGTAAAAACAATTCGAACTATATTACATACTATACATTCTGTTCAACTTCCATTGCCGCAGTTTCCAAAACATGAACGAGACAAATACCGTAAAACACTTTCTTTTTTATAATCAGGCAAAACATTTACATGCACGCAGTAGGTAAAGCGCCTGAAACAAAGCAAAGGTTAATGGGTTTTTCGACCTGAACCAGTACTCTTTGTCATAGGGATAAAATAAATGACAAAAAATAATTGAATGAATCTGATACAAATTAAATAAAATTCAGCTACTTTATTTAAGAAGGCTTAGTTCCTGACAATAGCAGTAGTTTTCATATTTAATAAGTTGAGCCAGTAATTTGATAAATAAATGCTCGGAATATTGTAGTTATCTAGAAACTTGCAGTACCGTACTTAATTCAGCGCAAAAAGGTAATTCTAGTTGCTGTCAAGAACAAAAAAAAACGTTAGGATATTTATTACCTTTAGCACTTACGTACAGCGTCTTTGGTATAGTATAGAATAAAATTAGATATGAGAGAGATTAATAGGCTAGTTGTAGGATAAATGTATTAATATTTTCTCTAAGCTTCTATGCATTGTATGTTAAATTCAGAAACCCATCCGATGGAATAAAATTCCAGATTCTTAAAATTCGAACTATAAACAAATTTCGTAACCGCTTTTACTTCTTTTCTTACTCTTCCTTTTCTTAATTTTAAACATACAATATATCTGAAATTAACTACAGCCAACTTTCAGACTCTGAACATCAAGTTTATCGCTTGAAACAATATTAATTATCTAATTTACTTCCTAAAATAAAATGCATCGATAGACTTTGGTACCGAGTTGAGGCCAATAGTTCCCATAAAACAATCAACAATAGCAAATGGTTTATCCAAGCCGTGGTATGAAAAAGGACCAAATAAATGCTAAAAATTGGGTTTTCAGAGCCAAATCTAGTAGGTTATGTTTATTCGCTGTCACAACTCGAGTGGCTTATTTGTTCTTACTTTTTGTGATTCTTGTGAATTCAACAAAATTATTATTTATTATTTAATTCTTGATGTTGGGTATTGCTGACTTTATTTGGATATTGGGTAAGTATAATAGACGGTTTAGTTTATAAATTACTAAATTATGACTTTCCCAGACATCAGTTAGTTAACTTAATACAATATATGTTATCAGAGGGTGTATATTCATTAAGACGAATAATAATGCCACAGCGAATAAAATATTTAACATCGAAAATGGATTACAACAAGGAGCGGTTAATTCACCAGTTCTGTTTTTATAATATAGAGATGATAGAGTTATTAAAACGCATACAAAGTAGTAGTGTTATGTTTTAGCTTTCGCAGATAATATTATCTGATACATGAGTTTCACTAATCAACTTGATAACACAATTTCGAAGAGTAGCAAAGCTCTAATGGCAGTGAAAGGGTTGTATTACAATAAAACAATCCAGCCCAGATTAAAATTGATAGTCTATCAAAGACTTATAAGGCTAGTGGTGGCATATGGAGCATCCATCTGGTATAATATAAGTGCCAGTAACATGGAAAAAATTAGAAATATCGAACGGAAATGCATTAGAGTTTGTCTGGGGAAAATAGAACACCACAATCAGACTATAAAAAATATTATTCCAACAAGTTTATACCGGGTGTTCCAGAGCATGCGTATCACCTTTTTAAGAAGGGAAAGATACGTTATTTTAAAATTTAGAAAAGAGTGTGTTAACTAAATCGAGTGTGCTCTATCGATTTGTGGTATTTTCAAATTCCGGGAAGGACCGGAACAGGTCTTTTTAAGACTAAAAATCGCCAAAATTGGACGAAATCGAGATTTTTAAATGGAAAGGGGTACTTTTTTATGCAAATTTGGATCTACGACAAAAAATAAGAACTTATGTTAAATGATTTTTTTTTTGTTTTCACATTATTTTTTTTTAACATTAATAAAAATAAAACACAAAGTTTAAACTAAAAAAAAAAAAACAAAAATAAAATAAACAAAAAAAAAATAAAAAAAATTTACTTCAGAAAAGTTTCTTATTTTTTGACATTAAATCCGAATTGGCATAAAAAAGTACACCTTCCTATTTGAAAATCTCGATTTCGGCGATGTTTGGTCTTAAAAAATCCTTTTCCGGTCCTTCTCGGAAGTTGAAATTATCACCAATCGATAGAGCACCCTCGATTTGGTTACTAAAATTTTTATTTAATTTTAAAATAACGGCTCCATACCCTCTTAAAAAGCTGATACACATGCTCTGGAACACTCGGTATATAAATTAGCAAATATAAACAGGTTTGATAATTTTTTTGTCAATCTGATTCGTAGACCAATGTGAAGTACAACAAACGGCTTAACATCACATGTATATTATCATAATGATGAATACATAAAAATAAGCGTACATAAAGATTTTGTGTCCCCAGACGCCTTCATTCATCTAGATAAGAATAGTTACATACAAAACTAAAACTATATCCCAATATTATTTTATTGTAATAAACGGGCTACATGTTAAATTATTGATTTTAATCTTCAAATTTCAGTATCAATTAAAATTTGATATATTCATTGCGGATAGGATAGAAAATGGCCACCGTTTTTGTAAAACCTTTTTTTTTTTTGGTGTAACATTTAATTTGACAGAAAATGCAATGAAAAAAAAAATGGGTTGAATATTGGGTTAAATCGAACTTAAGAATAACATAATATTTTGAATCGAAAATTACAATTAAAATATATTAAACCAAAATGCTTTGTGTCAATATACACCAACTGAATTTAATCAACTAGATTCAGTTTTACAATCTTTAGATTTAATCTAAATATTTTGATATTCATAATTCAACTAGTTGAAATCGTTAAAATGAAAAATACTTTATAAATAGGCAATTAAGATTACGCTTAATATTTGAACGTAACTTATTTTGTGTTTTGATTTTATTTTATTTTTTTGTAGTTTAGCAGTCATTGTGTGTTGGCGTCATTTTGCATAATCGACAAAATTTAAGGAAAAAAAAAATAACAGTTTTTCATTTTGTTTTGTTTTACAATTAATCTTTAAAATATATCAATATGAAAATGTGATTATTAATTTTATATGTTTTTTTAATAATTTTTCACTAAATATCTTATACAATTTTTAACATAATGTTTTATAATAATTTACGCTATCTATGTACGTATTACAATATATAAAAATATAGTTATGAGTCGTCATTGTAATTTCTATATATGTAAATGATTGTGTTAGTTCGTATATACCGGAAAATCTCGATATAAAAAATATACGCGACAAAAACATTTTATTTCAAAAATTTACCAATACGAAGAAAATTTGATATTAACGCTATTTTAAGGAAGATTATAACGGAATAATAATTTTAATTCATTAGTAAAAAATGCGATGTAAAATGCGAAAATGTTGTTCTAAATTAATTTTAAAACAGTATGAGTCACCACTAAGCACAAATATTTAGTTATGTATTATAGTATCATAACATGATCGATGGAAAGTATTTATTCAAAATAGAAAAATAATTATTGTTTTACAGGCCGTATTTTGAAATCACCTTATTTTGATGTCGAATATGTGGAAAATATCAGAGATAATTATGAAACCAAAGCCAGGTAAGCCTATGAATGAGGTCGAATCCTACAGACCAATATCACTACTACATAATAATATCACTACAAAGTAATATCAAAATTATTTAAAAAAGTACTGTTGATTCGAAAGAGACCGATCATAGAAAATTGTAATCTGATTCCAAATTATCAATTTGGTTTTAGATCTAAGCACTCGACAATCGATCAAATACATAGAATAACAGACATAATAGAAAAAAGTTTAGAAGAAAAGCAAGAATGCTCTACTATATTTCTAGATGTAGCCGAAGCTTTTGATAAAGTATGGCGATAAATAAACTAAATAATATGTTACCTAAACAATACGTAGATATCCTTTCATCATATCTAGAAAACAGACTATTTAGAATAAAACAAGACGAAGAGTATCCTACTATCAGAAATATTGAAACGGGTGTGCCTCAAGGTAGTATTCTGGGTCCCATACTGTTTGCTCTACACCAATGATTTATCACAAATGGAAAATAACTGTAGCTACATTCGCTGGCGATACTGCGTTAATGGCAGTAGGATCAAATATTGACGAGGCTACAAATAAATTGCAAAGAGCAAGCGACAAGCTATACCTCTGGAGAAAGAAGTCGAAAATTAAACTCAATGAGTTAAAATCGGTATATGTAAATTTTACAAATAAAAAATTAGAAAATCAACCATCGGTAAATCTGAATGTGGTAAATATACCCCAAGAAAACAACGCTAAATACCTAGGAATGCCAGGGTATTTAGCGTAGACGAGGGTATTGTAGCGTAGACATTAGATGTCAAACTTAGATGGAAGGAGCACGTCAAAAAGAAAAGATTTGAGCTTGATAATAAATATAGAGAAATATACTGGCTCTTAGGTCGAAATCCAAAATTACCTATACATAACAAGATATGGTTATACAATCAGATAATCAAACCGATATGGTTGTACGGCATACAAATATGGGGATGTGCCAAACAAACACATGTACTTTGTATACAAAAATTTGAAAATAAAGTTTGCAAGCCCCTTGGTATGTTCGCAACAGCGACTTGCACAGAGATCTAAGAATTTCTTGCATAGAAAATGAAATAAAAAGATATGCAGCGAAGCATTTGGCTCGTCTGAAGGGTCATGTTAACGTTGTAATCAAAATGGTATCAGAAGGATTAAAAGAACTAAGCCGCTAGATTTAATACGATAGAATTTCGTAAGTTTTTTCTTTAAGAAAATAACACTAGAAATAAATTAACGGTTACTTAAATTACGGCGTTGGTCAGTAAAAATCTGACACACAATGGAAGCTACGTGGCTCATTTTGTCTATAAAGATTCCAACAATCCACGCAAAACAAAAAAAAAAAACACTTTGTTTTGATAAAAAAATTTATTTTAACTGGATGATTGAAGGATTCTAAAGTTAAATTCAGTGCTTTGAAATTTTATACACAGTATACATGTTTTCACATTCTATAAATGATTTCGAAAGATAAAAAATAATCTCCATCGCTATAAATAATCATATCGCTTACTAATGGGTGGGTCCAATCCACTAAATCCAACCTATCTTTTTCCCGGTAAAAATAATCTACATCAGATCGATTAAATTGTTTTTGTTTTTAAAATTTTCTATGGACTGAGCTATCAACATAATAATTTTCGTGTAGAAATTTTCATCATATGATATTTTTGTGCTTAAAACAATATTATGTTTTTTATGTACCATTCCAATATATTCTATAAGTGTTTTACGAACTATACTATTTCTTTATAATTAGAATAATAATATTTAAATCCTATTTGTATTGCTTAGTTTGGTACTGTTGCTAATTAGTTCAAACAGTGTTAACCTTTAATGATAGTAATAAATTAATTGATTTAACCAAAAATTGTCATAGAAATCCCTGCAACACAAATCTAAGGTTCAACCCGTATCCGTAATAAATTTATGGATAACCTGAATAGATATGTTCCAGGATATTAAGTACAAATTCCGTTCTACCAAGCCTCAGGTAATCGCAAAAATTATTTCTAATAAGCTTCTATACAATCTGCTGTGAGAGTCAGCATCAATAATAATACTTATAACTTAACCTTATATCCATAGTGATTAAATAGTGGCCAGGTGCTGCTAGAATAACAATCTAACCTTTTCTTTATATTTTTAATTTCTCTTTTCTCTGTTTCCGATCATTACTCTCTGTAGTATGTAAATTTACCTGCTTTGACAAAATTATATAGCTATCAATATCACTATAAGCATATTTAAAAGATTTATACTGATTGTTTTATCAGTTAGGTTGGTATCAATATAAATACCTTCTGCAGCTACACCACCTGCTTTTTATTGGGCTGAATATTGTGAATGACCACGTATTGAGTCTACCCTTTACTGTAATATTTTTCAGCTCAAATAGAGAGCACCAAAATTTAAGAGTAATTACTGGATTTTTGGACAGATCAAAAGAAGAGGTGTGTAAGTTAAACCGAATATTAAAATGCGTTTATATTTTGAAATACATTTATACTCTGACACTAACTTAAATACTTCACAATTTCATTGATCGTATATGACTGTCATTATTATGATTACATTTAAAAAAAAATGCATAATGTATTGCCAATTTGTTTATAAATATTTATTTTTATGTCAAATATAACCAAATCATGTTAATTCATATTAAAAATATATAAGGCAAATATATCGAGGTAGTACTGTACTATAAATAATATAAACGTGATATTTTGTGCCCTAGGTTAATGTATTTGAACGATTTTGATTATAAACGAAGAAAAGAAATTAAAAATAGAGAACAAAAATGAGACGGAGATTGAGTGAAAAAAAAAATCTTTGAAGAAAATTACTATGCTTCAACAAACATACAAACATACAACATAAAAAAAAATAACAACAAAAATAAATATTAACAAATTTTTGAATAGAAAATAAATAATATTATGATTCTAACATTGCACCAAAATGGTATATAGTATATGTATATATACATAAGAAAGACATATTCAAAAAAGATGAAACCCATAAAATTAATTCTAGCGATGATTAATCGTTTTCATAGAATCTGAACGTGTCATCAAGATGTCTAGAGGATTTTTATCTACAGATTTATTTTTAATAATTTTTTTTTTTTTTTTTTTTAAATTATTCAAGAAACAAATTTTTTTTTTTATTTTTAATTTTGAAATTTTGTTTTTTTTTTTTGTATTCACTCCTCTCCTATTAAATAGAATGCACATATTGTACTGGGAATTAAAGAATATAAAGTAAACATTTTTTATTTTGTTGTTGTTGTTTTTTTTTTCAATTTAATTTATTTTTCTTTTTTTCTTTATATAAGAAGCAAATTTAATGTGTATATATTGTAAGTAAATAATATGTAAGGTATATCACCACAGGTGGTAAGATAAAGGTAAGAGTGAAGTCATTAACCACAAAACTCTCAGAAGACATTTTTAAAGTAAAAAAAAAAAAAAAAAAATTGCATTTAGAAATGACTAAGCATATTAATAAAATTACAAAAAAAAAAAAATTGTACTGTAGTTGATAGCCCTAATCAATCAAAAGTTACATTCTTTTATATTAGGAGTAAACTATTTAAATACACACACACATAAATACATTCAACCTACATGAAAGATAGAATTTATTTTGCTTTTCTTGTGCTCTCTTTTCTTATCCTTGATAAAAAATGTAATTTTTTTTTATTTTATAATATCAGATTAAGCATTTTATTTAAAACAACCCCTTAATGAGGGATTATATTGCAATTGGGAACTACAAAAAAAAACAAAAAACTTTTCCTTTAATAAAAATGTATTTTTAATGTATCCGGTTCCTGAATTAAAATCTGTTATACTTGAATGATAGTAATTTGAAAATTTTTATATTCTTATAATTTTGGTGGTAAGAAACGGTTATGAAAGGTTATTTCTGTTTATCTGACGTTGATAAATTTCGAAATTTAAATATTGTAAAATAATTTTTATCAAATTTAAATATTTTTAAATAAAAATTTTAATGTGTAGATGGCTTGAAACATGATATGTAAAAATTAACTTCTAAGCTTGAAGAGATGGCTTGTAACATGATATGTAAAACGTACTTCTAAGCTATCCTGTACATCAACAAAATCGGATATTTGAATCTAGATTGATTATTTATATCAATATATATATATATATATATATATATATATATTATACTTCCAAGAGGCGTGTACTACAATCTACACATTTCTACTAATCTAATACACACCACATGCATCTTGATAATGTGGAAATTGAACCCATTATAGCCCATCTATCTTTTTTCCGTTGTAATAATCAATAAAAAAAAAATTATGACGACTATAGATAGTAAACTATACCTATGTATTCTGTAATGGTCTAATAAACTTCCAAAACCTTAGTTAAAGCCTGTAATAGATCGTGTATATTAAAAAGAGTTTCAGATTTATGCCGTTAGCTAAACTCGAACTTCAAATGTCGAAAAAATTGAAGCAAATTGACTGAATTGATAACTAAATCAAAAATATTTTCATGTTATAAGCTCAAACAAGGAATTTTTTTTTAAAGTTTGGTTCTCAGTGATTCATACCTACAGTTATTCAATGTGAAGGCTGATGGTCACACAAAAAAAAAATTGTTTTGTTCAGAAATTTTATGACCCGATGGTCACCAAAAAAACATTTTTTTAAAACTGGATATTCGTTCTTTCGTTTAAAATTGTTATTTTATTTTTGTTAGTTATATCTATGACTAGGGGCCCCTGTTGAGTAATTATATTTCAAGTTGAAGTCAAATTTAAAGTTTTTAAAAAAACAGTAATTTACGTACTGACATAGACTTCGCACGATATAGCAGAAACCACTCGTGTTTAATAAAAAGTTTTGTGGTTAGTAAGCTTTATTTAGGACACACGTCCCTCATATACTGTTTCGTTTCCGATGTATTCCCTATAGTAATTTGCATTTAGTGGACAAAATTAATATAAATAGAAAATTTTGTCATTAAAGAGGTACGTATATATATACCTACATAATACATAATTTTAATAACTATATTATTACTACAAATAACCAAAATTTAGAAACAGTTACTTAAAAAGATAAAAATGAAGAATTCAAGTGATTTGTTTTTTTTTTGTTTTTATATTTTTTATTTTAGATGAATTTGTTTTTTTGTTTTTTTTTGGCATATGTACATAGATTCATTTGCAAGTATATATGTAAATTATAATAACTGATTTGTTTGCTTTTGTTTATTATTTTCATAAGATCTCACATATGCATAATGTATTTGCTGAATAATAAAATCATATGAGTTTAAAATAAAATTTTCAACTGTGTGCGCATTTTTGCTTTATGTAATCTTATATATTATATCTGAAGTTCATTAAGGAGTAGGAGAATCGAAATAAAAAGAAAAGGTGTCTACTGCGCAGGTCTCTAAAGGCTTGTCAATTATAATTATAGATTCTTAATATATCTATGATTTTTAATAAAACTGTCAAAAATATCCGACTTACATAGTTGAGTAGTTATATAATCTGATTACTAATTAGATGAACCCGCATTTGAATATCTGAATATGAACTGAAATGAATACATTCATATATAGTATTATATCGCGGCGCGGCAATTTATGAATTAACATTTTTCTATATTAAAATGTATGTGAATACTTTATACATAGTAGTATATCTATACATATGGTAAAAATTTAAATGGAAGTTTCAAATTGAAAATTAAAAATATTAAATTCAGTTTCGCTTCGTCTCTTTTTAAATACCAATCATTTAAAAGAATAATATTATTAATAATGAAGATCAGTTATGAAATGGTTCAAATATTTGTATCATACTTTTTTTGATTTATCGATTAAATAAATAGCAGTAACAATTTTATATTGGAACTCCATACATAATATAGTTATTTAATATATACCGGTTGTTGCAGAGCATACGTATCAGCTTTTTCAGCTCCTTCCCCTCTAAAAAAGCTGATAGCAATGCTCTAGAACACTCGGTGTATACATATATATATTATTAGTTTTAAATACCAATAATACATACTGTATATTTATATATTAATCAAATCTAACCGACAATACAAATAAAATACTTGGACAAAGAACATCCTACGTTTAATACATTTCCTTCTCCTAAATCTAATATTCCGAATGTCTTTGTTCAAATTTTATAGATTTCCCGTTAATTCTACAAAAAAAAATATTATATTGCAATGTTAGTACTTTTTTTTTGTAATTTTATTATTATTATTAAATAAAATAATATTAAAATTTTATTTAATAATACTTTACTTTGAGTCATGTAAACTCGTGTTACAGGAAATCCTTTAGCTACACATCTACAAAAATAATTTATATTATTTTTTTCATCAGTAATCAAAATTTTAATTAATTTTAGCTATAGTTACTTTCTTTTTAACTTTCTTACATTTATACTACATACATATTCGCTTAATTTAGTCTTAATAAGTTCATTTATTACGTCATAAAATCTCGTAACATGAATTTATATAGTAAAATTAGTTCTTTAATTTTTATATTCACTTTCCAATATACCTATGGTATACAATTTAACACACAAACCAATGAAATAAAAGTATTAAAGAACGCAAATTAGTTCGTATGTTTTATAGATGCAGCATATGTTTTATAGATATATAATATATATACATCTGAACATGTAATTTACATGTATTATAGGTAGCGATTATTATGTTCTCAATTTTTCTATACAATTTTTTTTTTATTTTCTTTTTTTTCCTATTTTTTGTGTAACTAATTTGCAAACATTTCACTTACCAATTTTTATTTTGTTTTTTTTTTTTTTATAACACCTGTCACAAAATAACTTTTTTATTATTATTATTTTAATTTTCTTTTCGTTTTCCCATATTTATTGTTTAGCTCAAATAATCATTAGTACCTAAAGTACGTACCACATAATATTATATTATTTTTTCTATATAGGTAGGTACATAGATAGATATTTAGAAAATGTAAGAGAGCAGAAAATAAATTTCAAATAGAGATCATTTGTAATTGATTATGATGCATGCTATTTGATATAAATTTATCTTGCATGTGATATTATATTATATCGTCTATATAAGTAGTAGTTGGGTATAGCTAATAATAATAATATATATAATATACATAATAATTATATATTATGCTATATAATTCATTTTAATAACTATAATAAAAATTTTGTATTGAGTTATGTATAGTTAAAATATTATAAAAAGAAAACTGCATATTTAAAAGGTTTTGGTACTATAATTAAGCTTATGGCAAAATCTAATTTTCTTCTGGTTTTATCTACCTATGTCAGTAATAATTTTCTTTTATTATTTTGATTGACCTTAATTTTAACAAAAAAAAAAAAATTTATTAATATTATATATATTTTTTTATTTAATATTAAATTTTATATATTAATTAATTACATGCAACGATAAAATTCAATAGATGCGGAGTGGTACTATGATTCGGCTCTATCAGTTGCTTATGATTAATTTTATGTTAATTATTATTTCTTTAGTGGTACATATTTAGTGTTTTTTTCATGATTAAAATTTTGTATGAGTTAAATATATAGGTAAATATTATGTAGGACAGTACTGATTTAACTAAAATAAATGTAAGAAAAAATATAGAAGAGTATTCACTTTAACTTTTGGAGTAGGTTCCTAATTTTAAAGTATAGACATTAGTTGAATAAATGAATAAAAAATTAAAATGTAAGCATACAATAATAAATATCTCTGCTCCCTTACATTTTTAGTTAATCCCAGTAAATCGTGTAGTTTAAGCCTTTTCAGCCTTGATATGCCTCCTGATGTGTTTAATAGCTATATCGCTTTTAATTTGTTGTGTTGAATCAGTTTTATATTTAACTAGTTGCTCAAGACGGTGTTCTAGATTTGGCAAACTTTGGTCATTCGTTAGATCACCACCTACCGCAGCTAAATAATAGATCTATAGATTTAACATTTTGGGTTAAATTGGTTGCTAAATTTATGCAAGAGTTTATAACGTCTGCTTGGCTTTTATGGGGTAAGATGAGTAATGGCAAAAAGTTCATAGCATAAAAATTTCGTTATTAGTAAAGAAAAAATTCAAATAAATTTTATTCTATTTTATTAGAATTTTCAAAATTTCTAAGTTACCCTTTTTTTATTCTAGAATGAATTATAAACGAAACGAAGTTTCATAACATAATTATTTTGATTGAAAACATTTAAAAAAATAAAATTGTAATCCAAAATTATTATCCATACTATTCATAGCTTCATGCAGCATTTACAATAACAACAGCTTATTCATATGAACAAATTAAAAAATACTATATACGTAATATAATATAAATAAACTACATATGTACATATATTTATTAATACACATGTGCTCATAGTTTACAATATTCATATTAAACATCATTAGCTATATTTTGACCTAACTGAAAACTGAAAAAGAATAAAATATATATCACATACATTTTATTTACAATAATAACTTCTTTATATGAAGTAAAAATAAAATACAGTTTTTTCACTTTTGATTTTACGTTTTTATTAACTTTTCTACTTGAATATTCTATATTATTATTTCATTTCATTGGTAATATGATCCTGCATAATTTCAAAATCAATTCTAGAATATACACGTCTACATAATGTGTCACAATTAGAAGTCTTTTCATTATGCATACACAGTTTTTTTTATTTTTTTTTTTTTATAAAGAGATAGGTCTAGGTACATAAACAAACTCAGTGGAGAAAAAAAATTGGTGTTTACTTTACGTTTTCTTTTGTTTACTATTTTGTTTTTGTTATTTTATTTTGTTGTAGCATGGTGGCAGCAAGATTGTTACGCTTTATTATATAATATAGCATAATTCCTAAAAACATCGGTAATGGTTTTTACTATTAACTAGGCTTTAAGATGTCTTTGAATATCATCATTTGAATTATAGTGGTGACCTTTCTTAGACAATAGTTTTATATTTATAATACATATATATAACATACTTAGCGGTGCTGTATAATTGGCAAATCAGATTTTTTAACGTAGTCCCAAAAAAATATATTTTATTTAATTAATAATACAAAAATATAAGAAAGTTACTTTGAAGCAGTCAAAAATTAACTAATATACTATTGAGGTACACTTTTATATGCTTTAGTTGGATAATAGGATGGAAATAAGAAGCTGTTGGCTTACACACACAGGCTTTGTGGCCCATTGTACACCCAGTCCTCAATTTCACCTCTGCCTTTCAGCAAACTCCATCGCTGAAACAACTTTATGCTTTAATGAATCCAATAATTTCAGATGACTTTCTCCAATTTTATTTCCGAGAAATCCTCCCAGTTTTTGTTTTTTCGTTTTTATTGCTTTGACGACTCTTTGGCTATCGCAGCCAAAAATAATATTGTCTGCGTTTATACCTTCTGTTTAGAAGAATTTCTACACCTTTTTTAATTGGCGTGATTTTACATTGGGTGGCATTCCTACTTATTTTTGTTTTTGTTTCTATATATGGATCTTCACCACTATACACCTATTTCACAGTTTTCACCTTTGTTGGCTCAATCTGTATATAACTTTACATGATTGTTGTATACACTGTGTCGGAAATGTTACTTTTTCCATTACGTGGTATTTTTATCTTAAATTTTCTCTCCGGATATTGTTCTACAATGTTGTAGTCCCATTGTCCTGCCTCTATGAAATTTTTTTGGAAATTGTCAGATTCTGTGAGATCCGTTTTTTTTTGTGTCGTTTTTCTATTTGCCACCTTTTACTCTCCTGTTATACGTACGCATATTAATGTATCCATTGCCATACGTTTTGTATGAATTTTAATAGGTGTTATATTGAGCATAGTATCTAAAGATCTAGTGGCTCTAGTTGCCTTTGTTACACCTGTAATGATTATACAGTTTTGGCGTTGTATCTGTGTAGGTGTTTTCATTTGTTTTTTTCTCTCTAAAGCAGTAGTCCACCAGATTATCGACCCGTCCGTAGGTCGGTACCATAAGTCTTATTATACAGGTATTATAATTCGATGTTCACATTTTACAGATAAGCCCCACGTTTTTTCAATTATACATTTGCAGAACAAGTATGTTCTATTTACTTTGTTATTCCGTTCCTCTAAGTCTAAGTGCTCATTCCATTTTAGTTTTGCGTCTAAAACTATTCCTAGATATTTAACTTTCTGTGATAGGTTAAGCCGTGTACCACCTATGATTGGGATGTTTACATTACATACTATCCTTCTCCTATTATAAAGGCATAGTCCAATGCCTAGATATTAGGTTATAAGTAAAAAGTATGTGTATAGTAGTGATGTAGTTATATAGCTGGCAATAAGAGAGAGAGAATAATAGTATGTATTGTAATTATTGTCAATTCAATTTTTATACAATTTTTGCATTGTATCTAAACATTTTTTTTATACAATTTTTTGATTTTTTGAAACAGTATTAACATTTTTTTTTTTTTTAAATATAATCAAAACAATTTAAAACAAACAAAAAATTTAATAATATTATTTCAACTCATTAAATAGTCATAAAAACAATTCACATTTAATCATCATT
This sequence comes from Argyra leucocephala, assembly GCA_963942445.1. Lineage (NCBI taxonomy): Eukaryota > Metazoa > Arthropoda > Insecta > Diptera > Dolichopodidae > Argyra > Argyra leucocephala. The sequence continues at coordinate 167,035,660 of OZ012678.1, forward strand.
GATAAAATAAGAAATGATTACCTTCTTTAAAATTTGTTTTTTTTTTTTATTTTTATAAACAATATAATAAATTTAAATTATCCATTACTCCCCCTGAAAAACAAAAACTACAATAAATATTTAATAGAAATTTATATTCCTCCTGACGTAATTTTAAATTTCAGCGTAAATAATATTCAAAAAAAAAAAACAAAAACAACAATAAAAAATACATTTTTTTTTTAATGAAAACTCAAGCTACTCCATTCTTAAAATAAACAAAAAGGTGAAAACTCAGATATTATCCCACAAAAAAAAAAAAAAAAAAAAAAAAATTGCACAGTAAAAAAAAATAAATAGGAACAATTCAAAAAATCGTAAAATATAAATGAAAAATAAAAAAAAAACAAAAATAAAAATTTGACTTTAAAATTAAGGATGCCCCAAATTTTATTTTAACATTTTTGTTAATTTAAATTTCATTTTGTTTTATTTTTAATGAAATCTACATGTACACACTCATTCATTTCACTGTCACCGGTACATTTTTACTCTTCTGATCATATTATTTTAATTTTTTTTATTGTTTTTATTGTTTTTTGTTTTTTTTTTGAATTTTCCATATAAATTTCACAAATGTTAAAATGAAGATTTATTTAGTTTTTAATGACATTGCATGTCTTACAAATTTATCGTTGTTTAAACAGAAAATGCAATAATACAAGACATAAGAATTGGAAAAAGTATAAAAAATAACAAAAAAAAAAACAAATATATTTAATTTAAATTCAAAACTGAAGTAAATTAAAAAAAAAAAACAAAAATTGTTTTTTTTTTTATCGTTTTTCTTTTATTTAATTTAATTTTAAATTTACTTTTAATAATATAACAATTTTATTTGTATGAATTTTTGTTTTCGATTTAAATCACCACCCAACTAAATCCACCTCTTCATTATTATCATGACATTGATGATGATGATGATATTATGTTAATGATAATGATAATCATATAGTATGTGAAATTATTTTGGCTATTTATGCCAGTACAGATTTGTTGGATAGAAAAACGGGAAGATAATTTTCGATCATTACAAGAATTATTTAAAATTTATTTATTAATTTTTCATTTTTGTTAATTTTATATAAAAAAAAACGTTTTCAACGATCTTTATGAGCGATTTCCAGTTTTCATGCCGTTCGTTGATGCGTTCTATACTAATATAATTTACCTTCAATCGTTGTTTTGACTGTTGTTATCGTACGTAATAGTTTAGGTGACGTAAATTGTATCCCCCCTGTTTTTATTGAAGCTTTTAATATAAATTGGTTGCCATTACAAAAACACAATATGAATTGCAGTTAATATGAAAATTGAACAAAAATGTGACAATTACTAGTCCACATTTTGTGAAGTAGACTATTATAGGTGTAATCAGAAATGTCAAACTGAAAAATTAATTGGCTTTGCAGTCTAAACGATTAACCAGTTTGATTTAAGTCATGTGTAATTTTTAATGTCAATCTTAGATAACTACTTTTGCAGTGTATTTAGTGGGTATTTAGTGGGACAAAAATCATAGAATCGAAAATCTCATTCGCAAGTCATTTGCGTCTTGTGAACTTGTAATTTAGTCAAAACATTAATTTAAATGTGTACATTTAATTTAACATACAGAAATTTTGATTTATCAAATTGCTGCAAATCGCCAAATTATATATTAAATAAATTATTACATACGTGGTTGTTGTCTAGGATAAATCAATAACAATTTTTTAGTGGATTAAAATAGAAAATGAGTAAAACAGACCATTTTATTGCTTTTTCCAGTTTTTAGTCCATGTTTAGACCCGGAGGAAGAACATTGAAGTCAAATTTATTTTAATTGTTTTTTTTTGTTTTTTTGTGCTCGTATAAAAATTTCTTGGTAAACAGTGTTTTAATTTTTTTAAAATCAATTTTTTTGGTTACAAAATTGCGACAAACATCAAAAGTCATAATGCAACAATCACTTGCAATGCAATTGAAACAAAAGCATTTTCATTAACATTGCCAAACTTTTGCCTTGAACTTGAACCTTGAACTTGAACCTTGAACTTTTCGGTTGAAAGGCAGGCGCTATACCTACTGCACCACCCAGCGTGTGACATTGTCAAATATTTTAGCATTTGATCTTAGTTTGACATTTCCGATTACAGCTTATTTATTTAATGTATGAATTTTAAGCTGCAATAGAATCAACTGAATAAAACTAATATTACGATTAGAAAAAAAAATTTGTCAAGAAAATTCAGGCCAATATAGATTATGAGATCAATTCATCTACAACGATAAACAAATGACATTATGTATCAAAATTGAATTTTAACCTTTTTTGGGCGTTATTAGGGCATGCTGAGAAATTTTTTTTAATTATTTCATAATGCATCATATAATCAAAGGGATAGGCCCCTTTGCATCAAAAATTACCTCTTCTCATTTGCACATCTCGATTTCGGTGAATTATTGGTTTACTGAAGTTATTCGGTGAATTATTAGTGGAAGTTTAAAATATCACCAATCGATTTAATTAATAATTCTTTTTTTTTACTTTTAAAATAACGGCTACTTTTCCTCTTAAAAAGCGGATATGCGCGTTCTGGAACACCCAGCATATTTACGTCTTATACAACTTGCGGAAAAATTTCATTGAATTAGTCCAGATATAGAAATATAGTCCAAATCAAACCAGATTATTATAACTAAAACATTTGAAATTTTTCAGAATATTCTAAACATAGATAATTGCAAGGTCTGAATATTTTACAGGAGAGTTGTATTTAGTACTTTTTAATTTTTTTATTTCTTAATCGATAATTTTTTACGGTAATATTTTTTAAAAGTTCCAGATTTAAGTTTTTCGGTTTCTGTCACTGTTTTTTGCTTAATTTAACGTGTTAAAAAGTTTTACATATATTAATAGCCTATTAAAGGCGTTCCCGAACCTCTACGTCTAAACCTGTCAAATCGCACTTGATTTGTTGTCAAAATTTTAGTGTAGTCTCAAGTACACTAGATATCGCAAAATTAAATTTATTAAATTTAGTGTGATTTGACAGGTTAAGTGCGAGTATCAAGTGTAAATGCGAAAGATTCGGAAACACCCTAAATATCGCAAAATTAAATTTATTAAAACTGAAAATAAAAAAAAAATTTAGTGCGATTTGACAGGTTAAGTGCGAGTATCAAGTGCAAATGCGAGAGGTTCGGAAACGCCCTAATTTATTAGATACAGTTATAAGCTAGTTTAATTCTGTTTTCATTCCAATTTAATTCCAATTTAATTCTTCACTCCTCTATATGATTTATTTTTTATTGTTCAGCTATTCACTTTTTTGTTTAGCTACTTTGCGGTTGAATCTTTCGAATTATTTAAATCTTTTCAAAAATGTAATTTTTATGTCTGGTAACTCTTGCATGTTATTTAACTGTATTTTATTAACAGTAAATACATATTTTATTTAATCTTAATCTATACACACAACCTATAGACCGCATTCGACTAAAAGCAAATTTTATACATCGGTTCTGTACTGACACGATCTAAAATTTATAAATTTTGAAAACTCTAAAATGACAGATTTCAAAGTCATACATTTTAAAATATTGGTCATGTCACAATCACAAAATGTAAGAGAGACAAAAAGAGAGAATTGCATGCAATTACAATAAAAAATTAAAAAAATTATTTTAATCGAAAAAAGTGATAATTTTAAAGAAACAAAATTGTCATATAAATTTCTGTGCTAATTAACAAGAATCACTTTTATTTTGGTAAACAAATTATTTTAATTTATTTAAAAAAAAAAATAAAAAAATTTATTTAAAATTATTTTTAAAAAAAATTTTTATTTGTATAAAAAATAATGTTTTTTTGAATTTATTAAAAAAAAAAACAATTTTTATTAAATAAAATAAATTATAAAATACGCAGCTGCATTATGAATTTAAAAAAAAAAATGAATGATAATGGGATTTAACTGAAATCTTAAATATTTTGTATTAAATACTTTAATTATATTGAAAATTTTGTATATTATCGTAGCACGCGTCTCTTAGGGTCTCATTCGAATTTCATTACCACAATCATTATATATATTAGAGTAAAGCAAATAGCGTAGATAGTAGTGGAACATAGTGAATTACTATTTTTCTCTTATTGAAATTGATCTCTTATTGAAATCGGAAAATGGTTACACCATTCAAATTGTTAAAGTACACCTTCACAACCATCCATTTCCAAAATGTTGTTATTCTGTTCAATTGCATTTATATATGCTTACAAAGATTTAGATATATACAAATAAAAATAATAAAACAAAAATCAAATCACATAACGTGCTTATCGAAGATATTAGTATATTGGTATTAGTCAAAGTGACAGTCTCAGTTCAACTCTCTTTAACCTATTGATGGACAAAATAATCAGGAATATAGTTAAAACCTCTTGGCGATATTGAGTTGTATTTTAATACATAGGGATCGTTAAATACAAATCGTTATGTACAGATATTAATTTATTTTATTTAATTCAACTTAAAATGCCTAAAGAGACAAGTCTCAAGATAAGGCTATATTAACAAAAATATAAACACTTTATAAAATATAGAGAAAATAACGAATGAAGTAAAATTAATAAGTGCAGCAAAAAAAAAGTAAATAGAAATTACATAAATGCAATATTTCAAATTAAAAATCAAAAATTAAAAATCTAGTAAAAAAAAAACAATTAAAATAACAGATCATAAAGTAAGAGAAAAAAGAATAAAAAAAAAAATACATTACAACAAAAAAAATTTTTAGAAATTACACTTCTTTAGAAATTACAGAAATTACTCGATTTCCAGCTTGCTATTACGGTATCATCATTTCTATTTCCGGGGCAAATGAATAAATTCATTTTCATTCTGTTTATACTGTCTAAGTAGGGATTGGCCTACTGTAGAATACCACTTTGATAACTCTATTTGCGTCTGCGTCTTTCTTGCTTTTGTCAGTAGTTGACAATAATTGTGTAATTATTATTAGTGTCTGCCCAATATTTATTTATTGTGTTGTATGAGATATGAGTATTGATATAGGTAATATTTTTAGTTATAAAGTATTAATTATTAATTATTTTTTATTGATTATAAATTTTGTATATAATATTTTGCTATTTTTTTTTTTGTTTTATATTCATGGGGGGGGGTACCATGGGAATCGAACCCATGACTACCACATCGTAATTGAAACACATTTCTGTGCTCCTATCGATTAGGCCACGAAAGGGATTAGTGCTGTAATAAATTGGAGGACCTAAACGGGCTATAATTTCTGCTTTTCTTGCATGATCAATTAAAGGCTTAGATTCTGCGATTCTGATATTGCTTAAAATTATTTTTATTAAAAACAAAAGAAAGAAAAATAAAAAAAAAACAAAAATAATGAAATAACTGCAGGTAGAGGTACTTTTGGTCTATTACTATATTTGCCGATGTATAGTTTACGTAATTACATTTTCAGCTTTGATTTAGTAAGCAGTTTGAGATTATAATCAATGTTGTTATAAAGTTTAGTTGCTACATACAATGTTGTCAATGTGCCAAATTTAGATGTTCTTTTTTTGTTCAGATGAATTGATTGTTTATTTCTTGTATTTTTTTTTCATGGAGATCTCTTCTAGTCGTCAAGTTTATCGTCGGATGAATATCACAATTCAATAAATCATAAATGTGAAGAATGAGCTTAGAACTACTTAAATCCTTTATAAGCAGTATATTATTTTGCCAATGGATATATTCTGTATGTTCAAGCCTATTATATTTCTTCTTTATAGCTTTGTTTTAAATGACCTGTAGTTGATCAACAGTTTGTTTCGTTGACGCACCCCATAACTTAATACCATAACACAAATGACTATGGAAGAGTGCGTAAAATATTAATGTATGAACTTTAGCAGGTATAAATTTTGAAACTTTTTTAAATACTCCCATAACTGATGATAATTTACTACATAGTGATGATATGTGAGTTTTCCAACTTAAATTAGAGTCCATTCATAATCCAAGGTATTTAATATCTGTTACTTGATCAAGCCTTGCGTTCGAAATTCTTATATTAAGAGTTGGGGCAGAGGGACAAATGATCATATATTTTGTTTTGCTTGTGTTAATTGTTAGTTTGTGATCACTTATCCACCCTGCTAGCTTCTCTAATTCTATATATTAATTTTGTTTTGTAAATCTTTAGAATTCTTATATCATCAAATACTAGACAAATATCATCAGCGAAAAGAAATACTTCAGCACTAAGTTCAATCTCTTTTATGACTTCAGTATACAAAGAGAAAAACAAAGGTCCGAAGATACTACCCTGTGGTACTTCAAATTTTATTTTATCCTTCAGACTTGAAACTTTTCCTATTTGAGTAAGAATTAAACCACTTATAGGCAACTCATATTACGCCGAAACTATATGCATTTTTTTAAGTAAAATTTCATAATCTACAGTGTCAAAAGCTTTTATTAAATCCATGTACATGATTGTCACTAGTTTTTTTTTATCTTTAAAATTTTGAACTGTTGTTAACATATCAACTAGTGCTGTTTCTGTATTTGATTTTTTTTAAAAGCCATATTGTCTTTTAGTCAATAGATATTCTCTATCTAGAAAAGAAGTTAGATGTTTATTAACAACTTTCTCAATGATTTTAGATAGTACTGGTCCCAGACAAATTGGCCTGTAGTTATTGAGGTTTTCTTTTTGTCCGATTTGAAGATTGAAATAATTTTGCCAATTTTCAACAATACAGGAACATGCCCTTCAACTAATGATTTATTAACAATTTTGCATATAGACTCAGTCAAAAACTTATTAAAATCTTTCAGCAAATTTGTAGATATGTTAAGTAGGTCAACAGAATTAGATTTTTTGATGTTCGCAGACATATTGAAATTTGAAACAATTTCTTGTTAATGGAAGCATGAATTTCAGATATGAATTTCATATGAATGCAATTCTATAGATAGAATTTTTCACTTTAAATAGATCCAATAGTAGAAACTGTTCCAATTATAACTACATTTTATTTATATATTCCAAAACCAAATAGCGACGGTCAGTAAAAATATATCATTAGACAACAAGCTAATTACATACAATCAGAATTGTTTTATTTCATTTCATTTATCAAAACTTTCAAATCTATAGATTCTGACTCGTTTCTGATATTTATTAATAATTCCATTGACAAATTTCTTTCTTAAATAACTTTCTTTTCTATATAATTTGCATAAATAAAATTTTAATTACAACTCCTGTTAATTATTCAATTATAATTTAGAGAGAAAAAAAAAATATTTAATTACAGTTCAAAATGGAACAGAACTCAAAAAGTTTTTCTTTTCATTTTTGTTTATTCTTTTTTTTTAATTTATCACTTTGTTTTTCTTTTACTTACTATTTTTCTTCTAATTTTTTATAATTTCATTCCAATACAACAAATCATTTTCAGATTGGTGCTTGTATAGTATTTTTATTGTATGGGATTCAATATAAAAAGGATACAAAATAAAAATAAATATAGCTACAATTTATTTAATTTTTATTTTTATTTGTTTTTTTTTTTGTTTTTCTTTTAAAAAGTAACAGAATAAAAATATTATAGACTTTGGTGGAGTCCCTTTGGAACATAATTTTCATTATTTAATCTTTCTATAATCATTTCATTCTTTTGTGGTTGGATTCTTTACTTTGCTAAAAAGAGTCTGTTGAAGAAGTTAAGATTAAAATCGCTAGCGCAAAGAGTTGTAAACTATCGACGATTTGTTTTTTTTTTTTTTGTTTATTTTTATTTTTATTATTGTTGTTGTTATTATTTTTGCTTTTTGTGATTCATAGTTTATTTTATGGTTAAAAGCGCCATAATGGCGTATTAAGGCCAATAATAGCCAATAAATATTGAAAAGATAAAATCTTTTTTTTTTTATAAGAAATATTGTTTGTTGCCGTTGTTGTTGTTGCTGTTGTTGTTGTTGTTGAAATAAAACAAACAAAAAAAGAAATTTATAGAAAAATTGTTGTTGATTGTAAATTTGTTGTCTGAATTTTTAAACATATGTACTTGAATATAGGATATAGAATGCCTTCTAATAACCTCAAGGAGTTGACAACAATGTTGACAAAATAAATTTTTTATTAAAAAAAAAAAAAAAAAAAAAAAACAAAAGAAAAGTTTTCTATGATATTGCTGTGTGCTGGTGTACTGATTATTATTGGGTAGTTAAATTTATTTTCATTTTTATTTTTTTTTTTTTGTGAAAAAATATAAGTAAAAAAGTAACTGTAGTTATTTTTTTTTTTTTTTGTTTGATAGAAAAGTTTATTTAAGCAACATTATAAGTCCTTTATTTAAAATTTTTGTGTAAAATTAGTTGAAATGTTCTAAATTGCCATTAAATGGTTGGTTTTTGATCAAAAGTGCGTCTTGTTAAATAGTTGCCGGATTTGGAAGATTAAATTGGTTAAAACTATGTAAAACTATGTGGAAAATGTTCAAAGAATCCAGTTCAAGGTTTAGATTAATCGTTCAATGTGAAAATACAATAAAAACTCAAAACCCAGATATTTATCTGGTTTTATACATGTTTCAAATATTTAGTAATGATATTTGCCACGGGTGACACTTGCGTCGTTTTGTAATAGAAATTTTTGATAATTCAATTAACAAGTTTGTCAACTTAAAATAAATAGCCAGATCTTTAACATACACCATTATTTTGAACTTAATAAAACATAAACTTTGAACCCGTATACAAAGAACACAGCTAATATCAACTTATCGATTTTAAGAGTAGAAACACTACATCCACATTTTTAAAATATATTTTTTGGGGTAGAAAATTGAAGTCACATTTCGAATTAGATTTTTTGCTATTGTAATTGTCAATTTGTTTAAATCTTCAATAATAATATTTTAGCCTAATCTAACTCGGATGGTTTGGTTGGTTCTAATCGTCTAACAAAGTTTTGATTGCCAGCTAAATGTAATATTCAGTGTACAGTTATTTGTGTTAAACAGTCAGTTTATTTCGTCTTTTATGATAGGGATTCTGAGATCTCTATGAATATCTATGAGTTGTGAACATACCAAAGAGCATTGACAATGTTTCGCAAACCTTTTATTTTGGAATGTTTTGATAGGTGAAGTTGTTTAACACAACCGCATATTTAAATACTATTTGCCCAAACAGGCTGTAATATTTGATTGTAGATTAAGACTTTGTTAAAAGTTAATATATTAGCCCAATTAGCCAATACAAAAGATTGTATTTCAGTACTCTTTTACCATCAGTTACTGCTCGTGATAGCATAGGGAATCAACTTCCCTCCTGCAAGCTGTTCTCTGTTTTGTGCAGTGTTCTTGATTTCGTCCCAAGTTCCCAAGTTCATTCCTAACTAGCCCATTCAGCTGTTATTGCTTCACACGAGGTGTTGTTGGGTCTTTTTCTGCTTCTACTACCGCCTTAGGGGTTCCATTCTAGGCCAGTTCTAATTATATTTTCTAGTGGTTTTGTTAGAGTGTGACCTATCCATTTTTATTTATTGCGCTTTATTTAGTTCAGTGTCGGTTCTGCCTCATAGCTATTATGGTTCGATGCCAGGTGTTGTTGAATCTTAATTTCCCTCTACTGTCTTGGAAGTTCAATTCTAAAACATTCTGGTTATATTTTTTGGTGGTCTTCTTAGAGTATGACCTATCCAATTTCATTTTCTGTGCTTTATTTGTTTCGCTGTCGGTTCTTCATCTGCTAGCTGACAGTTCCTTTTCAATGATGTTATTTCATGATCTGCTTGGCCTTATATTTCAATGATGTTATTTATTTTCATTGCCTTGATTTTGTCTATCTTAATTTGTCGATCGACTCTACGCGGTGGTTGCTGAAGTGGATCTGCAGTCTGCTGGATGTTGAAGAATCTATTAGACAATAGACATACAAAATCATTTACATAGGCAAAGTTCTTGGTCCATTTCAGTACTAATTCTTGTTTATGTTCATTCTTCATGTGTTCTTTTCAAATGAGATTTGCATTAAGACTCACACCAAGACATTTTGCAGAATTATGTTATGATATGACGACCGATTGTAGCACCTTCGTATTCTATTATCAATATATTCTTAATTAATGTCATTTTGCTGTTAAGTTGAGATATTTTGTGCTCAATTGATGATGAATAAAACGCTTGTTCAGTTTCTACCAATTTTAAGCTACTTGGCCTTCTATTTTGGTAGTGTTTGTATTATTGGTGTTATTTAATTTTTTAGCCCAAATTGCTAGACGAGTAGTTATTTTCAAATTAACAAAACAAAAAAAAAATTTAGAATATTATAATTGATAGAATATCACTTCATTGTGAACATATCTTATAAATTCAGTGTAATGAACAATTCGGAATTAGACACAATTGACTAAACGACAAGAGTGAGACAATCCCTCTTAGATAATTTTTTACATTCAAATCTGTTTTAATTTAGTTGAAATATATTTTTAATGCTTATGTAAAATATAATTATGTAATTTTTATCAACAATAAAAATCCGAAGATATCCTGTTTCATGAATCCACCCTTACAAATCATTAAATATAGTAATGAAAATCATTTTCCATGTATTTCCTATACTCATTTCAACTTCAAATATTAAAAAATAATTATTCAACTTATATCGTACATAATTATTTCTTATTAAGACATTTTAAAATTACCTGAATTCAAATCATATGTACATCAGATTGATGTATCTACCTATTCATAACTAAGAACATTTCAAAGATTTTTATTTTTGTTCTTCATATCCGGTAAAATTTGAAAATATCATTGAAATTTGCAACTTCAAAATATTGTATTTCTGATAGTGGCAATTTTCATTTACTTTAGAAAATTTGAACTTGCTTCAATGAAATCTTTTTGCCTATGTAAACATAGATGTATGTGTGTGTGTGTGTATTAATATATTAAAACTTATCTTGTAATAATGTTTTTTTTTAAATAACTTTAAATACTCAAATGTAGAAAATAATGATATGTAATATATATGTATGTATATATACATTGAGTATACACTCGCGAAAATTCTGAAGATGTTATTAAAAAAGATATACGTAAGACATTTTTATGGTTAGGTTTATGAAAAGATTTTCCGGTGTAGAATTTTTTTTTTCATATATATACTTATTATCTTTATCTCAAAATATACTTCCTCCATTATTTTCTACTATTTCTATAATAAATATAATTCATATAAGTATATATAGTTTTTTGTTTGTTCTTTTTTTAAAGAGTCATATATATTTTTTCAAGCTATCAGTTACAATAATTGGATTCACATTTATAGAATTAAATCGAGAGGAATTGAAAATTTGATTTTA
>OZ012678.1:167652086-167866746 GCA_963942445.1 Argyra leucocephala
CTGTATATAACTTCGACATAGCTCAGATACTGGTGGTTCTGTCACTGTGCTTTTGTTTTCGATCATCATTATTTTTTCACAAAATAGTATTAGTCTACTGTTGCTATTCTACTTAGTTTCGCTTCCACTTCTTATCTTCTAGTCTTGAGACGAATTTTATCTTCTAGGTAATTTGAACACGCTTGCAATATCGTTTAATTCGTCGATTAATCTATAGAGAGATAGAGAGGTATAATATATGTATTTATTTAATAAATTTCTATTAAGAATAATATTTCCTAAAAAACATTTGTAGGTCATTAATTTGAAATTTTAATTTGATTCGATTTCAGTGCATTCAGATGAAACCATCTTAACCCTATATTATTACTAGAAAACTGTTATAAAATTTGATAAATCTTATCTTTATTTTCCCATAATTTTAAATTTAATGCTGTTAATTTTGTTGATACATCAGATTTTCATTAGATTTATATTTACCTATAAATTGTACTTAACATATAACACTGGCTTATTTAGATTAGATAAAATAAAATATCAACAAAAATTATTACAGAAGTTTCATCATAACATTACTTGAACTCATTAGTAAGTATTTATATAGTGTTAGACTACCTACACATCTAATAATTTTTATTTTAATTGATTTTCTAACTTATTTCAAGATCTTATAAATTGCATCTGTGAGTTATAATAAATCGATCAAAATTTAAATGTCAAATCTATTATATAACATAAAAAAGTTTAACTGAATCAAAAATTGTGATAGTATCAAATATTCGTGACAAACGCAGTCAGACTATTAGAGCAACAGAAGTAAAAAATTAAGCTCTGGAAGCAACAGAAGTATAAAAACATAGCCCTCAGGGCAGCTAGTGCTTCTAAATTACTATTGTATAATTTAAATTATATTCGAAAAATAATAATAATAATAATAATAATAACAATAATAATAATAATAATAATAATATAATAATAATAATAATAATAATAATAATAATATAATAATAATCATAAAAATAATAATATAATAATAATCATAATAATAATAATATTAATAATAATAATAACAATAATAATAATAATAATAATAATAATAACAATAATAATATTAATAATAATAATAACAATAATAATAATAATAATAATAATAATAATAATAATAATAATAATAATAACAATAATAATAATAATAATAATATAATAATAATAATAATAATAATAATAATAATAATAATAATAATAATAATAATAATAATAATAATAACAATAATAATAATAATCATAATAATAATAATAATAATATAATAATAATCATAATAATAATAATAATATAATAATAATAATAATAATAATAATAATAATAATAACAATAATAATAACAATAATAATAATAATAATAATAATAATAATAACAATAATAATAATAATAATAATAATAACAATAATAATAATAATAATAATAACAATAATAATAATAATAATAATAATAATATAATAATAATAATAATAAAAAATTGTTAAATTTAAAATTTGCACCCTTAGAATACTGGTATAAACCAAAAAAAATTCTAAAAAGTTAGTTTAATAGCACACAATCGGACAGACACTAGAGAGAGAGGCACACAGAACACAAAAAATATTTCTTTTATTATCAAAATTTTAGTCTACTGCTTCTGCATTAAGCATAATTTGGTAATTTGAAAAATGCATGTCCATATTTGATTCAAAGCTTGATGCAACTTTAGTGAAAATAGAATATTGACTGATGACATGTATTTATTTTTCTTATACTTATATAGCCAACATAATTATTATATTTATTATGTCTGAAATAGTTACAAGATTTTGGGAAATAAATTTAACTTTTTCCATTTTAAAATTAAATACAGTTATAATCTTTAAAAATCCGTAATTAATTTAAATATTACAGTTCAAATCTGCGATTATTAAGAAATTAATGACTATTCAACTGACATGATTTTTATACTATTCCAGATGAATACTTACTGCCACCATTTACTGTGATGGCAGTATTATACACAAAATTTAAAATTACTATAACCCAAAATGCTGACTGCAACCAACCAAACCAAATTTTGATAATGATTTTCTTGGAAATTGATATTTTGAAATATTGCAATGTTCATTGTGAATTCGCTTTAAATTTATAACGGTATTTTGTTGCTTAAAAATATTTCCAAAATTAGAATTCAACACAAATAATATTTTTTCTTTCTAATTTTCGAGCTGATACTGTTGTGTAGTTTTATACTAAAAAGAGAGTTTTGTAGTTGTTATAAAATAATTATATCAAATTTATAATACGCAATCTATATATTTAAATATATTATATGAATGTATGTACGTCAATATCATAATATATATTTATTATGATGATTTTAAGAAAATCGCTACTTACTAAGAAAAATCTTTTAATTTTAATGATTATCAGGCTATAAAAAAAAAACTAAAATAAAATAAAACGACTACTGTTATGATACTAACTATATAGAATATTATTTTGTATTTATGTAATTTTAAATATATATTTTATGTTAATCAAGCCGTCATTTAAATATATATAAGTATATATTTTTTGTTTTATTATATTTTATTTATTTATTATTTTATTTAAGCGGCTTGTTTACCGCCATAAGCTTTAAGAAATTATTTTTTTTGTATGTACATACTACATATATTATTAAGTTTGTAATTTTTGCTTCCTGGTAATTTTTCTTTAAATGGTTTTTTTTTTTTTTTTGTAAGACTGATAGATAGATTTTTTGAATGACTAATAATTTCAGTTTAATGAGGTGATGATGAGGTTTGTGCTAGTGATTTTTTTTTTTTATTATTATTTTGAATATAATTACATAGTGTGGAGACTGTCACTGTGTTATAATATTGTATTGATGTTCTATATGTTAAGTAAATGAAACTGATCTAATGCTGACTCATTGTAATATGTTTGTATATTATAAACGTTGTTTTTAATATTGAAATATTTTATTTAGTTTTAAAAATTATTTAAAAATTTTTCGTATTGCATGCTGTATTAAATTAGTTTACAAAATCTATTTGTTAAATTTATATTTAGCTTATTGTATAGTAAGAGGTATTTTTTTTTATTTCACGAATGTAATTTTACTAAATGAGGGTCAACAGAGTTCAACTAATACAGTTCATAATGTATGATTTTTTAACTTTCTGCGTTGTATTTTTTCTTCTTCTGTAAACTCATAAATTACCTTCTAAATAAACTTATAGCAATGTTTACATTTTGTATGTGATTTTGTGAAAATTTTATACGATTATTATTGGATCAAATTGGACAAGTATGAAAAACAAATTAGTGAATAAAGTTTGAAGAAATAAATATTTCGGGAAAATCTATGAGTAATAATTAGCTATCATTTAAGTTATTTTTAATTTGATAAAAAAGATATTCACGATCGTGACATTTTGTAGAATGATAGTATGATAGAATACGTTATTGACGTAGAAGATAGCAACATAATATGTGTACATTTAAATTTATTGACGCAAAATGGGTTAGCTTCAATAGATATGACAAGCATTTTAGACAAGTTAAGAAAATGCAAAATTAATTTTGTTAAAAGCTTAAATTGTAAAAGTATGAGATTATAATGACCTCTGACATAGACTGGAAAATACAAGTGGTTTTCATGAATAAGCAATATTGGCCATATTGCTAATATTGACAAGTATTTTTTCATAAGCAAAATGTTGCAATTTGCAAATTAAGTTTGTTCATAAATATTTTCAACTTAGCAGGAAAACTGCAAAATTTTAGTATGGCTGGTGTTTATATTTATTACTTAAAACTGCAAATTTTAATAACAGAAAAAAAAATATTTCCGCAGTATTTTGTTTTTGCAGTTGGTATGTTCTTTTGAAAAGTCCTATATTC
This sequence comes from Argyra leucocephala, assembly GCA_963942445.1. Taxonomy (NCBI): domain Eukaryota; kingdom Metazoa; phylum Arthropoda; class Insecta; order Diptera; family Dolichopodidae; genus Argyra; species Argyra leucocephala. The sequence continues at coordinate 167,656,021 of OZ012678.1, forward strand.
ATAAATATTTGAACAAAAAAAGGACTTCCTATCTTTTATTTATTTATCAATGAGTACAAGAATGTCTAGAATCCTTTATTATTTCTCTCTCTCATCAATTTCGAGGCATTCTTAAAACTTATTTCGGCAAGTTTATTTTTAGAGATATTCTTAAGATAAGGGTGACTTCCAAAATGTACTATAAAACGTTTTAATACAGTATTAATATAAGTAGAACTACCGTTCAAAGCTTATGTAACCACTTCATTGTAAGATATAATAAAACGTTTTGGAATACCATTTTGACAATATAAATACACAATGTACATTTTGACGTTTAAATTATGGTTTTGTGTTTTTGTAATATAAATCGGTAATAATTTGACTTTTGTTTTATCTTTCGATAAAATTAATTTTAGTTTGCCTTTCGCATAAATCAATTTCGTTAATTTTACCAACGGTTTTCATAGGTCAGCACATATTTTCGGCAGATAAATATATTTTTTTTTAAACATATTTTGCTAAAATGTGGCTTTAAACTTATTTTTCCGCCGAAAATATGTTCTAACCTATAACTTAGATAATTCGGTTAACTTTATCTATAATATATGTATACAAAATATAGTCTAAATTTTTTCGCTATACATTCTGCTCTTATTTTAAACATTTTGGAATAGTGTACAAAGTCAACAGTTTTTAATATACATTTTGGAAGATGCTATACATTGTAAATCTTATGGTAATACTGCATTTTTGGAAGTCAATGACACTTATTAATTTGTTTAAAGAAGGTCGTAGAATAAAAATTTTTTGTAATTCCTTTGGAGTTCCAAAGGAGTCTGTATATTATAAATGAGTCCAAAGGTTTGCTGCACCACACTAATGTTGTTAAATACTTTTAAGACTAACTGTAAACAATTACGAAATAATTTAGAAACTTTCTAGGCTTTTGTTAAAGTTGAAAAGCTTATATAAAGAGTCTGATTCAGATAGAAGCAACTTAACGAAAGATTTCTGACCTGATTTTTAATTGAACGAAAAATCTCAAACTTGGTTTTAATACGATTTCTTCAATTCTAACACATTATAAAAATAAGGAAATAACTTGTAATATCGGTGCATGCTTGTATTAAATTATCATGGTCGTAGAATCAATAACGATTTAATTGTTTTGTAAAAAATCTGTATATGTCCTCTATGAGTCTAACGAAGCTTTGAAACTGTTGCTTGCGGCCCTGGTAATTGTTATTAAATACTTTTGAACCTAACTGTAAGCTATATACGAAATAATTCAGAAATTTTCTAGGTTTTCTTAAAGTCAAAAGAAACTTAACGAAAGATGTCGAACCTGATTTTTATTTGAACGAAAAATTTCTAATTAGGTTTAAATATGATTCTTTCAATTCGAACACATTATTGAAATAAGAAATAAATTTTGATATCGTTGCAGCCTTTGTATTAAATCAATATTTGAGATCTATTTGAGATCATATTTCAGTGCGAAATTATTTTATTTGACGAAAGTTTTTTTTAATCTTTTATTTAATTGAAATTCAACTTTTACATGCTCTGTTCATTTTCTTCGTCTATTTCAACTCTAATGGATAATCGCATAATATGTCTTGAACGCATGCGTCCCTGATTTCGTTCATTTTTGAAAATCAAAATTTGTAATACAGACTTCTCCAAATATTTCCAAATTTCTTCAACAAAATTGTTTTTATATTCCGATGTGAAAGCGTATTACACATTGGTAATTGGAAAATCTATGTATTTTTTAAATTGTATTAAAATTAAATTAATTATGCGAAATGTTTTGTTCAATTAAAATTCAGGTTAGAAATCTTTCGTTAAGTTACTTTCGACTTTAAGAAAACCTAGAAAATTTCTGAATTATTGCGAAATTAATTAAATTATATCAAAAAATAATATCTGCTGTTGTCTTCATTTTGAAATGTGTCATAACATATTTGTAACGACTATTTAAAATCCTTCCCAGCTTCTGATTGTATGAACATTGAATTCGCATATAAATGGTTTTTATTGCAGTTCAATTACAACGTGTTTTTAGAAGCAAGCAATTAAATGAATAAATATTCATTATGGAAGAGGATGAATGATAATGAATTGCAGAAGCTCATATTATAATTTTTATATTTTGAATCAAAACTCAAGTCATATATTACGAGTATGTTGACTGATGTCTTGATTAAGGCTGATTATTCATATACAAATTATTATTATTATTTTATTTTTAGAAAAGTTCAATTTATTTAATGTTTTTTAGATTGCGTGCGATTATTCAGTGAAAAAAAATGCAATTTTGTTAAACATGTATATACATTTCTAAGTGATTCATTAAACTTTTACTTTTAATTTTAATTGAATTTCCTAGTTAGATTTGAAGACCAAAATAAAAAAAAAAATCCTTTTATTTAATTTATCAGCTTTAAAATTATAAAATTAAATTAAATTTAATAAATATTATTAATGTTAAATGTATACTTAAGATATTTTTATGTTTATTGTAATGAATCATAAGTTTTTTTTATGCTGTCTACAAGTAAAGTTTATTTATCTTTTTTTTTTGTTTTAATTTTTGTTATTATTTTTTTTTATTCATTTAATCACGTTCTAAAATTGTGCTAAAAATATTTAATGTAATATTATATACATACTAAATAATAATAATAATAATAATAATAATAATAATAATAATAATAATAATGTATTAAAATATGAAAACTGATCAGTAAATCACGTTAAATTAGTAAAAAAAAAAAAACAGAATTAATGAAAAATGTTGTCATGTTCCTATCATGATACAAAATTTGTATATATGGAATTTAATTACTTCCTTGACAAATTAATTCTAAATAAATAAATTTAATACTTTATGGTGTAGAATTACATTTTACTTGAATTTTATATTATTAATTTAAACTAAAAATAAATTTTGTTGATTTAAATTGAAAAAATTGGATTAAGTTATATTACATTGGGGTAAGGTTAGGTTTTATCAGTTTTATGTAAGATGAGTGCAATGTTGAGTTAAGTATATTGCAACATAGCCTTATTAAGTATTTCAAAGCATAAAAAAAATTTCTTGGTTCATATTTCTCTGTACTTATCATTATTTTGAATATGCATATTTTGAATGTTGTATCATATTCGTTGATATTTTTTTTTTTTTTTCAATTTTTAAAATTATTTTATCGATTTGATAAGCCCACCACTCAATGTCATGAATAGGTGGTACTTGAAATTTCAATGTTTCACATTATTGTTTGATTTTGTCGGTTGGTTTTATTTTGTCGGTCTACTGACATGTAAATGAAATTGTTATGACTCTGCATACCACAAATGACTCTACCGACAAAAAACTACTCTGCAATTTATTTAACAATAATATTTTAAAAATAAAGATTAAAGATTGTAGGTATGCCTCGCTTTTAAGTATCTTAATCGACTTCGGTTATTATTACAACAACATCAAAAAATTTAATAAAATTATTGAAACATACCAGGAGTTTTCAATTTTTATTTTTAAAAATGTTTTACCTAGCCATCATATTCCATAAAACATAATAATAATATTTTAGCTATTGATTCTGAGACATCATTCTGATCCGGCTGAATTGAGTCGATAATTCATTTTATCACAAAAAAAATGTCTAAAGTTATAACTGTTAATTGAAGTCTAATAAATCAAATTATATTAATTTAAATTATTTCATTAATTAATTTTAGGCATTAAATCGCGATAACTGTCTCAACAGTGCTACAATATGACTGGTATACATTACATTAAAATAATATCTAGTAACATAAATATTTTTTGTATAAAACTCTTGTATCACAACCGCTGTAGAAATTGGCATCACATTTTGCTTACGGATTATGCGAATGAAGAACAAATATATATGCAAGTTTATGTAAAAATGATACAAAAGATGAGGCGTAAATGTCGTAAATGTCAAGCGATATTCACATTATAAATTAAAAAGCTAATTTCAAATTGGTAGCGCAATCTGGAGTGCTTGAAAATATAAAACTCAATGTAAAATTGTCCATGTTAATCCTAATACATTTATTGTACTCCATTGGAAAACATCCAACTCAATGTAAAATTACATATGTTAATTCTAACCCCAAAAGTGACAAAATTGATCTCTCAAACTATACACGCATAGACTACACATTGCAATCACATCTATCCTATATAATGAAAATTATTATTAACAACTATCTGATAAACATTGGTTATAGGTTTAGACAACAGACTCGGTTGCGTTTTGATCTCACCGATCAACTAGCGATCTAATACGGTCTACTGAACATTATAGGCGATCTGCTGAAAGAAGGCAGAACATTTTTTTTCCGAATATTCAACTAGGTCAAGCTGTATACATTCGGTATAATTGCAGTATCGCTTTAATCCTATTGTTTGGCTAAACTTAAGAAAAAGTGTGCATCTATCAACAATTCCAACTATCTTAATAATTTTATTATAAATACAATACATGTAATCAAATATAAATTTTGATTTGAATGAGGGCTTGTGTGGAAGAGAAAATTCAATGATTTCTTAATAATAATGATAATAATAATAATGTCTAAACGACCAATTACCCCTCCCGGTCAGCGCTCGCGGGTGTCACCATTCCCATTATTGTTACTATTTAGCATATGACTAGAAGTGTCGATATAAGGTCATCGCAATGCTTGGAAGAATAAAACTATTCTTGTTAAATGTAATTTCTTGTTGTAGCGACTTAATTTATTTGGCGAGTGGTTTGGAAATTTGTAACTTGGGTCAAGCGGCGTTTTTAGTCTGCGTGCCTGCAAATTAATTAAAAGTTGTGGAATCAGCACATTTGGGTGATTTTGAAGTCTTGTGTGATGTTGACTTGGATGTGACTGGTTTCTCTTAGGGATGGAATCTTTAGATCTTTTCACATTTTGTCGTTTCTTACAAACCAGGAGTTGATTACAATATATTGCAGTACTTTTGACGTAAACAGTCCAATTATTTCAATGTTTGAGTTACTTATAGTACCCCAATGCTCTAGCTAGACCGTATGCCCATATTGGTTTCAATATTGATTTGTATATCATTAATTTACAGTAATTTGACAGCTTCGAATAACACCCTATAAGCCAGTAGAGTTGGTTGAACTTTATTCTGAGCTGTCTGTTTTCTTTGGGACAATGTGAGTTATCCAAATAAGTCGGCGGCATCTGAATGCATGCCCAATTACTTTCCTGAATTCACTTGTTGTAGCAGTAGTGAATCGTTTACTTTTATTGCAAGACAGATGCCTTTACGATATAAACGTAATGTGTAAAGATTTTGATATGTTTGCTTTTATTCTCTATTTCATTAGCCAATTTTCAATTTTCAAAAAGATTTTCTTGCAATTTTGGTGACATCGTAAATGTCATAAAAAAACTTTCAACCTGTTATAGCGTAAAAAAAAAGTAAGTTGTCCATTTTATCCGTAAAATAAGTTGGCAACATTGTGTAATGAGATAATTTAAAACTCATTTGTGATCAAGCAAGGCTTTTGAAATTTTTTTTAAACCCAAATACCTGTCAAACCGGTCGGGAAGACATCGTCAACAACAATTGTGATCATGTAGACAATGTCTCAAGCTTTTGTGAACTCTTGTAGACTATTAAGATCATGTGGACGTTATATTCAACTTTTTGTTGAGACATTAACGATGCCAAGGTATTTTAGATGCTATCATCGGATTTATATGGGATATCAAAATACAAGTATACCATCAGCTTGATATTGGGATATTGACAAAAAAGCACTGGTGAACTAAAACACTTCCCTGTAGTACACCTGATTGTATTTGTCTAATACCTGTAATATCGCTACTACAAATTTTCGATTACTTAGGTATGATTAAATAAATTGATGATAATGGTGAGCAGCATTTTCAATCGTGCCAGAGGTTATCGAAGACCTGCGTGATTGCAAGAAATGCTGCAGAACAATATTTTTTACACTCAAATATTTCATTTATATGCTGCACTAATATGTAAATTTTTTACGCCTAATTTTAAACTGCAAAAATTGTTTAGTTAACATTTTATTAATGTTTAAGTTATCAGTCTACGTGATTAAACTCGGGTCCTAAAGGTACCTCGCCTGTTACATACAAAACAAAAAAAAAAGTGTTGACGTTGTTAAAATGTTTGAAAAATTGAAATTTTATTTTATTGCGTTCAATTTTATTTTAACAGAGCGAGCGAGCGGCGGCGTTATTAAATTATCAAAATTGTAAATAATATTTATTTATTTATGTTTTGATTAAAGTTTTAAATATAAGACACGTACATACATTATTTACATAATTCTAAAATTTATAATTTTATATACACACTAGGTAGTATATAAGTACGCATAAAAATTTAAATTTTATTAATTGTTTTAATTTTTTTTAGAAAACTTAATAAATACGAAAATAAAATTCTAAATTTTATAATCTTTAAAATCATCAAAAACAGTAGGTATGTAAGTATGTACTTAAATCCATATAATAATATACAATTTAAAGCTGCTACATATATATATATATATTATAATAAATCTGTATGTATTTAAATTTAAAAGAACATTTACCTTTTGCTAATTTCAAATTGTATAAACCAAAAAATAAATAAAACGCAAATCATAACATCGCAATCGCAAACTACAAAATACCTATTAAAAAAAAAATCCTACTAAATACATAATAATGAGAGTTAAATATATCAGCCAGGTAAGTCATGCAATCTTTTTGTCGCTGCAATAAATTTCTCTCATTCATAAAGTAATGCGACAAAATAAAAATGTTGTTGATGGCACACGCACACTTCTTTTCAATTAAAACAGTTTTATATTGTTTGATTATATTATATGTGAATGTATGCATGTTTGGATCTATTTATTTATACTAAATGCGAATTTGTATCTCTCATGACTTACTTAAAAACAAAAATAAAAAAAAAAAAAATTAAATTTTAGTTTTAAAAATAATTTGTGTCAGTAAGAAAATATTCCATACACTTGATTTAACAATAATATTATAAAATTTTTGTAGCTGGCGTGTAGTAATATCATTTGCGGTTTCTCTCTCACCTCTTCTGCAGTATAATATTATTATCTCTTTGAAATAATGTTTTGTTTGCATTGTATTTGATTTTGATATTATTATTTTGGTTTACTTTTTAATGGTTTATTTTTGTTTTTATTTTTGGTTTTATCAATATACAAAATTTTTAATTCTAAACACAAAATTTCGACGTAATCGTCGTCGTCGTCGACATCGTTCTCGTATCAATGTAGTGTTAAAAACAGAAACAGGGCAATCGCCTATGCAATGGCAATGGCACCATCTAAAAAAAAAATAATATTTATAAAAAAGAACGGGAGAGACGAATATAAAATAAGAGAACAAAAAATAAGAAAAGAATAAAATCAAAAAATAAAATCAAAACATAAACAGATGTCAAAAATTGTGGAGACTGGTTGGATTGCCGTAGTAAAATTTATGTTCATACACAAACATAAATAAAATATCCATATGTGTGTAGAAAAATGTGTGTATATATACATTTATATTAAAGTTAAAGAAAATAAGAAAACCAGACTCAATATAGGCAATAAGGCGAATCTATCTATCTATACTGGGTTATATAGTCAGACGGTGGCTATATTAATTTATATAGATAGGCTGTGGTGGATGTTTTTCGGTTTATTTTTATTTTGTTTTCGGTGATATTCCTTTAACTAAAACGGCATGTTATTTAGAGATGGAGTTTTATTTTTGCTAGATAACTATACATTTTCATTTTCGTTTTTGTATATGTATATTTTTTTTTTTTTATATTATAATTTAAGTCATGCCTCGACTTGTCTTCTTTTATAGTTATAATGTATGTTCGTAAAACCTTTGCCCTTTTGAAACATATAAATAATGTATGTATGAATGTATGTGGAGATGTAGATGCGTGTATGCAATGAGAAGTGTTGCCATAATATGATTTAAGTAGATTCAGGTCATTTCACAATTAAATTGATAACAATTCTTTAATACGTAGTAACTATAAAGGAATGGTAACAATAAGAAAGCATTTAGAAATGATGACCTTAATGGAAATTTACAATGATAATTATTACTTATGTGCGATACTGGTGCGGTGATTTTGGGTATTAGAACAGGTATACATACTGAATTTTCAATAAAATTTTTTGTTCTATGTCAACAATGAGATGGAATGAATAAAACCCGCCACATGTATTTCATGGAAAATCAAAACTTGTCCATTAGGGTTATATGGCATTATTAAACCTTATTGTTTTGTTTTTTTGTAAACAATGAAATTCAGACTATTCAAGTGTCAATGATGAGCTCTGTGGGTGAATGATAACCGATGATTTTTTTTGACGAAACGTGGAAGACATGTCTGCAATTCCATGTCACATTATTTTCCGTTTATGGTGATGTAAATTAGTCGCCAAGATTATATGATTTATGCTATATAAAAAGGGGAGGGGGCGGGGAGTTGATTGGTGATTTATATTAAGAAAAAAACAAGAATAAAAAACTTACACACTATACCTTAAATTAATATATTACATGTATAAGTATATAAGAGCCAATGGTCTAAAGTAGCGCCGTTTTCTGCAAATAAAAAGTGAAAGTCGGATAATAATTTACAGGTACATTATTTTGTATACTCATTATAAGGTAATTTGTCCAGATCGTCAAAACTGGCTTCAGCCGGAAGTAGAACAAATAACAGAAGTAGAACAAAACGGAAGTAGAACAAATAACAGAGCTGACACTAGAGTATAATGAACTTTATTATTAAGGTAAAAATCTATGCATGCTTAGATAATTATTGCACTTACAACTCTATGTCCCAAGCAGAAATACATGCGATTGCAATGTCCGATAGTTTAATTCGAAACTAAGGTAGAAAAGCTAAAAAATAATTTACATTATCTCAAAACAGTAAAGCAGAATTACTAGTCTCACAAGAGATAAGCAATCAAAATAAAATTTAAATTTGTCTGGGACAAACTTACACTATTTTTAAAGATAAAAAGACAGTTAAACAGGACTATTCCCGTTAGTCCTGTAGCCAAATTAGCAAAGAAATTCTGCGAAGCAAACCGTAATCCATTCAGCAACGGATCGATACAACTATCAGGACATCGTTGCCAATATCATATGACTGCTGACATCCAATTATGGATGGGCAATAAAAGAAGAAGAAGGAAACAAAAAATTGCTTTCCTTTGGACATTGCATCATGCAATTAGAAAAAATTCCATCCAACTCATTGAATAATATGTCTCCAATATTTATTCAAAGATCAAGGATAACATATAAAGGATGTTTACGATAGACCTAATAATTCCAGATTCATTCAAAGATGTAGTAACAATATATACTCTAGATCTATAGAAATGTGATTACGATAGATCTAATATCTCCACACTCCTTGAATAATTAATGATAACATAATTATAGGCCTATAGAAGGGTAAAAGGAAAGGATAGTTAAAGGAAAGGAACGAAAAAGGAAGAAGAAAAGTTTTGTGAGAAAGAGCGAACAATGTTGCTAATATTTATCTTAAATCTCTGTAAATCATAAATAAAAAATCCTTCTCTCATTGGGAATGCTTCGATTGGGACGCGATTACACAATCGAGATGTTCTTACTACAAAAGAATTTCCATAACCGTGTTATGCGACGGAATTGCTTGAGAGGAGGAAGAAGTGACTTTAATTGCTCGGGACAAGTGCCAACACCAAGTAGATATCTATAAAATAGAGAAAGTGCTCCAACAAAACGACGATGACCAAGTGGTATAAGGGATGAGGTCACATTTATGTCGCCTATAAGACGAATGGCGCGGTTTTGAACTTTGTCCAGAAAATTTAAAGCAGTTTTTGGTGCACCTGCCCATAAATGTGAGTTATACTCGAGCTTGGGTCGTATATATGCTTTATAGATTTTTAAGGGGTCTCGAGATGAAAAATAAGCTTTGCAGCGACTTAAAAAGCGCAAACTTTTGACGGCGCTTTTCGCAATATCGAAAATATGCTCATTCCAGTGCATATTTTGATTCACACGCATCCCAAGAATGTTCAAGTCTTTGAGTCGCCGAATAACTTAATTTTGAAGCCGGAGAATTGGTTCGAATGTTGTTAGCTTGTTACTAACAAGACAGCTTTGAGTTTTTGAAGTATTAAACTCGACTCTGTTTTCTCTGCCACAGTCGACAATTTTGGCTAGGTCGTGATTGACTGCACCAGCCGTCATTGTTCTTTTGGAGTTGACTGCTAAAGGTGTAGCATTATTTGTTTTAAGAAAATCATATGATAATACTAGAGTGCTGTCATCAGTAAAACTATGGATCGGATTCAAAGTTAAATTGAAAGGACGGAGCCTTGTGGAACACTAGCATTGTTTTGAAGTTGGTCGGAAAAACTACCGTCAAGTGAAACTATGGTTGATCGATTTAAGAGAAAGCTTTCAATTCATTTAGAAAAAGTTGGACCGAGGCCTACAGCATTGTATTTTGTTATAAGAGCAGAATGCCAGACTCGATCAAAAGTCTTGGATATATCCAGAGCTACAACAACAGCTTCAACAGATTGATGCAGACTGGTTTTAAGTTTTTCGCAGAGGCATGTCATGAGATCACCGGTGAATTATAGACTATAAATTGGTCGACAGATATTTCAATAGATCTAGTGTACCCCCATTAAAAGGTCAAGGTTAACAGAGACTATATTTAGATCTATTTAGAAGCTTATCAATAGACCTAACGTCCATAGTAACATTACAACTATACCATCAACCCTCAACTAAATTTCTAATCTAATATAAAAAAAACTAAAACATCAATTTTTTCAACAAGGGCTCAATAACACTGTGATGCCCAAAAAGAAGAAGACAGTAATAATAGCTAAAGATTAATTTTTAAAATAGGATCAACTTTCAAGTTATTAAAGAATTAGTGTCAAGAAAATTAACACAAGATTGGTAACATTTTGTTTTTTTTTTTTTGTTATATTGTTTATTCTCTTCTAATATACATAGTTTTTGTTTTTTGCCTTTTTCGTTGAATTGCTCCTGTTATTTTTTTTTATTTTATGTTATTTTTCTTATTGTTATTTTTGCTGTTGATGTTACCATTTAAAAATTTGCGGTGATATAATATTGTAAGTTGATGTAAATACTAATTTATATACATATACATTTATTTATATATTTATAGAATAACAAAAAAAAAAAACAAAAACAAAAATAAAAATACTTGTTCTTCAGCAAATCTTTGGGTTCAACATTTTTAGATTTGGGAATACTTTTTCATCTTTTCATCGTACGTAAAGTACCCGTAGTTGGCAGTTTTTATTTTTATTTTTTTATTTTCTGTTCTCTCTTTTGCCTAAAATGTGTTTCTACAATATTTACAAAAAGATGAAAATATATAAAAATTCATAGGAATAAGAGATGAAGAAGAAAATATTACATTCAACTATAAAATTTAGTCAAAAGGAAAAGAAAAATAAAAACAAACAAACAGAAAAAAAAACAAAAAAAAAATAAGAATGAAAAAGATACGACGCAATTTCTTGGATTTAATGTGTCTGTGATTATGTACAATTTTTTTATATACAGAACATCTATATAGATATCAACTTTTCTTATAAAAGTATATTATGGATATATATATATATATATATATATATATTTTATTTTTATAAAAAGATTCATAGGTAACAGATACAGAGTTTTTGTAAAGGCAAAACAAAAAAAAAAACAAAAAACAAATCTTTGGTTCTGTCAGGATCAACAACCTAATGTTGCAGGAGTAAATGTACTTAATGAGTGTGTTGTACTTGGTGTGCAAACGAAACAACTTAAAAAAAAACTGGTACTATGATGGTACTTCACGTTTTAAACATATACCTACATACCTACCTTCCTATACCTAACCTAACAAAATAAAATGTATAAATATATAATAAACATTTAAATAAGAAAGAGATAGACTATATGAAAAAATAAAGTGGAACAATTTACGCGTAGAAAGAAAAACAGAGATAGAAAGAGAAAGAGAGAGTGAATGATTGGAAATCATAAGGAGAACAGAAATGTTGTGTTGTGAAGGAGTTTATTTTTCTTGTTTTTGTTTTTGTTTTTTTATTTTTGGTTTTTATTTATTTCTTTAACAAATAAAACTTTATAAGGGATTATTATTGTATTATTTAAATTAATGCAATTTTTGATTAAAAAAAAATTTTTTTTTTCCAAAAAAAAAAAACCAAAACAACAAAAACACTTGTGATATAATAACAACAATAATACTATAGAAAAAAAAATAAAACAAAAATATCACATTTTTTTTATCCATCCTTCTTATATTCCTGAATTTTGAACATTTGAGAGAAGAAATCGTCGTATTCGTAGAAGAAGAAACGATGTGGTGTAATATCAGTGAACGACCCCGATCGATGATGAACAAGTGGGATAGGTAAGGATTTTTGTGTTTTTTTAGTTTTTATTTTTTTGCTTAGATTTATTATTTTTTTTTTGTTTTTATTCGAAAAGTTAATGACTTTGTAAACATTTTACTTTCTTTAATTTTATTTCGAAGATTATTATTGTTAATAATATTAAATATATATTTTTTTAGATTTTATTTTTATAAATATTAAATATATTAAATTATGTGTTAATTGTGGAGAAGAACAATAAGAATTGAGGAAATTGATTTTTATTTATTTATTTATAAATTTATTTATGTAGGGCTTATCACCACATTAGGGTTTATTAAGCCCGAACTTATACAACTACAAAGTTATTTAAGGGAAATTGATTAAATATTACTATACGTATCTGCTGCTTCGTAAAGAAGCAGTCAAAGATTCGAATTTCGGATGTTTGAGTAGACCTGATGACTGCAATATCACCAAGCAAATCTGGACCTATGCTGAGCCTGAAGCGCTTCCTTAACCTACTGTCGTTGCAAAAATATACTACATCAGCATTTATTAAGTGGTTGTTATGGGTCATTGTCTTATTGGTAAACATGGCAAAAGGTTAACCTGCTTATTTTGCTTATGTTGCACAGAATTTGTTTCATCGAATTTGTTGCACCAAATTTGTTTATGTTGCACCTTTTTTTTTTGTTTTAATAACTTATATTTTTGAATCTGTCCTAAAAGTAAAAAACTAACAAAAAGTGTATAAAATCTTTAAAGTTTATTTTCATATTAGCTGTGTTCTTTTCATCCGGTTCAGGGTCTAGGTCAATACTTTAATATGAAATTACAAAAACAATTCAAAACCCAGATATTTATCTGGTTTTGATACAGGTCTCAAATATTTAGTAATTATATTTATCACGAGTGGAGCTTGCGTAGTTTTCCAATAGAAATTTTGGATAATTGGCTTGTCAACTTAAAAATATTATCCATATCATTAACCTACATCGTCCTTTTGAATTTAATAAAACCTAGACCTTGAACCGTATGAAAAGAACACAGCTGTTGTATATTTTATAGCTTTCTTATGAGAATTATCTCTTTAGGCATAAATCGTTGAAATAAATAAATATAGTAATTCTAACCTAAAGCTAAAATACATGTCGATTGTTCAAATCCATTCAATATTGTTACAAGTATTATTCTAATCTAATATGATGCGAACATTCGCGGATCGATTCTTGTCAATCTATGATATGTCCGTTGATTTAGAATGTTTCTTGCCAGTTTATTTGGATGTAAAGCCACTTTCTGAACCTTTTGAAGGTCTCTGTGAAGATTTATATTTCTTATAGACCATGAAGCATTAGTTAGATTACGTAATATTTTTGACTGATTATGAATTTTTTCTAAATTTGTAGTACAGCACGAACCCCAGATTTTTATGCAATACAACCATAATATAAGCATGAGCACCGTTTTCATTTCTTTATATTAAAATTTTATATTAAAATTAACTTTAAATTTATAAAAAAAACACAAAAATATGTAAATATAAGTAAATATATAAATGTATATACTCTGTACGAGCCATGATACTCTTTTGAGAAAGACCAAATAAAATAAATAAATAAATAAGTATTGTTTTATACTAGATGATTCTGTTGTCTATTGCCCATTATAGTCAGTACATATATATTTGAAAATTTTACTTTGACCTGTTTGCATTTCATCTCTATGTGATTGTTTCAGGTTAGCCTCCGATCGCGGTGAATCCCCAGGTATTTAATATTTTGATGATGTTAAATTACTTTACTATTTATGGTAACTATTATGGCACCAGTTTTTTTCAAGAGTGAAGGTTATGTGTGCAGTTTTGTTTTAATTTATTTTTATTTGCCATTTATTTGACCAGGTTTCGACCTTGTTTAGGTATTGTTGTAGTTTTATAGTTGTACGGTAGGCATTTGAATTGGACGATAGTATAGCAGCAAATTAATACAATTATATTAGATGTATAAAATGTTAAATCAGATGTATAAATTGAGTATAGTATTGGGCCCAGAATACTTGCTTGAGGGACTCCTGCTTTAATTTCATTGGTGTGTGCCAGTACTTCATTTAATTTTATGTGGAATGTTCGTTCTTCTAGGTAACTTTTTATAATACTATAGAAATTGTTTGGTAGCAGAGTTTAAACTTTGTTCAGTAGTTTTTCAAATCAAATTTTGTCAAATGCTTGTGAAATATCCAGGAAGGCAGCTGAGCAATATTTTTTATTTTCAAATGTGAATTTGATTTGCAACACAATTCTGTGAACTTGTTCTATGGTCTCATGTTATTTCCTGAAGTCAAATTGGTATTTAGGTATTATATTGAGTTGATTCAATACCTGGCTTATTGTTATGGCCGGTTATGTTGACTTACCCTGCTGTCGTTGAACAGACGCAACATCAGAACTATGTAGAGGTAATTGTCTTATTAGTAAAGATGCCAGAAGGCTTGGGCTCTCCTAAAATGACTATTGTAGAACCTGTAGAAAAAATAAAGAGAATGAAATGGTTCAACATCTTCTTTGTACATGCTTCGACGATCTTCGGTCTTCACTCGGTAACCTTGAAATTGACAAACTACTAGGCAACGCTGTTTTGTAAGAACTTAAAATAGCTTAATGAGTAGGTTTATTAACAAGGAAAGGTCCCGTTATGTCACAATGGATTTCACTGGTTTAAGTGTGTTTGTTGTATGTATGGCAGCTAACATAGGCACTGCTTTCGTTGCCTATGTTAGCACAGTATACTGTGGATCAAGCAGTTATATCAATGTGCCTCAGTTATTTCTTCCCTCACATATACTTCCATTTTAAAATATAAGAGTTTTTTTTGAAATAACAGTTTTAAGTGTTACTTTAAAGAAATTACTGAATCTGTAATTTTCCAGTCGGGTCGGTTATTTTTTACTAATACATACAAGTGAGTAGGTCATAAAAATTGTATTATTTTTATTTAATTTAATACAAAAAAATATAATTCGGTAATGTTTACATCTCGAAATTACTTTAAAAATTAAATTTTAACGACCATTCAACAATTTAAATGGATGAGAGGGAAACTGGCAGACAACTGGCAGTACATTTTTATTTTTTTATATTTTTTTATTATATTTTTTATTTTTATATTGCAACAACACATTTACGAAATGCTACACCATCCACCAATTAACGCTTTAAAATGATTAAATATGCATGTGACAATTCTGTTCGAACTGCCTGGCTGGAGTAAAGTTAAGTTTGTGTATATTGTGCGGTCCATTCAGCTGACAATATTACTAATGTACTGACGTAAAAAAAATTATAAACTGTAAAATGTTGGTAAATTGTCAATTCGTCGGTCTTTGCTGGTTTTGAACTTTTCTTATGGCGTTCTTAAATGTATTATAAATCAGAATTTGCACAAACATACATACAAATTCAATTTCATTCATAGAAAATTCAGTTTTATACTGTAAAATTTATCTACACTATCAAAATATACAATTTTTTTTTATTCATTTATCTTAGACAACAACCGCATAATAATAATAATAATTAATTAAATTGTACATGTTTGAGTTTCGACAATTTAATAAATTTAAACTTTTGTATATTAAAAATGTGCAGAGATATGTTGTTTGCCTGCCATATTTTTGACATCGTCCCGAAAGCAGTACGGGCTGATGCTGGACTTTACCATCGAAATTGAGATTTAATATCCATCTCCATCTGATGATACGATGATGCTCAAGTATACTTTCCTTATCAGGGCTTGTGGTGATTAACTAATTAGTTAGCAGTTAAATAATAAAATAATTATTTTTTATATTATAATAAAACAGTTATAAAACAAAAATTATAATAATATAAACTGAAACTTGTAAAGGGATTGTGTATTGTGATAAAACAAGACAGGTTAGTGTTCTGACATTGGATTTATTCTCTCTGTTTACATGACGTAATCGGTTCATATTAGGTTTTAAAATAAAAAAAAATAGAAAAAAAATATTTAGTTTCGCTACGTCTCCATTTAAAGAAAATGGGCTGTGAAATGGTTCAGATTATATTGTACTGTACTTTTTTCTATTTACACATCAAATATAAGGTAAATATAGATAAAATATTATTTTGATCTCAAGAGTAGTAACAGTTGGGATTCATAAGGTAAACAGATAATTTTTTTTAAAGTTAAGCATATAAGGGACTGTATACAAATAAATATGAAACAAAATTTTAAGATTTTAATTTGTAGTTGGCTATATTTCTAACAATTATATATACTGTTAATAATGTCAGATTAATGCTTGGAGTAAACTAACAAATAATCAGACTTAAATTACTAGACGATGGCATATTACTACTGTTGGTGCGTCTATGATAAGTTATTTAACAAACATTACTAATTTATTTCCGAGAATAAGCCTAATCATTTCCTCTCCTATATACAATTTTAAACTTATTCAATCAATTTTGACTTTATGATTTATCCCGTCCTGCGGTCTACTCTGTTTATAACAGTATTGCTTAATTCGATTTTTTTTACAACTTTCAATTAATTACAAAATAATTTCTTACCTCTTTATACCAGTATTATATGCATATATATTGTATATATATATATATACATATGTTTATTTAATAAAGTAATTAATTTAAATTGATAAAAAATTTACGATAACAAAAAAAAAAATATTTAAAACTGTATGTGCCAAAACGTCTACGATATTTAATTTTCATTTTCTACTATGTACTTCAGTTACCCAATTATTGAAATTATTGTTTTTTTTTTATATCTAACCTATTTATTTAGTATTAAAGTACGCTCTGACGTGTTCAACGGAATTATTATATATGTATATGTATATGTATATATATATACAGATATAGGTATATCAAATTATTGATAATAATTATCAAATTTTAACATTCAATTAAATTATCAAAAAAAAAAACGAACAACAAATTTTAACAATAGATTCTGAAGAGTTATATTATTATGATAGTAGTGATAAAAATAACTTCTTTGTAAATAAAAAAAAAACTGACAATATAAAATAAAATTTTGAGGAACGGAAATAACTTATTTTTTAATAGTATAAGTAGGTATTTTAACTGATTTCGTTTGACTTTATTTTGTATTGTTTTGTCGTTTTGTGTTTTTGTGTTTTTTTTTTGTTGAGTATCAAAATTCTTATCAATATTGGTAAAGATTGATAAGATTGTTTAGTTATATCATAAATCAATAAAATATAATAAAATAAAATAATATAAAAATATGAAAGTGAATCATGATATTTTTTGTATAGTTGCTTAAATTTAAAAAATAATAATTTTTTTCTAATTAAAAATAAAGTGGATATGTAGCAAAACTTTTTAAAACTTTGTTATTGATTTTAGAAATTTATTATTACGTAATTTTTATCAAATTAATAAAGGTCGAGCAGTTTCTTTTATTGATGTTATTAATTTTTTTTTTTATTTTCTATCAACTTTTTATTTATTTTTTTTTTTGTGATTAATCAATATGTGAACTTTTATTTATATATTTTTTCGACGGAGGGGAGACCCCCTCTATGTAAGACCCATTTATTTTAGATCTTTTGTATTTCCCCGTTTCATCACCGTTATGTAGTACTATACGTGTGGCAAATCCTTCCATCATCTCCTATCTACGGCTGACTTATATTTAATTGTGACAACATTCTTTATGAACATTCTTTAAAGCCAATACCCAGCTTTGACTAAGACAATATTATTCTATATTTTACTTTTGTTTCGTTTTTTTGTCACAATGCTCTGTTGAAAATGGTTTGTGTCAAACGAATATTTAGAATGCACCGGAGTCATTTTTTGATATACGCTTTTATAGAGTTTCCTGGTGATATTGGCTGAAAATTTCTATCCTTCGCAGAAAATTTCTGATTGTCTACCTGTCATATTTTTCTTTGAGAGTATCCTGAAAGCAGTACGGGCTTTACTGATGCGGCCTTCAATATCCAAATCGGAACCTCCATCTGATGATACGATGCTGTTCAAGTACCTTACTAACCTCTTCGATTCGCGTTTCTTCATGAATGATCGGATGTTGTGGTGTACGAGTTGTAAGCATAATGTTTGTTTTAATTGTATTTACTTATTCCAATGTCATACAGTTTTTAGCAGATATAATTTCAAACTGTATTCGTATACGAGAAACAGACATCGTCGGTGCAATCTATGTGGCTAGTACGTTTGAAAGAACGTTGAATACCGTTGATCTCGTTTACAGCCATAGTCGTATTATGTCAGTCATTACTATTAAAAGCAATATGGGTGATAAAATACAGCCCTACTTTACCCTCTGAGACACCTTGAAGAAGTTGGTCAGCTGTCCTCGTCTAGGTCTCGGATATCAATCAGCTCTGTAAAGCTCAATAAATTTAAAAATTCTGCTTGGTATGGTTAACAATTTTTTTCTTTATTAGTATTATTTTATTTCAGTAAAATTCAACTTTACAAAATAATTTAAATTTTACAAAAATAATTTACACTAATGACTCATAGTCGCAGCTTTCCGGTAAGCTTTATTTTCATTTATAACTGTATCATCACTATATTTTAATACTATAATTCAATTTTGCAGAAATTCTTCTTGCCTTAAGTTGTATAGCAAGTTCCGAATCAAATAGATTAGAATTATTGCCAATAGAAATTCGTGCTCGTCTATAAATTTTGAGTTGCAAAATTGTAGTGCTGTTCTCTACAAAGAGACGTTAAAATTTCACCAGCTTTCGTTTCACTGCGTAATTGGAAATATTTGAATAATCAGAATTTTGGAAAAGAGTACAAGACATTTTTTGTATTTGTTTATTTTTGAGAGATTACATGGACAACAATAAAAATTGGAAATCTGTATAACATCCTTCGATTCTGTAATAATCCTGATGGGTGGTAGGTAGGTATTTGTATTGCAGTTACACGAGTCACCTATCTTAACAATCCATTTGATTCATCACTGTTATGTAACCCCATACGTGTGGCATAGAATGGAAGGGAAATAAAGCCCTTTGATCGTTTCCCATTTACGGCTCATTTCTTCAATTGTGGGTCCCATTCTTTGTTGGGTATTTGCTTTGGTTAGTATTGTTGTTCTCTATTTACTTTTGATTTATTTTTTTTCCACAGCACAGTCTGTTGAGTATAAATATTTTGTGGCCAACGAATGTTTCAAATGCACCGGAGGAATCTATTGGGGTTTACTGGTAATGTTACCTTTCTATGTTTCACAGGCGTACAAGATAACACATTTTTACTCTTGAACTGAAGATTAAAATATAATAAAAATTGGAAGTCTGGCAACTATAGAAATCTGGAAATTTTGTATATCACTTTTCGTTTCTATAATATTTCTGATGGATGATAGAATTTGTATTGCAGTTACACAAGCCACCTATTGCATGGATGCGATATATGTTATAAACCATGGTCATGTTTTCTCAAATAACGGACTTATACATTTTTTTTATATGGAAATCTGTTTATTAATTTTTTAGAAAATTGTTTGTAAACATAGGTATTTTTTTTTAGAGAGATAACCTTAATTTTAGGCTTTATATAAAATGTTTGTTATCACCATAGGAAAGAACTAAAACATGATGAGTACAGTCAGTAAAATTTAGTATACAAATAATGTTTTGGGTCAATCTTAAAGAATATTAAAGAATATGTACTAGAGCACAGAGAGCGAATCCGCTCGTCGGAGGAAATTCGCCCGAGACCGACAAAAATGGAGGATATTGATGAGTCAATACCCCAGGACCTATATGGTTTATAAGACACCACTATTGAAATAAAGATCAGTGAAGCTTATTTCAGGAAAAAACAATTCAAAATTTTATCAGACATGAGTAAGTCATAAATATTTTCTATATGGTAAGATATGTCCGTTGAATATGATAGCGGGCACGTGACTTACGAAATCAACGATAATAAAAGAATTAAATTTGTCTTTACAAAATTTGTAAAAACAAAAAAAATTAATTCTTTTATTATAGTCATAAATTTAATAAATAAAAATATACATATCTAGATAATCTTATCTGAATATGATTGGTATCGAAAAAATTCAAAAAATTAGATTAATCAATTTTACAACAGAACGCAAATATTTATTTCGAAATTAAATTTGACATTAATCATCAAAAATATTTAAATATAAATGACTTGAAGTATGTATTTTTAACCTCGAACATGACCCCAACATATAACAATACCCAAGTATAAGTACATAATGTACATATTTATATTATATACACATAATTTTAAAAATTCAAATTTAAAACAATTTGACAATTAGAATTTCTTATTTGTTTTGTGGTTATCAAAATTATTTTGTATTGCAAATAGTGTTGAGAAAATTTCAAAAATTTCATCTTATGAACCTCTAAAGATGAATTACATAATATACAATATAGGTAATGATGTCCAGTCGACTGAATGAATTCCAAACACAAAATATTCTATGCTTAAATAAATATACACAGACATAATTTCGGTTTAAAATGACAAGAATAGAAAATAATTTTTAGAAATTGTTTTTGTTTTTTTTTTTTAACGAAAATTTATTTAATTCATTAAAATTAAAAATATCTTTTAAATATTATTATTATCAAGTTATTTTACACTTAATATCTAAGTAAATTCATAAGAAATATGTCTCTAGTAACGAGCAAGAAGTGACATGTTAAAAATGTTATTTGATATTAAAATATAAATTTTAAAATTAAATTAAAATTATTTTGAATCATGGTGAAAAATTCTCTTGTAAATTTAAATAAAAATTACAGTTTCTTGCCAAAATATTTGAATAATGGTGATAATATAATTATGATAATGTTAATTATTGCCAATGACAATGTACTCCTGAAGTGGCATTTGCAAGTTAACTAATGGTGGATTTCCTCTTCATGGACGAACGTCCGGACAATTTTATTTTACACTATAATTGAAACACAAATACCATTAAAGAAAATGTTATGATTTCCTCTCAATGCGCGAAGGACTGACATTTGTTATGTAGTTAAAAAAGGTTGACGTTTGAAAATACGTTTACATGCGTTGATATTACTTTTATTAAAAAAATTTAAAATTTTGTTAAGAGTAATAATTGATAATAACATTGTAATATTCGAGAAAAATAAAATATATAGCTTTGCTTTTATCTTAAAATGTAAATAATTTGTCAGAAACAAAATAATATTATACTAAAAAACAAAAAACAAAAAAATTACACTTCATATCTTTTTCTTAAAAAAACATTTGAAATTCTATATGTGAATGCGTTCATACATAAATTGAGATAGCAATAAATATTTATCAAATAATTATATATCTATCCTTTTCTTTTACTTCGTCCTTCAGCCAAAAGTTAAAAATATTTTATCTAAGAAATTGGATGAAGAAAATGCCCGGAGAGAATTTTTTGTGTATGTGTTGGTAAAATAAAATTTTTTGATTGGTTAAAAAATTTGTCCGGACGTTCGCCCATTAAGAGGAAATCCACCTTAAATTTGCAGTATAATCTAAAATTGAACAAAAATTAAATATATTTTAGTGCAGTTGACAGTGACTGTTTTAATCGGTTAATCAAAAATGTAACTTGCATTGATCTACTGACCATAACAATAATTTTAATAATCATAATTAAGGAACAATTTAGATTTTATTTTATATCAAAATTTACGTTTGGGTGTAGCTATTACTTGAACACTGTATGTCTGGTGCCAGCTCAATAAGTACCGACAGTTACGCACATATTTATAAAAACAAAGGCTTTCAAAAAAATAACCGGTTCCATCTTTCATGGCTTCGTAGATGTGGTGGGTATTTGATAGACATTATTTTTCTAATACAATTTTTAATGTTTTATAAAATATGATGTACACTAGGGTTGCCAGGTTTTTGGCACACAAACTCGTGACAATATTAGCTAAAAATATAATAAAAATAGCTCTACCAATTTTTGCTTTGGTTCTCCAACATTCATATTTTTTTTGGGATTTCAGAATTAAAAAATAACAATACAAACAAATTACAAGCACAATCACTGGATAAAAAACTTTGTGAATGTATAACTCCGTGGTACAAAAATGCTGTCTCAGCGGCAAAAATTGAATTTTCAGCTTTTGAAATTGATGTAACGAGAAAAGTAGATATTTTATTGGAACTTGCAGCAGTTGCTAAACATACAGTATGAAATTTGGAACTACTATGCTTTTTAATATCACTTTCGCCACTGTGTTCAATTGAAAATGAAAGTTATTTTGCCATATTACAAATATTGCTGTAGTGTCATCAACATTAGTCTTTCTTAGCCAACTATACTTTCAAGTCAATTTTTATTATATTTTACAAGTCTTTTAGGTTGTTTTTGAAGTTTATTGTTTGGTTTTTCTGTTATTACGCAATCGACAGTAGGCTGGATTTAATTTAATTTTTCCAATTTCACTTAGACTTTACATATTTTTAATATAATGGTCTAGATGCGCTATTATCTAGCATTTAAATTCAAAACACAAATGGATAATAAAACAACGAATAAATAATTAAACAAAAACAATACACCATATCAATCAACGCTGTCAACTAGGAAAACACAAAATAACTATTCAAGTAACAACTAGGAAAAAACAAAATAACTATTCATTGTTAAAAAGTAGAGCTTGCATCGATATTCTAGATTTTTGTAAACCTGTTTAAATCGATTTGTTTACTATAACGTTTATTTGTTACTGGATGTACATATTATATATTTTAAGAGATTTCTCAAAACATGAAATAATTAAAAAAATCGACGAACAATCGGGACAATCATCATCATCATTGCCCTGTAACTCCCAAAGGCGATAATAAAATCTTCTCACCGGTTCTTATCTGCAGATAATCTCTTCAATTGTGGCCATATTCTTTGTTGGATACTTGGTTCGGCTTAAACCTATTTTTTTTCGTGTTTTCATCGGCTTTCCGACTCAACATGTATCCTGAGAATTCGATTCAAGCCCTCACGATGTTGTTGTCAGGTTTGCTTAGAGTATGTCAGTGGGTTTTCAACGTCTATTTGTTGGAAATTGTTTGTGGTCAACGAATTTTTAGTTTAACAAAAAAAACATTTAATGGTAACAACTTTGACTAATTCTTGCAATATGGCAAAGCACTGTTATGCATTCTATTGTATTTGTATATTAGTTATAGAAATAGAAGTATAGTAGAATCTAGTATATTTTCTCAAAAACAAAATTAATTCAAATATGTTTGGTATTTTATTAGTGGTTCCATACCTGTTTTATAAAATTTAAATCTTTAAAATATATTTTTAATGCATATTTTTCCCACCTATTTTAAATTTCAGGATTTTCTGAATTTTCTAAAACAATATCTAATATAAAATACGACAAGTATGTAAGAAGAAAAACGTTATATAATTTAATAGTAAAATGTAAAATTTCAAAATTTATATTTAAAATAAAAATGTCCCTTTAATTACTTATCCATTGTGTAGTGTGTGTGTATGTATGTACATATATAGAAATACTACAATGAATATTATAGGTACTATCTAGGCTGAAAATGTTATATAGTAGATGTTTTGGTTTTACAACCATATTTCCATTAGGAATTTAATTTTTCATTATTTACATGTGCATGTGGGTTATTCCATGAAAATTGTATGATTGTATGTCCTAAGTAGAGTTTGAAATTTAATTAAAATTTAATAATTTTAAAAGTGTACGCAAGTTGGATTATTTTTATAAATTTTTTTATTGTCATTGTGTCATTGGTGTGGTACTATAATCATAATGCCATAGTCTTGTCAAAAATAACCACAGAATGACAAAAATATGATATTTCTGACTAATTTCTATTTTAAATTCAACTTAGTAATTTCAAAAAGAATGAGAGATGCACAATCAAAATTAGAAGTAAAATAGAATAGCGAAAAAAGATGCTTAGAAGCTTAAAGTCAATATAAATCGTAGTACTAAATATAACTTCAACCCAATGGAATGAATTTTACACCAATTCTGGCAATTTTTCTTCGCCAAGTTGATAGTCTATACGCTTTTTGTACATTAATTCTGTTACATAATACAGAAATAAGCCTCTCCCAAGCCCAAGTATAATAACATGTCAAAACCGGCTGAATAGCAGAAAAAAAGAAAATTGTCACTACGCCCTGAACATGAAAGGAGGTAGAAAAAGAAGACTAATGATTTGAAAAAATATACAATTGTCGTGTTGAACGAACTTTGAAAACATGCTTTAACTCAACAAAAAATATTTTCTTTTGCCGGTTCCATCTAAAGAAAAAAAAAATTTAAAATAGTTTTACATTGGCAAAATTCGAAATTAGCATTGGCGCAATTCAAAATTTTTAAAATCTAAATAGGTAATACCTTTTCTTCATTTAATAAAGGAAAATAAAAATTATTTGGGTGTCAGAGCACACAGAGGTTCACATTGAAATGAAAAATTAGGTATATACACTATATGCTAGTGTCGCTAAGCTATTGTTTTACTAGATGATACTGCTGGGAATTGCTTGCTAATTGGTAAGGCAATGTGGTGTGTGCAATGTGGAGTAGACGTGATGCTGTTCAGTATGAAGTGAACCTGCAAAGTAATATCAGTAAATGAAATAATCATATAAGAAATCCTGTTATTTGTTGTCTAAAATGGATTCAAAATAGGTATTTTGGGCAGAAAAAATTTCCAACAATAAATTGAGGAAACGATTAAAAATCGAAGTAATCAGCAAAATGATTAAGTGGTAGCAAATTGAACTGAATCAGCAAAATCACACTTCAGAGATCAACAGAAAATAAGCTCATAATTGGAATGCGCAAGCCAAATTAGTGATCGACTAAATGATTTTTACTAACTATAACAGAATTGTATGAACATATACAATTATACAAACATGGACATATACAACCATATGGATACGAAATAAAACGTACAATTACAGGATATACAATTACAAAAAAGGATATACAATTTCAGACCAAAAAAGACCAGAACAATAGGACAAATTAACTTGATTAACACGAATATACACGAGGTATGAAAATACAGACATTAAAATAAAATTTACAACAGAGAACAACGAGTGATGAACTTCATTAGAATGCGGCTGTTATGTACCAAAGAATATTATCGAAACCTGTTGAACAGAACTCATACATCGGCCAGCAAAACTGTAAAAAATATTTAGTTATACAAGATGCACTACTCTACTTCTAACAGACTAGAAACAACGAAATTTTTAAACTTATATCTAAGGACAAAGACATACAAATAATACAGAAACTACTACAGAGTCATAATATTTGGATGGGTATTTCAAACCAATATATATATATATATAAAATATAGAATCTTTCTAAAATTCCATTTTTCTGTTTTGGCTAATTTTTGTTCTGGAAACCAAACTTGACTAAAATACGGCAAGTAAGCCCAAAAAGTCTTAGTGAAAAATAGAAAACAAGCCAATTTAATTTATAAAGTTGGAAACTAACAACCCCGAGTACATTTTATCAACCAATTACGAAAACAAGATTTTGAAACAAAATTTTGGATAGACAAGATTTAAAAAAAAAAAAAAAATTATAATAGACCGGAAAACAAATCATAACAAAACGAATCAAAACAGTGCCTTCTTCTGTTAACAAAAAAAATAAAACCATGAAATTTTAATTGTTTTTTTATTTGTTTTATTTTTGTTAAAAAAAAACTGAATTTAGGAAATTTAAGTTTAATTTAAAGGTAATTAATTCCTTCCAAAAAAAAAAAAAATATAAATTAAAAAGAAAACTCTCTCTCTCTCTTATTGGAGAACTAGTGAAGTGGAGCTCAAAAAAATTACGTTCAGCGCTGACCAATTTGAAATGTTTTAATTGGTTAACTTAACCAGGGCTTTTAAGTTTAAAACATGGCTGCTAAGCTTGTAAAGATGTTAAAAAGTCTCAAGAAGGCTCTGCTCCCATCTATGGAATTAGAATTAGGAAAATGTTTGTCGTTGCTTTATTCAAATAGCAAAAAATCAAAAAATTATGTCTCAAGGGTCGTCATGCCTGCTAAAGTTCTCTGAATTACAACCCCCAAGACATCCTGCGGTAAAGGTTCAAAAACGTAAGATAGATTCCAGATTAGGATCCGTAAAAGAATAGTTAATCTTCACTATTCATCAGTTTAAGTTGTTAGGAAGATTACATCTATCAACATTGAACCTGGGGTAAACTAGAAGTTAAAGAAGTATTGCCAACTAAAACAGAAAAAATTGCAAAATAAAAAATTTGTCAAAATTGTTTTATTAAAAAAAAAAAATTAAAATATTAGCATATTGTGATATACATTTTAATATATACAATTTGTAATATAAAAAAAAGTATATAAAAAAATAGATCACATACCTGGTTATTAAGTCGCACGAAGATTGCCATCTCCTGCAGCAGGATCTTGACAAATTTTACTCTTGGTGTAGTATTAATGGCCTTATCATAAATATTAATAAGTGCAGTTACATGTCATTTTCTAGGAGGCAAACTCTAATTGAATTTTATTATAATATCAATGGTTCTATTATTGAACATGTCTGTGAAACAAAAGATCTGGGTATCATTCTCGATAATAAATTAACTTTTAATGCTCACATAGATCGAATTATTTCAAAAGCTTTTTCCATGTTAGGTTTCATTAAGCGTAACTCACCGCAATTTTCTGATCCTTATACATTCAAAAATTTATATACAGCACTCGTTCGTCCTCACCTCGAATATGCTTGTCCGATCTGGATGCCTTATGATAAACATATTAAGAGAATAGAGTCTGTTCAAAAGAACATGATTAGGTTTTGTCTACGTAAATTCAACTGGCAACCTTATATTACTGGATATTTAGCTAAATCCATGTAAACTTATTAAGCTTTCTACTCTTTAGGTTAGGCGAATAAAATATCCATCTATTATTCGCCTTTATAATATCTATGCTCCAGTGCGCGATTTCAGAAGCCAAAGATTTTTATATCTTCAAAGTCATAGAACGAACTATGGTTTTTCCGAACCTATAGCAAATTCTCATCGCTTATTTAATAACAGTTTGTCAGTAATTGACTTCAACTACAGTAGATACGTTTTTAGGAGAAAAATCATCACATTTTTTGATACATTACAATAATTCTTCTAATTTTAATTAATTATAATTTTACTAGCTTTGTAACCCGCCATAAATGACGGAAGCAAAATAAATTCTAACATTTCTTTCCTTCATTAGAGTTTTCATTTCAAGTTTGAGAAAAATACGTATTTGCTTACTAATTTATCATACCTTTTTTTTTTGTGTTAAAACGCTTTTAATTACCATATAAACAGAATATTTGTAGTAAGGTGCAAAATTTTCTATTCCCTAAGGGTCATTTACTCGATCATTTTAGCGACATCCTTTTTGCCAACATTGAAAATTTATCATATAAGTCAGAATCAAGTTAGTCCTGTAAGTTTAAGCTCAGCATGGTAGACAGGGGCTAAAAAAAGAGTACCAAAGCAATTTGTATACATATTGCAATTTGTATATGTGTTGGAGTATTCCGCCGGACTTACAAACATCCAGATAAATGCAAAAAATTATATATATATAATATTCTACAAATTTATTAAAATTATTCTCTATTATCATTTGAATGTACTGCCTACCTTTATAATTACTATTGCTATTACTATTAATATTTATTTATACTACTTAAGTCTGAATGTTTTTTTTTTAACTTCTTTTCTTGAATTAATGTTATTTTTAACTTGAAATTGTTAATGCATCTTATTATTAATGTTATTTTTATATTTAGAATTTTTGTTTTCTATTTCTAATTTTATTTTATTTTAGTTTTTAATATTTTATAAGCAAAATCTGTAAGGGATTACCCAGTAGATTGAAATAAATAAATAAATATTAATAATTTGTACACATACAACTGAACCAGTTCATTTCAAACACTTGTTTCATATAGAACTACCCATATTCAACCATAAAAATATGAATTTGAATTTTTATATGGATGAATGCAAAAATGACCACATTTTTTGGCAGAATATCCATTTACATAATTGTATATGTATATACTTATGTATATACTATACTGACATTGGTATAATATATTTATTTTAAATGAAATTTAATAAAATTTTCCTAAATTAAGGATATTTAGTTTTGTTGTTATTGTTGTTGTTGGTGTTATACTACCTCGTTTTGATTCTTTAAAAGCAAAAAAATCCCAAATTTATATATACAATATGTATGTACTTACATAACGTGTATACATTTATGTAATTATTGCATATTTAGATTGTAAATAATTTACATAATTTTAATCATGTATTATGGGTGTTCATATTTTTTATACTATTAAAAATATATACAATCTGATAATATTAAATATAATAAATTTTTAAAGAGTTAAAAATTAAATTTAATTTGTTGCACAAAATGGAAAATGAAAAAAAATAGGTATGTACAGTTAGAAAAATTAAATACTAAATTATTTTTATTCTAGAATATAGATTTTAGTTGAACAAAAAATAAATTGAAATATTTTTGTGGGTAATGAATGTGGAGTAGTAACAAAGAGTAAAAAATGTAATCCGAACAGAGGAAGAACTCATTAAATTTTATGCCAACATTAGGTCAAGTAAGAATTAAATTAAATTTTTTATTTGTTTTTATTATTATTATTTTTTTTTTATTTTTAGAATATACGCTTGAGAGTACTCAAATGTATGGGAGGAAAATTATATAAGTGAAAATTCAAAAGTGTGGTATAGAATGAAAGTGGAAAGTTTTTTTAATTTTTTTTTTTTTTAAATGAAAATTAAATTTTATTATGAATTATTGTGAGATATGAAAGTTAAAGACCATACACGTACACCCTACGTACATACATAATTCTTATAATATTAAATTAAGGATATGTTGTTAAAGAGTTATTTACTAATTTAATTTTATTATTACATTATTATACATAAAAACTATAATAAAGAAAATAAATTTCATTTAAAGTATAGATAGATACCTACTGCAGTACGGTGCAAAATTGAAAATGAAAATTTTAAAAGAATTTAAGATTTACACATCATAAATTTAAATTAAAAAAACAAAAAAAAAAACGAATAATAACAACAAAATAATAAAAACAAAAAAATGAAGAAAGGATGTAATGCATGGTCAATTATTTAAATAAATAAAATAAAATAAAATAAAATAAAAAAAGTAAAGATAGGTTATGGTAAATTAATGATACTTGTTGTGGTTTTTATTATTTGCAATAAAATTAAAATAAAAATAAAAAAAAAATATAATAAAATTTAATAATATATGCAAAATAGGGTTGCAATAATGCAAAATACAAATAGAAATAAAGCAGAAAAATCAAAACAATAAAATAAAAACTAAAAAAATTAAAAAACTTGAAAAAGATTTATGAGTTCTGAAGTTGATAGGTTTAATTAAATTTATTAACCTAATTTAAAATCAAATGCGTAATTAATATATATTATGAGTAAGGTGAGGTAGTGCGTTTTTATAATGGTTTTTCTTTTATTTTTTTTTTTTAGTTTTTTTTTTTGCAAAATTAACATTTAAACACTTTAAGAATTTAATTACCTAGATTTTATTTTGTTTTTATTTATAATTTTTTCTTTATTAATTTAAATAAAATAAATGTGGCGTAATTTTAAAATGATTTTTTGTTTTCTACCTTAATTCTTTGTTAATTCTGACCTATATTTTATTTATTTCTTCTTTTTTATTCTAATTGGTAACATAGAACTCAACCCAATTATCATTATCATCATGTGGTAATTGCAGTTTGCGGTGATACCATTTAGACATCGTCGTTAGTAACATTCGAGTACTTATATTCGATTTTTACAAATCGATTATTACGAACATAACCGTCCGAACTGTGTTAGGCTAAATTTTTTTATCTATTTGTAATTGGTAATGGAATTTTGATTGATTAAAGATATGTGAAGTAACAGAGCCAAAATTGTATTAATAAGTGAGTTTACAAATTTAGTTTTAATGTTGACAAATGAATTGGTTTTTAGTGCGTTGTGGTGATTGACTTTGTGAAAAATTTTGAGCATTGAGTATAGCGGCATCATTTACCATGATGTCAATTTCAGAATCAAGCCATCTGTATTCCTGGAAATATTTATGTCTTTTTCAAGAAAACATCACAAACGAAGAGAATGTGAGAGGAGGTGAGTGATATTGAAAAATTCCTGTTCTACTAAACAGAGTTTGCACCTATCTGTGTTTGCTCTATTAATCTTGAACAGATGCTTGTAAAATGGACCCTGAGCTGTGATAAATCATGTCAACATTCTGATTTTAGATTAAGTCTACCTTATTACCTGATTCGTATTGTTGGATACTGAGTCTGAAAATGGCTTTACACTACGTAAGGCTTTAGCAACTTTTCTATATGTTTTAGGTTTCTGTAGCTTGCCATTTGGAAACAATTCATTATAGGTAGGCATTTGGTCGAGCAAAACTTGGACCTGGTCCTATGCAATGATTCTTCACGCCTGTTTTTACAAGATCATCTGCTTCTTCATTACCTTGTATTCCTTCATGTCCAGCAGTATTCTTAAATCTAACTCTGTTTCCTTCCGCTAGCTTTATTAAGCTTTTGTAACAGCTTTTGCAGAGCTTTTAAAGCAGTTTGACTATCTAAAACTATTATCTATCCCTTTTATTGCATTTTAATGCCACAATACCTCGATGACATACGTTTTAGCTTGAAAAACAGTGGAATATGTACCAAGTGTCGATTGTATTTTTTATAAAGCACACCTGCCCATAATTCCTACTCTTCTTGCTCGAGTTACGCAGACAGGGGTTATTATAAAATATTTCTTTGGACTTTTTGTTCATCTACTCTAACGAAGTGTTCTAATTTGATCTATTATTATTTCTATTATATCTAATTATTGGTTAGTTTGCTTCAGTTAATCGTTCCTTATTATTTCGAAAACATAACAAAGTACCAATAATTATTTTAATATAACTATATAGATATTTCGCTTATATTGATTTCATGTCAGAGATTACCCGTGTTGGCTCAGCTTGGTTATGTTTTGCCATGCATTTTAGGAAATTGCCACTTTTCTTTTACCTTTCGATATACTCGTAGTGAGTATTGATATTATACAATTGTTGAATATTTGAATTTTTGTTCTGCCAAACTTGTCACTATCTTCCGAAAATTAGGTGAAACCACTATTTCGTATTTTGTATAAAGCTCAGACTAAATGAAATTTTTCTAGAAATATATTAGATAAACTTGGCTTACATATAAACTTTAATAAATAACCAAAGCTTGTAGATACAAAGTAGATCCCATATTGAAGAAATTAGAAAGTACAGATATGAATATACCATACAAATTTTGCATATGAGTAGAATCCTGAAAGGACCTGAAGAAGTAGTTAAACAAAAAATACCGGCCAAGATTGGCTCAAGAGCCAGGTGTTACTTAACTTTAGGATGAATTGCTGAAAGAAATCCTTAAAACTAAAACACGATGAAGATGCCAAGTAGAAGATCTCTACGCTTTCGAGCGGAAAAACGAAATATAAAAAAATCTTTTTAAAGTAGATGTTTAAATTTCATTTTAGTGGTAAATGGTTCAGAAATGCGTTTAGTATGTTTGCATCAGGTTTGTAAAGGCAAGCAACTAGACAATCAACTTTTGACAGCTCCAATACTACGTACTTATTTATAGCCAAAAAATATGGAAGTCGATTTAGCAGCATTTCAGTAATTGACTTAATTCTATATATTCCGTAGGGTGAAGTTTTTAAGTATTCCTACGCACTTAATCTGGTTTTGGCAGTTATACAATACACCCCATGAAGGTGACAAAACAATTGACTTTGGGCTTATTTGACTCTAGTAATCACATTAAATATTTCATCATACTTATACCATTGCTCAAAATGTTATACTGATTTTAAACTGGTATCTGCAATATTGCAACTTTCCTATAAGACGGGAAGGGTTTAATTTTTTCAATTAATTAGCTTAAAATTTCAGATTCAATCCACAAGCTGGGTGGCGCAGTAAGTAGGAAGAGGCCTACCATTCAATCGAAAAGTTCGAGGTTTGATTCACAATGAAGCAAAAAAATGCTGTATGGCTTTTTCGACCTGGTTTAGTGCCCTTTGTCATTGGGATTAAATAAATGACAAAAAGTAATTGAGGTTATAATCTGGTAGCAACTTAAAATATAACTACTCTATTTTACAAGGGTTATTTCCTAACAATAGCATTGATAAGCCATAAATTTGATAGAAAAATGGTCGAAAAACATTGTAAATATTGTGTAAACTTGTATTACCATACTTAATTAAGTACGAAAAGCTGATCAACCTAAGTTACTGTCAGGAACATAAAAAAGATAGGATTTTTGCCAAGAGATGTATATGCTGTACCCAGCAATGTGACAATAACAGCAAATCATTAAGTTTAATACAATTCATGTAAGTCTCAGTGGACCATTCAATAAAAAATATTTCAATTCAAAGCACATAAATTTTTATTTATTTTAATGATGGCTTATGATACCACCTGTGAATATTAATTTTATCATTAATTTAAACATCCGAAAATTCTTTTAAGTGGTCCTATAACATTATAATTTGTTCTTAGGTCAAAATAATATATGAATTTCTCAACAAAGATCAATTGTTTACTAAAAACGGTATTTGCAAACCAGGAATTTTCCTAAAAAACAAAAATATTAACAAAAAAAAAAAATAAAAAAAAATAAAAATATTTTCAAAGCGTTCAAAATTTTTAATTAAAATTTTTGCATTAACAATATTTAAAATGACAGTCATCAAATTTTATGACGACATTTTCCTCTACTTTTTTTTCTATTTAATTTTTTTTTGTTTTTATTTTTATATAAATTAAAATACCTATACACACTATAACAGGACAATGAAATATAGTGAATGATCCTGTAAATATACACTCATATATTTAAATATACATACTTATTATGTATTTGAAAATAATCTCTATGACTTAAATGTTTAATTTTGTTGATTGAGAAGAAATTCAAATTTAAAAAAAATTTTTTTGATTCTTTTTGTGTTCCGGAATAGAACGAAGGCAAAAAAAAAAAACAACAGTCGATTTATAACAAAATGAACTTTGGGTAAGGTTGAGTCCCATCTGCTTACTTAAAAAAAAAAATAAAGAAAAAAATAAATATAAATAAAATATTTTGTGAATACCTTTTCTGAATATTTAGATGACATTTAACAATTCAGTTTTCACCACAGGATATACGCCGTGGATTTTATAACCATTTTATTTATTTCGCGTTTTTTTTTTTCTTATTGAATTCATTTGCGTATATAGTGAGTATAAAAAATTTAAAACTTAGAGCATAAAATAAAAGCAAGATATTCTAGGACCTAGAATAAATAAGTGAAACCCAATTCAAAACCTTTTTGTTTTGTACTTAAATGTCAAAGTATGTTGGGGGTCAAGTATATGTGATTAGCCCATAGTTTTTTCTCTAACATTTCAAACAGCCAAATTGAACTTAGAATGTCCTGCAATTCTAAAATAACAAACGGGAAAGTACAATCGATCTGAAGAGGTCATATCTACATGGAACTTCCCCATCAAGCAAAAAAAAAACTAAGGATGTTTAAAATACCATACAACGGGTCTTAATTAATAGTTGCGAAGCCTGGACAATGACAATTAGTAACGAAAATAATATAAAAGTATTAATATAAATTTATAAAAAAATTATATCAGCAAGGGACACATCCCTTCTTCCACAAAACTTTAATTCATTTTTAAATTGGTGTAAAATTAACAATCTGACCTTAAATATTAATAAATGTGCTTTAATGACTTTTCTCGCTCTTCTGAATCATTAATGGTGGATTATACTTTTGAAAATAAATCTATTGAACGAGTCTCACACTTTAAAGAACTTGGTGTACTCTTTGACAATAAATTATGTTTCAAACAACATTTAAATGTCATAATAAATAAATCCAACTCCATGTTAGGCTTCGTCAAAAGTTTTTCTAAAGAATTCAACGATCCATACGTCCTTAAATCACTTTTTACCTCTCTTGTTCGACCAAATCTTGAATATGCCAGTCAAGTGTGGTCGCCTCATTACCTTAATCATATCCAAAGAATTGAAGCTATACAAAAATTTTTTTTGAGATTAGCACTGCGTAATTTACATTTGTCAAATCCAGTTATTCTGACACCTTATAGGAACCGGTTAAAGTTATTTGATCTTAAATTATTAGAATCCAGAAGGGAGGTTGCTGATATCATATTCATTATTAAAGTTTTAAATAATGAATTTGATTCTCCTTATGTTAGAGATTAGATCTACTTATATGTTAATAACAGAAACCGCTTTAGAAAGATTGAAGTTAACGAATGGAGGAGAGTTGCACAAGATAGAGCAGAATGAAAGAAAGCTGTAAACGAGCTTAAAAGACTTATCCTGAGCAGTAGGACCAACACAGAAGATGAGAATATGTGTACATAATAGTTTGTTCAACTATTACTGAATTGAAATTCATACAAAACGTATGGCAATAGATACAGCAATACGTTTACGTATAACAGGAGAGTGGAAGGTCATAAGTAGGAATACACCACATGAGAAAATAACGGACCTCAACGTAAACGAAGAGTTCTGACAAATGGGACTACAGTAATGTAGAACAATGTCCAGATAGAAAGTTTAAGATAAAAATACCACGAAACGGTGAAAGTAAAATCACCGACGCAGTATACGAAAATCATATAAAGATATATACAGATGGGGCTAAGAACGGTGAAAATTGTGGAATTGGTATCTACTGTGCAGATCCTATATTAGAAACAAAAACAAAAATGAATAAGAATGCCACGATCATTCAATGTGAAATCATGGCAATCAAAAGAGGAGCAGAAATACTTCTAAACAGACGTATAAACGCCGAAAATATAATTTTTTGCTATGATAGCCAAGGAGCCATTAAAGCAATAAATAACGAAAAAACAAAAGCAGCAACGACTATCTGCTGCAGAGAAGCACTAAGCTCTTTAGGAGTGAAGAATGAAGTTTTACTCTACTGGATATCCGGCCACTTCGGTGTAGAGGGGAACGAAAAAGCGGACAAACTTGCAAAATATGAGTCTGAGGAGTTAGTGGTGGAACTAACAATGCACACCATGAAAATAAGTACGATAAAGTGGGAAAAAACCACACAATTGAATACCTGGAGAAGCTCGGATGGGGCGATTAAGACAAAGCATTTCTGGGGAATACCGGATGTGGAAAAGACGAAAGACATTCTGGCGCTGAATAAAGCCGACCTAAGTTTATATGTAGGCGTAGTTACAGGGCATCTCATGCTCAGAGGACACGCGGCCAGAATGTGCCTTACAGAAAACAACATGTGCAGAGGATGTGGAGAAGAAGTGGAAACAGTGTTACACGTACTTTGCATATGCAGAACGCAGAGAACGAGGAGAGCAAATATCTTGGAGGGTTATTACTGGGAGGACTTCTTCGGAAGTGAAAAAGAAAAACCGGCAGAAATTGTTAGATTCATAAGAGGTATTAATTGGCTCAGGGACGGAGGCAGCTGACAGTCGGAGGTGAAATTACTGAGAGGGGGTACAAGGGGCCGCGATGCCTAAGTGCGAAGGAAATAAGACAGTCGGTAGACGTATTCTTGTTTCTACTCTAATAACCAACCAACCAACTACTGAACTGAAATTTTAGCACAAGTTGGTTTTATAAGTGTTCGTTTTTGAATTAAAAATTGATTTTTTAAGAAGAGAATGATCAAATCATCTTCACCAACCATTAAGTTTTCTAAATGAAGAGGGGAGTGAAAAACTGGGCTGAATTTATACCACTAAAAATCCTACTCTTTTTTAATATCAATATTAAAATGGAGTATAAGCCTAACTATTAATACATATTTGTTTCTATAGCTTTAGATTGATGTGATAAAACTAGATCCCATTAGCAATTTTTAAGAGATGAAATATTTTAGTCTAACACAGTTCGATCGGTTATCTTTGCTTAAGTTGCTTAAAACGTTTCTGTCAGTTAAACGTGAAATTTAAAAACATTTTGTATTGTGAATAGACAAAGACGTAGCATTTGCAATATTTTGCAATACTTTTAGGTTGATATTTTCAGATGCTTTTTTATGCTCATTAGAAATCAAATAACTACTTCCTCCTTTTAAACAGTTGCAACGTCAAACAAGAGAATACACACAAATATGCCTATCCCTTTACAGTAAAAATACCTAGATGGCATAAAACAGGTTATGAAAATTCATTCATACTGCAGATTTCACGAATGTGTGTCTTTCCACATTCAAACAACACTATAGTGTATAACATGCCGAGATTCAAGAAAAACAGCAATAACTTCATTCTGCAAATTCCTGCCAATTCTTTTAATAACTTTTTTTCTATCCTGTCCTAACTCCGCCAACCGGTACGTAAATATTAGAGGTTATATCCTAGGCTGTTTATAAAAAAACAAAGGACAACCCAATATTTCGTGTGCTCAGACTGGCTTCAATTTAATGTCAATTTATACGTCAAAACGTTAGGGAAGAGAAAGTAAAGATGTCCGACACAAATTAACTTAATTTTTAAAATTTTTTTTATCAACTTAATTCGACTCCATTCGAATAGACTTTATTAACTAACAATATATAATATGGACCTTAACTATGATTTTGAATATTATCAAACCATGTTGTTCGTAATTTTTGTCATGATCTATCAAATAGTGGATTCATTATTATCACCATCATTGTCCTGCAACTGGATCTTAGTCGAATACAATTAAAAGTTTAAGTATAGTTTGTGGCATCTAGAATTGTTCATTTATAGTAGCTAAATGTCCAGTCCTAGCTTAGTGATTTAATTAACTTGACTATATCTTCATTGTGTATTCAATCAAATACAAATGGCATATATAATTTATTATAATGAAGGCATATATATATATATATATATATAATTACCATAGTTTGTTATGATGCACTGATTTAATAACACACAACTTATTGAACCAGCGCAATGAAAAATTCACTACTTTAGTTGGATACGTCTCCCGGTTTAAATGGCTTAGATTAGAGACAGTAGAGATTTCAATTATCATTTAATTTTACGAGATCTTCAAAATAACATTATACATAGTAAATATGTTGTATTTAGTAATTGTAAAATGTATTCATTCATTTTTATCACATTCTGTATTCTATGTAACACCTATTTATATACATATACCCATATAAAATTTAATTTTTTATTCTACGCCCAATAATCATCATTAAAAGAATCCTGATACTGTAAAAAGTCCTTATTTTATGATGATGTTGTTGATGTTAATGCTCTTCAAATACATAACAGCAACAACAACAACAAAAGTGAAATATTTTTTCAATTCTCTTTCCATTTCTAAATGCAATTCAATAACTTGATCCGTCCATAAAAATTTGACAAAAATACATATATAAAAAAAAAAACAAAAAACGAAAAAAATACAATAAGCAACAATAAAAACTTCAAATTGTTCATCGTCCTTTTTCATTACACAAAAAAAAAAAAAAAAAAAATTAAAACAAAATTTTTTAAACTTCGTAATAATTTTTTTTCTTCTAACCCATTATCAAAATTTATAATAAAAAATTCTCATTAATTTCAATTTCTCTCGTTCTATATCTTTCTCATTCTTTTCGCTTTCCTTATAATTTTTTTATTTTTTCTGATGATGGTTCAGCTCAGTTCAGATCAGTTTAGTTTAGTTCAGTGTGAAGGCATTTCCAGTTGAAGCAACAGTAACAATAAAAATGTTTTTTTTTGTATATAATATTCGGGTACACCAACCAGTACAACATCAGTCCTGTCACAATATAAGGACA
This sequence comes from Argyra leucocephala, assembly GCA_963942445.1. Classification (NCBI taxonomy): domain Eukaryota; kingdom Metazoa; phylum Arthropoda; class Insecta; order Diptera; family Dolichopodidae; genus Argyra; species Argyra leucocephala. Next base: position 167,694,561 of record OZ012678.1, read on the forward strand.
TGCTATTTAAAAAAAGAAGAACAAGGTACAAATAAAAAAGCTAAATATAAAGAGAAAATTCCCAAAAATAATTTTTTTTGCACATTTCTTATTAATTTTGTTTTTTTGTTTTTGTCTCTTTCTGTAATAGGTATATAAATTTTGACATTGGTATATCAAACTACTCAAAATTTTCATTTTTTTGTTTTTGGTATAGAAAATTATATTTATATCCTTTAATACGCTGGAATTTTATTAAAAAGAAAAAAAAAGAAGAGGAAAAGTAAAAACAGGGCTGAATTAATGAGGGAGACAATTAGAACAAGAGTTACATGACTACATGAGATTCTATTAGTCGTCCAGGGAGCATTTGGTACACGAAATTTTGTTCCTAGTTACTAGCATCGCTTTAAATATTTATTTATTTTGTAAATTGTGGAGTTCTAAGTAACCGTGACCTCTTAAGATCTATTGTACTTCCCCGTCCATTTCAGAATTGCAGGTCTATGTCATCGCTTTATAATATTTTAAATTTCGGAAGTTCTATTTATTATTGTTATATGTATATATTTATTATTGTTATATGTATAAAAATTCGAACTTTTAATTTTTATTAGAGGTTTAAATGTGTAAGAAATTTTAATAATTTCTTTATTTTTTTCTAGTTATAATCGTTTTTTCATTTTAATTGATTGTTATAACTCACAGATGGATTAATAATATCTTGTTATAAGTTGTAAAGTCAATCAATGTAAAAATTAAGAGTTATATAGATAGTGCAACACTATAAATACCTACTGATGAGTTCAAGTAGTGTTATGATGAACGAAATCGCTTCTGTAATAGCTATTGTTGATATAAACAGTTTACAAAAGACTACAGAAAGTGCTCGTCCTTACAGAGTATAAATTGCTTCGATCTGTACAAACTAACTAAGTTCAAATTGTGCACCCAATCAATATTTAATGTCATTGGATGCGGTCAATGGAATCTAACGCTGCTCAATTACGAAAGCATACGAGTAAATTTTCTAGTGAACGGTGATATTATGTAAAAGATTTTGCAGCGAAAAAAATCTATGCTATATTGAGCAGTGACTTTTTAATAACCAATGCCAAGGCCTTGTTCTGCGAAGCGAATCACTTTTTCGTTACGTACCGGTAGAGCATCACATTGCATCACATTTGATATTTTGAGAAGCGAATGATACGATATTTTGTAAAACTGGCAGCATTGCTCATTAAAACTGTAAAATTTTTTTTTTTTTATGTTTTGGCATTTTTTGTTTTAATGTTTTGTTTGAAAAGTGAAATTAAGTGAAGTTAAATTAAAATTTGATAGCTATTAAAAAATGTTTTTTTCTTTATATTACGAAACAAAATATAATAAAAAAATATGTTCAATTATATTTTTGTTTTTTTTTTTTAATTCATTAAGTATTTCAGACTCTCGAAAGAAGCATTTGCAATGATTATAGATAAATTAGACAATAATTTAAATCCTGCAATTGGTCTACATTCAGTAAAACTCATTATAAAATTGGTTCGAACATTGCGCTTCCTTGCTGAAGGAAGTTATCAAAAAGGCTTGGGGGACGAGTTATTGGTAGGTTCAGCTACATCAACTATTTCTAAAATATTAGCCGAATTGTGTCGAGAATATATAAAATTTCCTGAAACCTGAAAGAAGAAAAATTATACATCAAATTGAGATTTTATAATAAATTTGGATTCCCAGGAATTATTGTACGTTGATGGAACACGTGTATAAATCATTGCCCCAACAAACATTTAAACTGCCTTCTATTTGTAACTTTTCTATAATTACAAATGTAAAATAATATTTAATAATTATTTTTAAATATATATATAAATAAATTTAATTTACTTGAATTTTACGTTAATTATATATTTACTTTTTCTCATTCGCCATTTTCACTACCTCTTTCTATAATGATATATTTGTCGTTTTTTCTGACAGCGAACAAAAAAAATTGATTCTCATAATATCATGAAAATCGAAACGTTGCGATAAAAACCGATCAGTATCGCTATTTCGCTTCGCAGAATACCAAAAATTAAATTTGTCATATTTTTCAGTTCGTACCGAAAAATTCGCTTCTCAGAATAAGGCCCATTATGTAAAAAATTTTGCAGCGAAAAAAATCCATGCTATATTGAGCAGCGACTTTTTAATAAACAACGTTTTAATAAGCAATGCTGCCAGTTTTGCAAAATATCGTATCATTCGCTTCTCAGAATACCAAATGTGATGCAATGTGATGCTCTACCGGTACGTAGCGAAAAAGTGATTCGCTTCGCAGAATAAGGCCCTTATGTGTTCATATTTTGATGTAAAAATTATTTTTTTACATTAAATTTGTGGTCAGAGGATTTAAAAAAAATATATAATAAATTAAATAAGAATGATAAACATAAATAAATAAAATAATAATGAATAACCAAACAAATTTAGTGAGTATAATTAATTAAAGTAAAGTTTTAATGGATAGAAAGACAATGTTATTTTGGATTTCGCTGCAAAACGTTCAGTTTGCAATAATGCGGCGCTAATCTATGTTACTACACTACTGCTATTTATTGTAGCGCTAAATTCTACTGAACGCATTGATTGACATACCTCGGAATTGAAATATCTGCAAGTTAACACTATAAATATGAAAGGCAGAATGAGATAAAAAAAAGGAACAATTCCGGTTATTTAAAAAGTCACATTTGGAATCATTAATTAATTAACTGGGACACTAATGTCAAAATATAATATATTCGTTCTGTTATGGTATGTGCAGCAGAAGCCGAAGCTGAAAACAGTAAATAAAAAAAAAAAAATTTGTCACTGCAAAAATGAAAATGAAATGGAAACATGGCAGGATAAGATACACTTGGGATATGGAGTTCCAAACAACTAAATGTGGTCAGAAAATCACTTTATTATCGATTAGAAATAGAAGAAAAGTATGTATTGATAATCTGTTCCGACGACTGGATGATCTAAAATTATCTAAGATATCACATAAGTAAAGACTGAAAAATAACGGTTAATCAGACAGGCAAGCGAAACGTTGAAAGATAGTTTTGGGCTTCTATATGTCATAAGACGTATGATATGGTTACAAACAAGCTTAACCCTAATTAAAAATGACGAAGAAAAAGAGGAAAAATATTTAATGTAAAAATATAGCATTGGTGAACTTATGTGTAACTCTATGTTCCCTAAGAGGAGAATAGGCAGAAAATAAAACTTCAAATCCAAAATTCTAACTGTTAAGTAGGTATATGTAAATAAAATACATTTCTTAAAAGTAATAAGAGTCGATGACAGAAGTCTGAAGTAATTTATTTTTTAGGTACATATAAAAATAATGAATGGTTCAATTTAATTGCAAACGCTGACTAAAGAATTGTCTTATAATAATGCTTCCAAAATATCTGCAGAGCTACAAAGTAGATTGAAAACTTTAATCAACTTTTGCACTTTAAAAAGCGACTCTGACACTGAAAAAATTAAAGCAAATTAGTTGGATTATAGTTGGACCTCTTGAAATATAGTTGGGCTTAATAAAGTTAATAAGCTAGCTTATAAGCTAATAGGAGTGAGATGTTTGGTTTTGCTAATGAGAAGACTAATGAGAAGTTTTGTTGGTGATAATACTATAAATAAAAGCTACTATAAATATTGTCAAATCTAGAAACTTGGAATATTTCGGGCACATATTTTTCACCCGACACCTCAATGAAGGTGTTACAGGAAAATGATAATGCATTTCGGTTACCTGATAAATATGAGCAAAGAAAATTTAGTGGAAATGAGTGCCAGAAAGTAGATGTACAAAATTTTCACAGTCAGTGGTTCAATTGCAGTACAAAATCATTCACCCATATTCTTGAAGACTCATCGCGTCAGTGATGAAAAATTCATTCGCTCCCACGTCTAAATAAATCTATAACTTATTAATGGTAGTCAACATAATGAAATTTTTTACAAATCTCAGAAAAACAAATTTATTTAGACGTGGGAGCGGGTCTATTTTACATCACTGACGCGATGAGTCTCCAAGTGATTATTTCGAACTGCAGCCGATAAAGTTAATATATTAATCATGGTAACTTACACATCTACCATGATAACAAGCATGGATACGGACGTCCGTAAAGCATAAATTTAAAAAAAAAATATTTTTCTTAATTCGGAGAAATAACGGGCTTCGGAGAATTTAAGCCAAATTCGTCTAATTCGTCTGGTAACCAGTTAAATAAAATAAATCTATTCCATTTAAAAAGGCTTAGTTGATAAGCCAGTAATTTGACAAATAAATGCTCGAAAAACATTGTAGATAATTAGATAAAAACTTGCAGTACCGTACTTAATTAAGCACGAAAAGGTGACTAAGTTACTGTCAAGAACATAAAAAAAAAGTCTGAAGTCCAATAAAAACTACACGACATTGTCGTCCTACATGGTTGACATAGAATGTCGCATCAAGTCCAATGAATGAGACATTTGCATTTTCATTTTCAAACACAATTCAAAAACAACAAGAAAAAATTTATAATTTAATGATTTAGAACTGTCAAAATGAAATGTCACAGTGCGACAAATTTTGAATTTTTTTTAAACTTTTGTCGCCGACTTTGTCATGTCGTACTATTTGTTATGATGCCATTTAAACATATTCAAATGGCATTATGTTCAAAACATAATTTGACATATTTTATCGACGATAATGCATGTCGTGTCGTATTCATTTGACTTCAAGCTTTAAGATCGTATTGACTTTAAGAAGATATTAAAAATTCCAAATTTTATAACATAGGCATTAAATGACTTTTCTAATAATCTAAATTCAATCCTGTCAAATAATTATTACTAAATACCCTATTTAATTCTTGGAATAGTCATAACCAGCAGTATAGTACCATTACTACCCAAATTTGGTTTATTTTTAGAGATATTCTATATCAGATCACATTGAGTGTATTGAATTTCAAAAATATTTTTAATTATTTTTTATTCCTTGTATATTCCGTGTAAAATTGGGTTGTGTTGTGTTGTGTACTGTTTGTTGGCTTAAGTGAATTGATTCAAAAACAAAAACAGAAAAAATTTAGGGTTTAAAAGGCTATACAGTTATTTGTTGTTGTTGTTGTTGTTGCTGTTGCTGTTGTTACTTTAGTAATATTCAAAAAAAATTTTATTTATACCTTATGTCAATTTGGTTGGTTGAAGTTGTTGAAGAAGAAGGAGAAGAAGTATTGAAGATTCATTTTAACTGAATATCTTTACATTATGCACACATTCACACACACACACATCCATGTAAGTACAATTTTTTTTAAAAATTGTTATTATATTTATGTATTTTTTCGGATATTAATAATATGAAAGTTGAACAAAATCTACATAAGAGACAATTACAATGAAAACAAAAACAATAATAAAAAGAAAAACAAAAACAAAAAAACGGAATAAAATAACAACCACCGACAATGAAGACGAAAAATCTAAATATAACCATTCTTTTTTTTTCATATTTTTCTTCGTTTGTGTAGATTTTGGGGTGAACGAACCAACCTTAATAATGAGGAGGGCACAACAAAAAAAATAAAAAAAAATAAATAAAACTTGTTGTACAATTTAATGTTCTTGGTGGTTGGTTTTTTTTTTTTTTTTTAGATTTTTGGGGGAGAAAAAATTAAATACAACGGTGATGATTTTCACTTCGAAGAATTTCATGTCCTCAAATATTTATGTTCCAACTTTTATATATACATAGTAGGTATAAATTTCTTTATATATATATTTTTTTTCTTCCTTATTACACACTCTGTATTTTTTTTTTTTTTTTTTTTTTTTTTTTTTTTTTTTTTTAGTTTGGGTTACTGGTCGATGAACAGAATTTAGAATGTTTAATTTTATACTGAATATAGCTATATGAAATTTGTCAGGACAATGTAACTGCTGAACTCGATCGGTCAAATAAAAAAAAAAATATTTTAAAATATTTTCAATGTCCTTGACAATTTTGTATATACATAGTTGGTGTTATTCGAGAATTTAGTTTGGTGTGGTTGTTTCTTTCTGGAGTTTATATTGACCATCAATAGTCGGATGAAATTAATATGTTATTTTATTATGGAATTGAGACGTGAGATGAATATTCATGTGTTATCTTAATTTTTTGAATTATATTTCAATATATATGTATATATATGGATATATTGTTTTTGGCCGGAAATGTTACCGTCCCAAGAAGATATTAAAATAAAAGAAAAGTGATTCATTTTGCTTCATATTAAATAATATTGGAGAGATTTTTCGATGACAGATGTTATGTTTTTAATGGAAGTTGAAATTTGGAATTTAGCTTCATCTGATCTGTATTGAAATTATTATTAATTATTGAATAAAAAATAGTTTAATGGAATCTAGGCGATCTGAATATTAATTTATTTGTAGGAATGTAGTGAATTTTTTTATTGTGTATAAGAATTAAATGAAACGTCAATTTTACATTCAAGCGGAAGCGGAATTCAACATCATAGTATTACGATCAGCAGTCAGCTGACATAACAATTACACCATGTAGTAATTGATTAGTTGTATTAACCAAGCCGAAGTAGAAAAAAATGTTAGATGACATAACCACTACACCATGTGGGTCGGGAAGTTAAAGCTACAGTTCGTTATATCAATCAATTCATAGTAGATGTTAAAAATTGTCATATGACATAAGACCTGCCCTATATAGGTCGGTTCGTTATATCAATCAATTCATAATAGATGTTAAGAACTGTCACATGACATAAGCCCTGCACTATATAGGTCGGTTTCGTTATATCAATCAATTCATAGGAGATGTTAAAAATTGTCACATGACATAAGCCTTGCACTATATAGGTCGGTTCGTTATAGATGTTAAATATTGTAGATGTTAGATATTGTGTATGATAGATCAATTCATAGTAGATGTTAAAAATTGTCAGATGACATTACCACTACACCATGTGCCATACACCATGTAAGTTGGTTACTTATATCAACCAAACATTGGTATATGTTAAAATTTTAACATTGAAAGCCTGATTATTGAAAGGCGAGGCTCGAAGTAAATATTAAAAACTGAATATTAAAGGCTTGTCAAACATGCGAATAAATTCAGAACACCAAGAATGATGTCAGAAAACATAAAAATCTAATTCTTCAAATTCAGTATTCTCTTAGTTCTTAAATATGTGCGCGAAACGTATAAGGTTTGTTAAAGAAAATATTTCTTCCCGTATGCAAATTCTTGTAAATAAATTTTTAATACAACTGATTTCTTACCTTCGGATTGGATATGGTTTGCAATAACAGATTGAGAGAATAAAGAATTGAATTGAAAGTGTGGGTATAATGGGAAATCGCAAAAATCGGGACGGATTACATGTTTTAAATGGATTGATAAATCGAAGAACAATACATGGTCGTCTTGAAACCAGCTTGCAATTGGACTATTATTCAAGAAGCAAGCGCACAATGGCAGAAGAAAGGAAGTTGAAGCTCTTGACCAAAATAATAATTTTATGTGATCTTGAGGCATTTACAGAACCAATTATGACAGTAAATTGTTTAACAAAAATGTATGGCTTTCAAGGGGTTTAAAATTGTGTAAAAAAATAATATATTAATGATTTTCAAGATTCAAAATTTTTTATATTTGTTCCAACCAAATCATCAAGTCTTTGATGATGAATCGGTTAATCGAGAGATGGCAGAAGACAAATATTTGTTTGTGTAATATATGTGCTTCTATGATTGACTTTCGATTGTAGATTTGAAATTATAAATGGTATAGATTTGCAGTTGTGGCATTTAAGCTGACCTGTTTTGCTACTGCTTGGCTTAGCAGCTTTTGTAAATCATCTTTTAACGAAAGCACAAATTTTACTACTAATCAATTTTTCATTTTTCGTTCTATTACGGCGGAGATGGAAATAATATATTTTTTTTTTTTTATTTATTCATTTATCTACTCAAATGAGCTCGATTGCTCGTACAGAGTGTTTTTAGTTTTTTACAATTTTACTTATAATTATAACCAATTAAGTTTTAATTCAGTGCAATTTTAATTTTAAAATAAGGAATCTTTTGTTTTTTATAGAAAATATTTAAATTTGATTTTATTTATATAGTATTAAGTATTATTACTATTATTTAATTGATGAAAATCTGTTTGCATTTTTATAACATGGTTCAAATGTAATATTTTGTGCTTTCTATGAATTTCCTGCGTTAAAGTTTGCCTTTTATATCCAAACAAGTTCTTTATCGCTTTATTCTGCAGTTTCTGTAATGTGTTTTAAATGTAAGAGTGTTAAATGTAATTAGTTTGAATAGTCCTGCAATTTTACTTCCTTTTTTTATTAGTTCTTTTATATGCTGTTCCCACGTTAAGTTCTCATCTAATAATATTCTCAAATATTTGTAGCTGTTCACGGGATCCAACTTACATTTGTTATAGTAAATATTTAAGGCCTCACCTGTGTTTCTTTTAAATAACATATATTTTGTTTTAGTTGTATTTATTGTCAACTTATGTCGTTCCATCCATTGGTGAACTTCACTCATGTCCATATTGATTAATTCTTCCAATTCTTTGTTTGTTTTTCTTCATAGATTATGGCCAGGTCATCAGCAAACATAAATGGCTTACCATTCAGTTTTGTGCATAATAAGCCATTTATGTAACAAGAAAATAGCGTAGGTCCGAGTGCACTTCCCTGTATTACACCATATTCAACCTTTACAGCTACACTTTTCAACCCATCACATTCTGTGTACTGCATTTTTTCCGATAAGTAACTTTTGAACCAATTGTATTCCGTCCCTTTTACTCCGAATTCATATAATATTCTCAGAAGTGTATTTCTATCTATTGTATCAAAGGCCTTCTTAACGTCAAATGACACAGGTACCACTTTCTTCTTTTTATCCAATCCCGAATGAATTTGCGTTATTACATCAAATAATGCTGCTTGGGTATACTAGATTTCTTCTTGAATCGATATTGTTGATTACACATTTGTTCTTATGGAGATATAGTGAAAAACAGAACCTTAAGAGATTGTTAAATAATACAACGGAATCTTATATCAAAGGGAAGTGGAATGCGACATGAGCGACAAATAAATTGAATGAATTTTTTAGTGATCCGTATTCTTGTTAGGGGCATAAGATATTTTTTTGAGTCATTAAATGTTAACAAAACGAATAATTATTCTACGTTTAGACTTGAGTTTGTTCGAAACACAATAATTATTAGTAGAAAAAATGAAATTTATCTACCACAAGATTTTAGCTCAAGTTTGACACATCTAGAGGTTGCTTAACCCTGGAGCAATGTGGGCCAATCTATGTATTCAAAAGAAGCAATTAAAGCTTCAAATCGCAGATATCCCAATAGAACTAACTGCGATATAGTCAAATTTATCTGACTAATATTTTGTCATTAATGATTCTTTAAATTATTATCACTAAAAAAGTTGTACTATGTAGGGGCTTTTACAAGACATATCCAAATCTTTGGGCAGCCATTTAATCACTTTAGTACAGCTTGCAAAGATGAAGATGGGGAAACAATTATGCATTTTCTCTGCATCTATCCTGCATTAAGTCATAAAAGCAAAATCTATGTAGTAAACTACTTTTTGGATTCACTAGGTGAAATTGCAGGTATCAAAGGTAAGTACCTTCATTGCCTTTTAAACAAACTTGAAATAGTTTTAACGAGTAGAATTCGTGCTAGAAAACATTTTTGTTTTTATGATACCAAAACAAACTTATTTAGTCTAAGTGAGCCGGCTTTAATGCAGCCATCGCTGCCAACCGACCTACATATTGTGTTTAAATCACCTGGGTTTCTCATATGAGCTTAACAATCTGAATAGAAGAATTTAAGTGTATTATACTTCCACAAATCGGGGGTTTAGTCTGTATTTTATTAATATCAGCATATGTGAGTTTAACGAAGTTACCAAAAGTTGCACCTAACTATCAATGTTTTATGAAGTTTGGATTTTCTTCTACCTTCATTTTTCGCAGATTTTGTATTTTTTTTTTTATACATTTTTCTAATTTAATTTTGATCCAATTTAATTTCGATTTAACAGACACTGAGAGCAGTAATATGAGCTAATTATTTTTAAATTTTAAATTTATTTTAAAAAATGTCAGCATTGCCAGATTATTTCAGAAATTTTGCTTTTTACAGTATTATCGCAGATTGTGTAGCTGTTTTTTAAATGCTCTAATTTAATTTTGATGTACAACTGGCAGATATTGAGGTCAGATATTTTAACTATTCATTTCTAAATTTATTTTTAAAGATGTCATCATCGTTCAATTGCACTTGTTTTCTGTGGCCTCATACTGGTTAGGCCTTAATGAAATACATTGAAAAACACCTATATTAAACAAAATATCTTTCAAATATTTTTCGACTAAATAACCTGACACATTTCTATTAATTTGTTTTAATTTTAATATTTTCATTTACATAAATAGATAACTTATGAGATTTTCTTCGTATGTATATGGCACGACGTATTTTTAATTCAAATTTTGATCCTCTTTTTTCGTTTTAAATTCGATGTCATTACTCTAACCTAAAACGGAAAAGAAAAAGGAATAGAACCTGATAAACTGTATGTGAGTTAAAACTGTTGTATAGGAATAACAAATAAAAAACTTTCTATTTCTAAAATTGTATAGACATATACACATTCAAATGGTTATACATAATATTCCGTTTTGTTATGAATCATCAATAAAATAACAGTAAAACTATTCCAAAATACCAGTAATATTCTTGTAGTGTAGCGGATGTGGAATTATAAATTTTTTCTTTTCCTTCTGTCAATCTACTTTGGATATCAGCCATGCCAACATTATTAGATTGTGTCAACGAACGATGCTGTCAAATTTTCTTCTTCTTGGATTCCAGCTGTTATAATCAATTCACTTATGCGTCTTATAAACTGATTTATATTTTATATTTTAATTGATTGATTTTACTTTTAAAACTGAAGAGTTCACTTCGAAAACTAAGCGATTGCCTACGACACATTTTTTTGCTGACCGTAAGTCATGTTTCATTACTTATTTATTTATTTATTTTTTTAGTTTAGCTCAAACTTCATTACAATTATTATTTTTTTTTCATGTTTGATTACACTTTCAAAAATAAAAATGTAGCAGTGGTATCAGCAGTATATGTGGCTTTCAGGATATTGTTCATTGAGCCCGTAATAAACGAGTAAACTGTAGGATAATATGGATAAAGTGGGTGAAGATTGTTTGGCTAAAATGTATTGTAATTGATGGCAAACCGAACTAAAAATGTCAACAGAAAGACAATCGAAAAGATGATATGAATGTTGGATGTCAGTAATGCAAGGTTACGCGCAACGAGGATTTGAAATAAACAGTAATCTTGAACTAAATAAAAAATTAGATTTTACTTTGCTTTGCTGCTTGCTGCCTAACCACGTTTAGCTATCTCGCAAAATTATTTTCGTATCTGAACATTTCGTACTCTGTATTGCGAAATTAGAATCGATGTTAATGCGAAGATCATTTAAAAAACATTTGTTAACACATTTTTTGTACTACGTATTGCAGTTTGTGTTGCGTATTTGTTACGCGGTACGGCTACATTACATATTCACACATCCTATGCGTATTTAAATTTTATACAGGGTTAGGCCCCAGTTGTGCCTTTATGTCTTTGTATTTGCTTCAAATTTGAACATAATTTTTATTGCAAGAGAGGAGAAACCAGTGTAGCATTTTTTTTCTCTGAGATTTTACTGTATTTGATTTGTTAATAACTTAAGATACAGTGTACATTTGCGTATCCTTATTCACCTGGGAATGGTGTATGATACGCTCCTACAAATACACACACATAATATTTGATTATTACTTATCGCGACATAATTTTGCAAAATTTTTAATTCTCTTGCGTATTAAATTTTTTTTGGATATTTTATATTTTTTTTTTTATTTTTTTATTTACATAAAATTTATGTAAAATCTTTGTTAATTTTTTTTTTGCAGTTTCGGCTCAAATTTTAGTGGAAAATAAATTTTATTTTTATTATTTATTTTTAAGATTATAAAAATAAAAAATTAAGATGTATTGGGAGTTCTGTTCGCTTGAGTGAACTTGGTCATTATTGGTTAGAGTTGGTGTTACATTTTGTAAGTAAAAAGAAATACGCAAATTTGTGTGATTGCGAGACTTTATTTTTTTCAACCGTTATCCGTCGTAAAATTTAATATACAAATTGCAGAACCTCATTCTTTATAGTTGAGAAGTGTCAGAGATTGGAAACTGATTTAGTTTTCAATGATATTTCGTTCAGCAATTTGGTGTGCGTTACAATGGGATTCATCAAGTTTAAAATCCTGGTAACACACTTCTGTAGAAAGATTATAATATGGAGAGGTGCATAGCATTGCCAGATTACTCAAGAAATTTGGCCTTTTACAGTATTATCGCAGATTGTGTAGTTATTTTTTAAGTGCTCTAATTCAATTTTGATGCACAACTGGCGGATATTGAGGTCAGATATTAGAACTATTCATTTCCAAATTTATTTTTAAAAATATCAGCATTGCCAGATTACTCCAGAAGCTTTGAATTAAGTATTTTTTTTCATATTCTTATTAGATTTATTATCAAATGTACACATTTCTACAAATTTCTCTTCGTCACAGTTCAATCTCCAGACCAAAATATACGTAATATTTCATTAATTTACACAAAATAATGCTGTACGTGAGCTCAGGTCAGGTATGTATAATGTTTGCATAAAAGTAAGTTTTTTTTCACTTTAGTGAATGAATTTTAATTTTTACAAAAAATGTAAATTTTGCGGTTGATTTCTTGACTGAAGTCAAACTAAATTATTTAAAATAAAAACAAACAAAAAAAAATACAATACATGAATTCACACACGAACTTATTCAAATATATAGTTAAATAATTTTTGTACAAAATTTCATCCCTATCCTGAACAAAAAAAAAATTACAATAGAATTTTCACGAACGGTTCATTGTTACCCTATTTTTTTTTTTTGTTAAAGAGTGCAAAATACTCTTACAGCGGTTAAATTATTTTGATTTGAAATATTTTTTTTTTTTTTAAATGTGGTTGTTGCTGTTTAAACGGAGATCTTAAGAGAACCCTCTTTTATCACTTGCGTGATGAGGAGAAGAAATCCGTTTTGATTTTTACGAATCATTTTGAAGAACGAATATAAATGAATGACTGAATGAATGAATGCTGAATATGAAAATTTTCTATTATTATTTTTAATGTTTAGGGTGACAAAGTAAACAATCAAGGTATATAATAATATGTATATGAAAAATTGGTACTATATATAAAAATAACGTCGTATTATGTTTCCGGTGAACACTTTTCAGGACTCGTTCATTCTTTTATTCATTTCAAAATACCAAGTGAGTTATTTGTCCTATTAAGAGGGTATATAGTAAAAAAAGATGATATTTTAAAGTTATTTTGTCAGTTATTGTTGTTTTTGTTATTTCTTTCAATATTTACATATACATTTTCTTACATACATTTTATTCATTGAATATGTGTATGTACCTATGTATATTCCTATAAATATTTCTATAGAGTTAAAAAAAAAAAAAAATAAAAACATAAAAACAAAAATTAAAGAATGTCCTGTGGGGAGTTCTGTTGACGCGTAATGTAACGGATAAATTCATTTATTATATATAGGTATGTAATATTTTTTATGTTAATATTTTGATATCTATATGTACATACATATGTATATACATATTTTTCAAGATATAATAAGGATATGAATAGAATTATGAGATTTTATTTTTGTATTTTATTTGCCAGAATTATTATATGTGTGTTTTCAATAAATTTTTTTTTTATTTTGGATCCTGAATACGTATATTGAATTTGATGATGTAATATTATTTTATATCTATATGTAAATAGATATATTATATATATATATATATGTATTGAAATATATTTTATAAAAATAAATATTGAACAATTTGTTACACAGAAAAGTAAAAATAAAATAAATTATCCGGACTTAATATTGAATTGTCATAGAAATCTGTTAAAACAATCGAATATTATCCCGATTAAATATCGCGTATACCAAGCTCTTATCTAATATATTGTGTGATAATATGTTAAGCTTTGTGGTCAGTAATATGGATATCAGTGCTGGCATAGCAGGAAACGGAGCTCTGCAGATTATCTAACAAGAAAAGCATCGGATACGCTTTTCGTAGGACCAAATTCGTTGTGTGGGATTCTCCTGAGCACAGCTAAGATGCAATTAAGAGATTGGGTATAGAAAAACGCTGCGGATTTCTGAGCCAATGTTCCCGGATATCGTAAAACAAAAATTATCATGCATAAACGCTTGTTCAAGAAAACCAAAACTCTTTTAAGTCTTAATAGGGAACAGGTACGTATCCTGGCAGGGATTAAAGCAGGCCTAATAAAAAACACATTTATAAAATGGGTCTAAACGAAAAAAATTATGCAGAATATGTGAAATAGAGGACGAATCACTCCCTCGTAACAGACTTTGCCCCTTGAGAACTGCATTACCCGAATAATAGGAGGTATTCAGCATATTATTGAATAATATCCTAAGTGTGATTACAAAATCAGGTATCCTCAAGGCTTTACAGACTAACTAACAAACACGGGCCAGCAGAATAAGCCAATATTTGCGGTTGCGGTGATATAGAGGACAGATAGCATACGAGTATATTGTCAAACTATATAAGAAAAGTTAAATTGTTAAAGAAGTCAAATGATGGTGAATAGTGAGTGCTATGTAGCTCAAATAAATATTTGTACAAAGAATCAAACATAAACAGAATCGACAGTTTTACAGATAAATCTCGTTCGTAAACATTATGAAAGAGTACAAAATACTCCAGAAAATGGTTTAATTTCTCATATATTTTTTCCACAATGAGGAGTACATAAAAAAACTTTGCATACGGGATTTATAGTCCCTGAGCATTTTATATTTCTTGACCAAAATGGTTTTATTCAAAACCAATATCATTTCGCCATACTATGTCACTATAGTAGCCGGGCTGACATGTAAAGCGATGGAATATAAACTATGGGCAACTGTAACGGAGATAATCTTCAATTTGATATGTCCATACTAGACAGAGACAAAAACATTAAAATAGCATGTTGGTGGTTAGAAAGCACATTCAATTAGTACATGTACATTCTAGGTTTAAGAATAAGGTTAAGTTATATAAAATTGATGTTTTATTTTCACAATAATATAGTAAAGTGGTATGTAAGCATACAATAAACATTATGAATGAACAAAACACAAATTGTAAACAAAAGTGATATGTAGCGAAAATATATTTTTATTATTGTTTCTTTATTAAGGCCCAACCATAATGAACTTAAGTTGGCTTATACTAATATCAAAACTAAACGAAAAGCCAGCTAAAGTTTTGTAATTTGCTTAAGTTACCCATAATAGACTTTAGCTAAATTAAGTGAATATGACATTTATGAATTATAAATATAACCGAAATATAACCAATGCAGGGAATTAATCAATTAAAAAAAATCTAAGACCAATTGGAAAAAAAACGTTCTGTGTTCGGGCAATAAACCAAGATGGGAAAAATGGGTTTTTTAAAGTTACCTTTCAAAAAATTAATTAGCTTGACAATGAAAAATTTTTTATTTATACAAGAATGAAGCCAGAAATTTATGAGCTTCTTTTAAATTTAATTAAAACCGACTTGGTGAAGATGTCAATAAGAGAACCAATCCAACTAGAATGTCGACTAGCTGTAACATTCTGGTAATAACATTTATTTAATCTGATTTTCACATTATAAATAATTTGCGTTTTTACACATAAGGCACTTGATATTTATGAGTTATTTTTTATATACTATATTTTGTGTATAATGATTCTATTTTGTTCCTGTGGATACTAAGAAATTAACTAAAACACGTACTTAGTTTATAATTTTTTTTTTTATTTCAACAGCCACAAATATTAATAAAATAAAAAAGGCAAATTAGTTCAACAGCCACAAACATAAACATTCACAAATATTAATAAAATAAAAAATGCTTCTTAAATTAATTCAACATTCACAAAGATTAATAAAATAAAAAAGGATAAATAATAATAGTTATTTTATTTTATATCACAAATTTTCAAGTAATAACACGTCAACATCAAATGTCAAATTTCCTTACAGAATGTACGAATGAAATTGCACTTTCCTTAAGCCAGCTAAAGTTAACGAAAATTTTAACGAATTCTCTGATATTCCTATTATGGTTGCACAATACAATTTACATGTAATCATACATTTCCTCAAGTTGGCTTAAGCCAGCTAAAGTTCATTATGGTTGGGCCTTTAACTATAATAAAAACTATAATAGAAGTTGGCTAGAGACTAGGTGACAGAACTAGCTGATCATATTAGACCTGTACTTTACGTAAAATTTTTTATTCAATTAAAAATAAGTTTTAAAATTATTATTTCAAAAATGCCTTATGGGCCCACTTTAAATATTTTTTCGTTAAATTTGCCTAAATTTTGACAAATATCGAAATTTGACAGTTATCCAAATTTGAACAGTTTCTTTTGTCGGTTTGGTACTCATCATACCGATAATTTAAAATTTTTATCTATGTTTTAATTCAATCAGTATAAAATACATACGTTCTTAGAAACACAAAAATATAACAAAAATTTGTAAAATAATCTAAATGTAAAATGATGAAATGTCAAAAAAATTATAATCAAAAATTAGAATGTCAAAAAAGTTGCCAGAAAATTTTCAGGTCACATTTGTGACGTTTTCACATTTGTGAATTTTTCATTCCATTTTTTCAAACATTTTTTTTATTTTTTTTCTCAATTGAAAAAATAAAATGCCAATAAGTCAAAACATTTAATGAAAAATGGAACGGGCGGAACAAGTAAAAAAAAATTAAATTTAATTGTACGTTTTAATACATTTCTGGTAATAAATTCATATTTAGGGCATTCGATATAATACTAATTATTTCCTTGCGAAGGTCAAAATAACATTTCTTTTATATACTGGATTTTCAAATGTATTTTATTTGATAAAATTTTGACAGTTATAAAAATTTAATTCTGAATAAAATTTATTACAGGATTTTGACAACTTTCAATTTCATCTAAAACCATAGACTAGAACTCATTTTAATTAAAAATATTTTGAAGTAAAAAATATTTTGATTGACTGAAATTTTGACAGCTATAAATATTGAATTCTGAAAAAAAAAATAGATTTAAAAATCCAACTCACTTGTAATTTTCTCCCTTATTACCTACTTATAAACTTCAGAAAAGAAGTGCTTCTCAAACTCTAACACCTTTATTTCATATAATCGACTCAAAATTTGTGAATCTGAATTGTTTTTTAATCTTGTGTACTGAATTTTTTCTCAGTGTATCAATCATTCATTCAATATTACATACATTCTTTTAAATATACCTAATATTATATGGATATATAGTTTAATAATAAAATATTTTTAAAAATTGTTCATAAATCAAAATAGCATAAAGGGAGTGTTATGAAAATAATGCGTAGTTAATAAAAAAATTTTTTAGAAATTGAGGTTTATAAGAAAATCCTTTAAAGGTAATTACTTTAATTTAATTTATTTTTTTTTTTGTTAATGTTAATTTGTTTTTGTTTTAATAGTTTTTGTAACCATTTAAATTTAATAAAAAATAAAAATTTTAATTAAATTAGTTTTTTAAAAAAAATAGTTTTAAATTTTTTTTAAACAAATTTTGATGTAAATTGTATGTGGGTCTAAAAAATGGCAATACCTTTACCTGTCTGCAAAGTAGAGTTAATGTTTAGTTGGTTTAATAACGGAAACTTTGAACCCATTAATAGGATGTTTATGTTATGCAATAAATATAAAAGCTACATTGATCTTTCATTAAGTGGAAGTCAAATTAAAAAGGATTTATTGCTGCAATTTTCTTGGAATTGAATATTTGAGTTCGAGCTTTAATAGACAAAATTTAACCATACAAAAAAAAAAAAAAACACATTTTCTTATCATCACACTTAATAACCATTTGTCAATACGTAGTTCTAGTTTTCCAATTTCCTTCTATTTTTCTTTTAAATTGTAGAGTACTTTAGTTTAGAATAATTTTGTTAAATATTAAATTACTTTTCTTTTATTTTTTCGTTATTTTTTATTTTTTTTAGTTTAAGACCTAATTGTAATATGTTTGATCTGAACAAGAAATAAATATCCTAAATAAAATAGTTTATTGCCAATTATTGATCTTATGAAATTTTTTAAGATTTTTAATGTTTTTCATTTCAGACAGACTTGTGTTATTTTATTTGTGAACATCTTAGTATTCTCTTGTATTCTGTTTAAGCGTGGTGCTGAACAAATATCCTCAAATCATCAAGTGCTCATCCATATATATATTATACATAGGAAATTTTAAAGATCTGCAAAACTGGTTATCGTTAATTTTTAAAGTGTTGAAGAAAGTAGGCTAACCCTTTCTATTAATCTTTGTTTGCTGCAATACCACATCCAGCCTTTGTCTCATTTTCTTACTTCCATATTCCCATTCCATAGTTTAAGTGAAATATTTTTTTGTATTTTCTAACCTTATATTTTACTATAAAAGAAATCAAATTAATTTGTTATTTCTGTTTGTGTATAGTGTTACCAGTCCCATGCAAATTTTCTATGATAATATAAAATTTTTCTGTCCAGATGACAATGGAGCAGTTCGTCCAATTCCAGAGAGTTTTAATATTTCGCTTTTAAGAATGTTATTGTGGAAAATACAATATTTACTATTTTTGGTTTGTCCTACTCTGAAGTGTGTGAAATCATCTGCCTTAAAATTAAAATTTATAATGCGATAATTTGATTTCTGCGTGAAGCTTGAAGTCCACCAATGTAAAAGAAAATACTTTCAATGAAAACGCAAGAAGGAAAAACAAGTTGACCGAGATCTAACTCAAGGACTAACTAGCAAGGACTAACATAAAAGGAAATTGTCAGGCTTTTATCTTAATAGAGTGAGTGAGTTTGCTAGTTGCATACAGATTGAAATGTGAACAAAAGGATGAAATGTATGTCGCTTTGAAATTAAGCGCTCGTAGGTCTTTTTACAAATTAAGAAGCATTCTAAGCAATTGGACTGTCAGCATAAAATTCCGAACACGACATTCTAAGTAGGACGTATGGCCTATTTTATTATGTTGTATGAAGGCATGGGTAGTGAAAGTAGTACACAACAATAGAATAGAAGCATTCGAAATGTGGATATTTATGTACTATGCATTTTTTAGACAACCCATTTTACAAAACTATCTTACGAACTGAAAACCTGCGCATTTTTCAAACTGAAAAAATAAATTTCTGCGTCGAAAAAATGTTCATTTCCGTCACAAAAAGCATAACGAAAAATGTGAAATTCTATAAATTAGTGAACTTGTACCGCTCGGTTGGCTCAAAATGTCGAGATAATTTCTAAAAATTAAGAATGATTAAAATGTTATCGCCATCCTGAACTCAACATACTGAAATAGATTATTGCAGCACAGAGAGTATTCATTATGTGTTCCTTAGGTCGTGAAAAGCTTGATAAACTTTTTTTTCCTGTTACTTCTCGTTGAAGCATAGGACATCAACTTGCCTCCCCCAATGTTCTCTGTTTTGTGCAGTGATATTGATTTCCTTGACCAAGTTCGTTGAAATCTAGCTAATTCAGCTGTCAGTAGTTTGACGCCAGTTGTTCTTGGGCTTTTCTCTTCCTCTAGTGTGCTCGGGGCTCTGTTCTAGGACCATTCTTATCACTATTTTTGATGGTTTTCGTAAAGTATGACCTATTCATTTTCATTTCCTATACGCTTAATTTGGTTCACTGTCGGTTCTTCACCTGATAGTTACCAAAAGGCTCTACTACTGATAGTGTTGGGCCGAAATATTCTGCAAATTCTTCCTTGGCGCTTTTTCACGAATACTTGACGTTTTTGATTTATCGTATTTATTGTCATCCCTGTTTGGCTGCCATAAAGAAGTGTTGACATTACACAAGCTTTGAATATTCTAATTTTGGTTTTCCTAGTTATTTGACTACTCTTCTTCGACTTCTTTGGCCACATAAGTTATTGGAAATTAATCAACGAAATGCAGATCTGACCTTACGTAGTCTGTTGTTGACATCTGCTTCTATGCCCCGTTTGTTGATAATAACACTATACTGTATAAATTTTTACTACAATTACATTCTGTATATGAGCTTTATTGTGGAGCTGTGTTGAGTACCGCAAAGTGTGGTATTTTATTTAGTATTGAGTAACAATAAAATTTCGTTTTTGATAGTGAAATATTTATACCTTGATACTATACTTTTGTCACTAGAATGCTACGCTAAATTTATATTGACCGTTTGCAGAATTTAATTGAAGCTACGCAGTTTTGTAGTTTATTTCAGTAAAGTAAAGTAAATTACTGGATGAGTTTTACAAACTATTTATTTTTCTTTTGTGGTAGAGAAAAGCATTAAAAATTACTAAAAAAATGTTCTACTTTTTGATTTTGATTTAAACTCAACAAATTAAAAAAAAAAACAAATTTGTAGCAAAAAAATAACCTTTTAATTCCTCCATGAAAAATCAATACATATGGCAACTTAAATTTTAATAAAATGTTGATATTATTTATTTATAGACAATTTAAGATAATGATTAGAAAGATGGGTTTTGGACATCCCAACAGGATATTATAAGATATTATGTATAAATGTATATGTATATTATATATATATATATATATATATATATATATATATGTTCTTATGAATGTTTATGCTTCTCTAATAAATTCTTTTAATGTGTGTAAATCAAAATTATGGGCAAAAGCTGGTGACATATTTAAACAAAATGAATTATGAGGTAACAGCGTTAGCAAAAAAAACAAAACAAACAAATAAACAAAAAGGATATTATACAGTATGTTTGTACTAAAAAAAAAAGAATGAGAAAAAACTTTATGTATATAGAATCACAGTTATTTTATCTATAGATATATTATTAAATACCTAAGAATATACTTAAGAACAAAGTAGCAATTTGAACAATGATATTACGAGTTCATATTAGACAATATACTAATTTGCGTTTATTTTTGTTATACTCGTTAAATGGAAAATTTATTATTCTTTTTTTTTTTCTTTTTTTTTTGTGGTTTACTGTTATAATTTAAGATTGTTTTTATTTTCGGGAATTTATTTTAATATATATAGAAATAACTATTATTGTTATAGTTAAGTATAAAATTTATTGTTGTTAAGAATAAAGAAAATTTATATTTTGTATATTTTATATAATTACTGTACTCAGTAACAATAATAGTTATATTGAAATTAATTTTAAGGAATAATTATGGTGGTGTATATAGTGATAAAATATTCTTAATAAAATAAGGGTCTATAATAAATCTTTAATATGAAGAATGAAATAACCTGTTGTTGATGAATATTATTTTGTATAAGAATATATAAAAAAAATTTTAATTTATGTAAATTGGTCTCAGTAGATTTGGAAAATATTGAAGTAAAAACAATTGCTGTAATGATGAGGTATCTGGTTTTATGTTAATGTGGTTTTAGGTCTATTAATACAAAATTGTATTTATTAATTAAATAGAAATATCATGATTCAACTTATACTCCACTGATGTGGTTGCAGGACAGTGATGATGATCATGGTTCAAAAATTAGTATTATTATTTTTTCCGATAGTTTGTTGTGTTTTGAGGCGATTTGTAGTTTTCTAAAAGGACTTTAGAATCGTATTTACACTAAGTCTGAATTTAATATGGAAAAATTTAATTTGTATATCAAAAAAGATCGGCTACAACTCTCTTTTATGTTTAATTACTTGTACAAAAATGGTCTGATTGTCGAGCAGGATTTTTTTACGCTAAAAATTAAACGCACAGTAAAAAATTAAAAGTACAGTAATTAAAATTAAGTTAAATAAAAACTTTGCACAGTTAATAATTTAAATTCACAGTAAAATGTTTTCGCTCATAGTAAAATATGAAACGCAATTCAAAAAATCTACCCTCTTAATAAATAATTTAAATTCAAATTAAAAAAATTAAATGCTCAGCAAATAAATTAAATTTACAGATAAAATAAAAACACAAAAATTACTTTCTGGAAAAGATTAATTCAACAGTAAACAAATCTGTTACAAAGTAAATATAGACGAAAGGTACGGTTAGTTATGTTAACCCAATCGTTGCGGGACAAGTTTTTTCCGAATTTAATTATGAAACTTCATTTACTTCTTAATTTTGATCTCAGGAATCCAAATCTGACCATGGTTTTTCTCACGTTGTGTATTTTTGCTGGAATGATCCGGTACCATATGGTTCCATCGTAATGATTTCTTAGAATATGTGAAATACATGAAAAACACAAATTAACAATAAGATACTGTTTTGGAAAAGTTTTATTCAAAACTTAAGCTATGTTACTAAAAGTAAATTTGAAAATTAATTAAGTAGCCCTCTGGTGAATTCAAACACCATACTTTTTTTTGGTAGTTTTGCTTAAATTTGTCACTTAACAGACGCAATTTCCACATTTTTTCGTTTGAATCGGTAGCAGTTGTTTAAGCAAAGTGAATACAACACTCAATCTCATCATAACGATCTCGAGACATACTTTTTGCAATCATTTTATTATCACGGCTCCAATATGAGTATTTATTTGGTATATTATTGTACCCGGAAATAATCATGATACCAATAAAAACTTTTAATTCATTTTTTGTTACATTCGGATTTTTTGTGTTGTTAAAGCACCATAATTATTGGTTTTGTTGCAAATCATTTGTAATAATTTATCATCAAAGAAACTTTCAAATAGTTCGTGCGGTTCTCCTGACCAATGTAAATAAGTTGGATCTGGAAATAATGATTTTGAACTATAGAATTTATATAGCTCTCGACCATTAAAATTTATCTTTCAAGTTTGGTATAGATGAAGGAAAATTAATATCAGGTCCGTTGTAAGAGCAAGTTTCTATTTCTACGATTTGACCGATTTCAGGGAATTTTTCAATTTTGAAAGTTTGGGGTATAACATTATTTAAATTAATATAGGCGGTAGGGGATATCTCCTATTTTTGTACAGAATTTTTATTTTACTGTGCAAAAACATCTTTTTTTTCTGTGCCAATAATGATTTTCTACTGCGCGTTCAATAAATTTTAATGAAAGTATTTTACTTAGCTTTTTATTTTTTTACTGAGCATTTCCATTTTGAATAGGTTATTTCATTATTTTCTAATATTTTAGGTTTGCTATTTTTGCTATTTTTTACTACCTCGTTAAGTCCTAGCCATTTTTTATATGTTTTTTGGATAACGGGAAATTATTTGATTGTGTTCGACGTGCTTAGTAAATAGTCAACAATAGATGGGTTTAACCAAAAATAATGTAATTAAAAAAGTACTTGTTTCTTTGGAGAGGTTTGAGAATATAAGTTTAAGATCTATGATGAAAAACAAAGTGAAACTATGTTATCTC
This sequence comes from Argyra leucocephala, assembly GCA_963942445.1. NCBI lineage: Eukaryota > Metazoa > Arthropoda > Insecta > Diptera > Dolichopodidae > Argyra > Argyra leucocephala. Next base: position 167,718,258 of record OZ012678.1, read on the forward strand.
CAACAATTTTATTATGAAAAATAGTTATAGTTTTTCTTATTTAAATTATATAAAAATATATTATAATAATTGTAATGAGTAGAGAGAAGTTTGTTTTACCAATTTTTATTTAATATCTTTAACCATTTTCGGTATTACAGTATGTATAGAGAATATTGATGCCAATTGAATATTCAATACTTTTTTAAAATACAAATGCACTACATTTTTTATCACTTACCTGTGCCAAACTGATTTTTTACGAACGATATTTTTCTACGATTCGCAACCAATTTATTTCCTATTCATTGTCATATCTAAATACAAATTAGTATTAAATTATTTAAAACCAAATAAAGCGTATTTAAAAACTTAATTACTAGTAATTCTGTGTAAAAACATAGACCGTTCAATGTGAATTATACTGAAAATTATGAAGTTTTGTATACTGAAAGTTATGAAGAATGCGATGTATTTCTGATTATTCGACCCTAATAATGTAGACTATAATTTTGAATATCCATATTGAGTTGACGCTATAGCTAGTCTTTTAATGTTTTTTATTTACATGCGAGGGTCGGTAGAAATCTTCTGTAAGACAGAGAGCCTTGCAATCCAATCTATTAAAACGAAACACGTAACATCAATCCACAGAGAAGAATGAATCCTTTTTGATTAAAAAATATATCTGTTAAAAAATAATAATCTAATTATATTAATAAAAATTATATTATAATATCATATTACATTTTCACAAAGTTACTAATAATTAAATGTAACATTTTAAAAATTTTAATTTACTAAAATATTAAATTTCAATTTTCAATCATACAATTGAAATTTTTTATTTGATTTTGTTGTTGTTTTTTCTAAATTGAAAATTCTAATTACCACTACTCTACCATAATATCTACTATTTTGTATCTTTGATAAATTACAATTAATATTTATGTTAACAAAAATTGAAGTTTATAATTTTTGATTTATTTCTAGACATTATTTTGTCATTCAATATTCCAATTACTTCAGTTGTCAAATCTAATGATTGTTCAACATTAAATATATATATGTATATATAAATATACATATATTAATAATATCAGAGAAAATATTGTTGTATATAATATTGTACATATATATATAAATGAACATACATCATAATTAATCGTCTGAAAAGGACCCTCAAATGAACGCATTTTACTTTATAATATCCTTTAATATAATTTTGATAATGAAAATGAGTAGGTTACAGTGTTGGTCATTAAAAATGGTACATCAAACATATTTGTACATAATATTATGTTACATAATTATGAATTGCGATTTTGAAGGTGTTGTATTTAAGATATGTTAGGAGGAGTATTATATTGTCTAAAATAAAGTTTTGGCAAGGTCTGTAAAATATTTTTTGTTACAGAAACCGATTAAAATGTACACCATATGTCAAGAAAAAAATAATAATTTATGTGACATCAACCAAAAGTTTACATTTAACAGTGTATAAACATATTCAGTTTGTACAAAGCTAACTTTGAGAAAGATAGTTGAACCTTTCTGAATCCGGTTGATGTGAGAATAATAATCAGGATCTCAAATAGCATTACAGTTTTCCAAGACTGACCTAGCTAAATTGAAATACAAATTCAAAATAGATAATGGTTTTAGGTTTAAACAAAGAACATAATAATAACAAGAAGTCTCATCTGGATATATTTAAATTTTTCCACCTTACAAGTGAAAATAAAAATTTAAGAGAGCAAAGAAGAGTAATAATAGTTTTGTGAAAAAATAAAATAAAAATATTAAATACAATATATTCAGTCTATCAATGTTGATATATTTCAATGTATATCTACTTAGAAACAAAAAGAACAATCAAACAATCTATCAAAAACGGATTGTTGCCTGTTCAAAAAATGAAAATACTATAGAAATTGAAATGAGAAAATATAGTTTTCAACCAAGTTATGAGAAAAAAAACAAAACGATATTCCGTGGACAGTTCACGATTTGTAATGCATAACTAATATATTTTAATCTTTTATTACTATTATTTTTTCCAGATTCTGTGATTCTACCATTCTATTATTGTATGTTTCACCACATACTTATTTCAATACATATAATAGTACCTACATTGATATTCTGATATCTTATTATTATTTAGGCAACCTATGTATATTTGTATCATATTCGTATGATTTGATGAGTAAAATTATTGTTTTGATAAACTGCGGGTTGTAATGTGACAACCCACTACATAAAAATAATATCTTAAAAATTTGTATGGAATTAGACTTCTTATTATTATTATGTTCTTTGGTTTAAATTAGTATGTTTACTACCATTTCGATATGATATTTTTAAGTTAAGTGGTGGTTATTGCTAAGTAATTTTTCTTGTAAGAACTTATAAAATTGGTTAGGGGTTCTAAGTTTAATTTAAAATACATACTTTAAAAAGGCATATAAATATTTGGCATATAAGGCATATACACAAACATATTTTGGAAAAATTTTCAGTTGAACGGTACAGTTGGTCCTGTTGGTATTTAATATATAGTAATAGTAATATATTTATTCAATTCTCAAATGGAGCATAATCGCTCATATAGAGTGTATTATTACATGATGATTTACAATTTTGAAGTAAATTAAGGCAAAATAACAAATTAACAAATTATTGAAGAATATAAAGAATATTGATAATAATAATAAAAGCAAGATACAAGTAAAAAAAATAACTAAAATGTTTAAAGTTACAAAATATTGAATTAAAATTTCTAAAAAACGAAAAAAAAGAAAAAAAATGTCTAGGTACTTTAAATTTAATATATGAAAAATAGTTTATATATAGTTTAGATTTTAATATTTCAAATTAAGTGTTTTTTGAAATGTTTCAGTCTCAGGTTTTTCATCCAATTTGGAGTTTTATTATATTCATTTATTGCTGCACTGGATATATTATTTAACCCTGGTTGAATTGTTCTTATATTTATGTATTTCTTGTATTATATTGATGTAACGCAGAGTTTTGTAATAGTTTTGTTTTGGTAGTTACTAATCCTTGAAAAATCTTATATATATGTTCGATTTGTAGTAGCTTGTTGTAGTTCAATTGAATTAATTTTAAATGTCTTATATAGATAATCTGTGGAAGTTCTGTGATGAAGCGAATATAGATTTTTTAAATGTTTATTTTGTAGTATTTGTATTTTATTTAAATTTTGCTTTGAGCTTATTCCCCATATTATAAGTCCGTACGTTATATTGGAATGAAAGTATGTTTATTTACACTTGTTTAATATTACATACTAGGAAATAGAAAAACTAAATATTTTGAAAGAACTCTAGCAAATAGAATTTGATTAAGTGGTATGAAATACTCTAAAAATCGATGACCTAAAATGCTACGTAAAATAATAAGATGTAGAGTAAATTTTGTTTACACCAAGTCGCTCTTGGATGTCAATTGTAAAATGGTGGTAACTGAGATGAATATACAGAAATAGATTTGAATTCGCTTAATTATAATTAACTAAAAATTTATTGTAAACTATTTGTAGAAATGTACCAAGTAACTAGCTAATTGAATTTGTAATTATAAATATTGTCACTTTAATTTAATATACATTATGTATGTATGTAAAAAATTACTAAGTCAGATAGCTAACGTTAAGGCTTTAAAATATACTTTTTTCCATTGAAATTAAACATTTTTTCAAACAAGTTAAACAATTTTTCATTCAAATTCAACATTTTGTCAAACACTTTGTTTGAAGAAATGTGGAATTTCATTAACAAAATGTTGAATTTATTTGAAAAAATGTTAAATTTGATTAAAAAAATTATATATGTATATGTATAAAAATATACAGACTAAAAAATCTGTTCGTCTATCGTTTTTCGGCTCTTGGACATCTTGGACAAGCTTAGTTCAGTGATTTTAAAAATGTATATACTCATAAGAGAGGTTTATTTTAACCCGGTTCCTAGAAGACTGCCAAACAATGAATTACCTACTGTAAAACTTATAGGAATTTATGATCGGAAGTTTGAAAAGGACACGCGACTGCAATTGTTCAATATTGATAACTGTTGAATTTGTGATGGGTAACAGATAACTAACAAATTAACATTTATAAATATTAAAAAAGTCATTGCTTTGCTAACACTTATATATAGCTAAAAAAAAAGCATTTAATCTCATCAATTCCACTATTGTTCTATTTTAATGACCGGCACTGTATTAACATATTAATCCACCCCCTCTCAAATTTTTTTGCAATTGCAAAATTTTATTTTTTTTTTCTAAGCTATTTTTATTCAATTTCAAATTTTATTTAAATCAAATTATTCATAAACAAAAAAAATAAAAAATAATGAACGAAATAAATAAATGATTCAATTGACTTCCTAATATTTTATAAAATGTAATTTTGTTTTTGTTTTTCTTTTTTTATTCTTTTTTAACTCAAATTTTTCATATTTTTTGCTTCCCATTTTATTTAATATGTGTACATTCATTCGATTATGATATGAGAGTCTACAAAACAAAAAAAAACACTCATTTAATCTTAATGACAGTTCTAATCATCCTAAAAGAGTTGCCATATCAATCAAAGAAGAAAAGAAAACAAAAAAAAAAAAAATAGCAACAGAATCCTTAACTACGGTTTATCAAAATTTTCTCCATCTCTTAATATCCTGTTATGTTTAGAAAAAATAAAGACAAAACAAAAAAAAAATACATATATATTGTTTTTTTTTTCTATCTCTTTCCATTTTTTCATTTGTTGTGTTTTGTAAATAAATTACCTTTTAACGGGATTATTTATTTTAGTTGTGATAAATTCATTTTCCATTTTGTTGTTTTTATTTTGTATTTTTGTTTAAAAAAAAAAAAAAACAATAAAAAAATAAATATGCTTGACATTTCCTTTCAATAATAATAACAATCATTTGCCTTTAAAAACAAAGTTAAAAATATGTTTGATTATAAGCTATCAGTAGAATCATTAGAAAGAGATATCCAAAATATTTGATTTAATAGGAATATAGGAACTATAGGAATCTAATGTGTAGGAGTAAAATTGTAGAATACTAGTTGGGTATAAGTAAATTGTTTTTAAAATTCCTTTCAAAGAGACCAGGGATGGTATGGGGTTTAATCTGTTATTGGTTACAGCTGTCAATAACAGTTTAAACTGCAAGTGAATATGGAGCGAAATGGAAGTGGCTACTGGATTTGTAGGTATTTTGAAACTAAATAAAGATTTTGAAACTCTAGGTATGTTTCACAAATTTTATTAAGTATCTTAATCGATTTCGTTTATTATACCATCATAAATAATTCTTCTGATTTTAATATATTTAATCTAGATCCTACAAAATATTCTATAAAAAAATTTTTTTTTTGTAATGTAATATATGCCAATTGTGTAGTGACTTGTATTTGTAATGTCTGTCAATTGACAAATTTGAATTATGATTAAACAATATTTTTTATATATTCTATAATCTGTCCTATGAAAGAAGGACAAACAGTGATTTCGATAAGTTAATTGAATATATTGTTTGTTTTGCAAAAGCGCAAAGACTAACATGGGTTGGCCACGTCATGAGAATGGAATATGGAAGAGCACAAAGGAAAATATTTAGTTATCGTCCTGATCTTAATCGAGTTAGAGGTAGATCGAAATCAAAATGGGCCCCGATAACATGAAAAATTATGCGTGAATTAAATGTAAAAAATTAAATGTGAAACGCTAGCCAAATATAGACTTCAACGGAGGGATAATGTGAAGATAATAATCTATTCTATCAATCCAGTTTGAGCAATAAGAGCATTTCAAAAACACTATATATTACAAACTTTGAATATAATAATTTGTGACAGTTCGATTTCGTGATTCGTAAAAGGTGTGACATTAAATTAGGTTTAGCTGTCACATGACTAATTGTAGAAATTTTTCAAAAATATTGTTTTTTATTCATTTGGTCCATGCTTTTGTTTTTTATATGATAGATGCTCAACAAATTTTTTAAATCTTTACTTTCTGACTTTTATATCCGAATTTTTACATGAAATAAATCTGAATAGCGTTACTTAAAATTTGGAAATTTTGTAGTTTAACTTAGCATAGTGTTAACGATGTCAATTGTTTATAAATATTATCGTAAAAACAATATTGGATTAATTTAAAAACACCGATTTATTTTGGAAATTTAATGTGGGAATGAATTCTGGTTGTCATCAATACAACGAAATTTTCAAAACCGAATGTCAAAGACAAAAAACATTAAGATTTTGAAATAATCTGACCATCAAATTGAAAATTAAAAGCAATATTGTAAAAATGCACATGGCTAGTGTCTTTGTTAACATACAAATAAATAATATTCTATACCGCTCACTGAAGCGTTGACAAATATTTGTCAGATTTAGCTTAAAATCCATAAAATTTTTTTCAAAAACTTCAAATTCTAAAATCCAAACTTTCTAAATCCGAACCCATCAAAATACAGACGTTGTATATGTGTATAAATATTCTAGAAAAAGGGGCAATCTTGATTTTGAATCCAAATCTAAAATATCTCAATTCTAAATTTGGATTATGGTTTTTTGAATTTTTATAAAAGTTTGAATTTTGTTTTTTTTTTGGATTTTAAACGCATAAGCCATATTTTTTCTCTATTTAACAAGTTTTACATTTTCCACTATTTTACTTTGTCCTGTAAAAGTCTTCACTGTCAAACTAAAACCCACCATAATTTAAAGGCGTATTTTTCAAATTTTGTTGTTATAAATGTATTGGCCCAATGCCGCCTTATGCCCCACGGATGGGGTTACAGGACAATGAGGATGATGATGAAATGTATTGAGAGTGAATTTTGTTTTACGTTTATTAGGGGAGAGTTGTTCACCTGCGATAATATAAATACCTGTCTTTGATTTGATATTAATATATTTGGTATTAAAAATATATTAGTTAGTCAGTTATACATTGTAGAAAAAAGATATGCATTAAAACACAAATCAATTTAAAAAAAAATCAATATTATTATCATATCAATTGTAAAATCAGCCTATAACGTTCACTGTTGAAAATATAAGTCCTCTGAAATTCTTAAACTTAATGATATATTTTTGTTAAGTATGTCTTGTAGTTTACCAAAAGCTGATCATTTCACATGTTTTGCATGTTTTATACTTCCTATCAATTCTGATTTCCTGACATATGATATCCATATTAATTTGATTTGATAGTTACAACTATAGAAATCTAATCGGTACGGTAATCTAAACGGTAAGGGTTAATTGTAGAAAACTAGTTGGATAGAAATAAATTTTTTCTAAAATTGCATTCAAAGAGAGCAGGGATGGGATACAGCTATAATCAATAACAATTTAAATTATAAGTGTAAAGTATTACAAATATCATAACAACATCATAATACCTATTACAAAACTGATTAATTTAATTTAAAAAAAAAACATGTTTTCTTTTAAAAAGTTTGAAATTATTTTTGTATATATACATTTATATTTTATTTACGTGAATCACTTATATAATCTAATGATATATGTGAACTTAATGATATGTATATAGAGACAGGAAGATATATTTATTAACATTTTATAGATTGCATATCATATACATATATATATATATATATATATATATATAGTATATTATTTTTTTTTTATTTTCCTTTATCCTTAAAATATGTATGATGCAAGCTAAATTAAATTATATATATATATATAATATACATATATATATATATACATTTTTTTCATATATGTACCTAAATTATAATATGTAGACTAAAAATAATTTTTTTTTTCATCCTTAAATTGGGGTAATAAATATTATTTTTTATCAAAAATATCATTATTTTTGTCATCATTATCAATATCATCATAATCATCATCAATAACATTATTATAATCATTATCATCATAGATATTTGTTTAAGATTTCAATTGAGTAAATAATTCATTGGTTAAAAGTAAAAAAAAAAAAAAAATAATAACAAAAAAAGATAAAAAATAAAAAATAGGATAAAAAAAAAATTTGTCTTTGATATATTATAAAAAATGAATCAAATTTCAAGAAACAAAAAATAAAAATAGCAAAAAAAAAAGAAAATAAGTAAAAAGAACAAACTCATGATATTAGATTAATCAACTCTAAGATATGGCTCTGTATGAAATAATAATTGTGAACAAGGATTTAAAGGATATATAAAGTCCAAACACTTGTTTTTAATTTTATTTAAAGTTCACATATGAAGGGTTCTATAATAATAATTGGGAGTAATTCATTTAAATTTAATTTTGAATTCAATTTTGATTTAATCTATAAGGTCCAGATGTTTTTAAGAAGCATGTTTTTAATTGTTGAATTCATAATTTCAAATATATATCAAGTCAAAGCAAAGATGTCGGTGCGAAGTTTGAACCTTGAATGTAGTCGACGAGAACAGCCTACGTATATTTGAAACAAGTATTGCCGAAAAATACTAGTGCCAAAAATATTGCAGAGTGGAAAATATATAATTAAAAAAATTAATTTATAAATAATTAGAAATAACAGATAGATTAATATTATAATTAAGAATGATGACATTGTGAGGTTTTGAATCACCCATAGAGTAAAATGGGCTCGTCATGTAATTAGAATGCATAAAACCCCAAAACAGTCGGTTGTGTTAAATAGAAAGCCCGAGGGTAATCGTGGTAGAGGAATGCAACAAAGGAGAAGATGAGAGATGTTTAAAATGATGCCCAAGACCTACAAATCCTAAGCTAGCGGCACAAGATCGACCCATTTTGGAGGAGTATTGTGATGAAGATCAAAGCTCACTCAGAGCTGTACCGCCGCTATAAGAAGATATAACATTAAAATATTTCAGCAAATTGAATAACCCTTAGAACTCAAACTGAATGTTATGGAGATATATCTAGGAATTTTCTGTGCCAAAATGATATTTCCAAATCCCCACGTTGGTGTTAACACGTTTAGCTAACAATAACGATATTTAGTTTAGAGTAGTTAAAATTATTACAATTACAATAATTCAATTTTTTTTTTTTTATAAAAACTTGTTTTCCAGCGTTAGAGTAAAATTTTGGTATAACAGTGAAAATAGTCGAATATTTCCCTTTTAATTTTACTGATATGCTTATCATACAATTACGCGTATTTCGTCTACTACGTGCAGACTTCTTCAGTGCTTTGTACTCGACTGACAATCGATAATTGAAGAAATTGCGAGAAGCAATAATTTATAATTTTATTTTAGAAGAGAATGGTAGCTACAGTAGTATGTCGCGAATACAATAGAGCGAATACGAGCTGGACCATAACCTATTCTCTGAGCCATATTTAGACCTATATACAGCTATGTGAAAAATTTGTGTATATTTAATTTTTCATAACTATATGGGTATCTGCAAATAAACCTCTGAGATCTATGTCAGCTTATCATATTTAATAAGGATCATAAGTTTAGTGAAAAACAAATACAAAAATGATTCATTACTAACTTGCGTCAATGTGCCAAAATTGCTCAGTTTTCAATAGAACATTTGAGATATTGTTAAGTTTCAAATTAAGTGGTCTTACCTGCGTTCTTTTGATATCAAAAAAAGGAATTGCAATTTAAATGATTAACAATGAATTGAGTAATAAAAACAAACATTCAAATGAGTAAGAAACAAAGCCATTCTCCGTTACTAGGTAAATTTTGTTGTGAACGAAATAACTTTAAACTGTACATTACGATTCCACTGCTATAAATGAATCCTTATTTTTTGCCAAATTTCATTTAATAACAATTTTTTTATATTTTACATCGCCGCTCAAAAAATGAGCAACTGAAAACTCATGACAAACAGCATTTATTGGTTTATCGGGAAAAATTCTACACTAGATCTGATTGAAAACACAAATTGGTTCTATTGGTCCCTTCTAAAACCAATCTGGTCCTATGGGTGTCGGTTATGGAGAGCAGCTTCTAATAGTAATATCAAAACATCTCAAATGATGTAATCAAAAATTTTATGTACCATAACTCAAGCCCCATATGATACCTTACCTTGAAAATATTTATTTACATAAAGATTTGAATATACTCGTGGTTACAGAAGTACTTGAAACAGATATGCAACCAGACTGATCCAATACCCAAACCCTTTAACTAGAGCTTTTTAGGCTTTGAGATCTACAAACCTTTCCAATAACCAGCAGGTTAAAAAAAAAATCTCTAGCAGTCATGTAAGGCTGAAGATTGTAGTGAAGGAGCAAATATGAAATGTCAAATCAATGGACTAGACCTTCCAACTTTTTAGATTTTAAAATTTGAATAAAGGTCACAAATCGTTATGAATTATTGTCATTTTTACTTCGAAAGATTCAAGAAATATAGTTGGGTGAAAAGAAATATGTATATATATATTTTACACCATTTCCGGTGGCGAAGTTTGAATGTTTTATTACATATAAAAGTATATTTGGCCTTCTTCTTTTTAATATTTTCATGGGTTGAATGATTTTATTTTCGTTTTTTTTTTATATTTTATTTGTTTAAGTGAAATATATCAAAACTTCGGTCTAAAGAACTTGAGGAAAATTAATTGATTTTCTAAGTGAATTTATTCTATATTTTTGTAGTTTTGTGTTAAAACCTGCATTGGATAGTTGGGTGGGATAAAGGGAGGGCCAGTAAAACAAAATGAAGTTGATTAATTCTATTCAAAGCACTCAGGCCTTATGATGCCCTGTTTTACACTGTCTCGACGATTTCTGTTCTGCCATCATTACTCCACCACTTAGCTAACTAATACTGCTTACTGAACCGAATGAATTTGCGCTACTTGTCCCTATATGACATACAATTGATTGCCAGAGAAAATATTCTTTATTATGATTTTTAAGCCAAACCAATTTTGTTGTTTGTGTATTATGATTGTTTTGTTGTGTATTGTGATTGTTAAGGCAAATAGTGTTCGGTTTTTTGTTATGAATTTTTATGATGTTTTACTATATTATTAATTAAATTGTGTAATTGTATTAGTTTAGTTTCTACAAAATATGTAAACACATTTGGTACAATAATAAACATAATTTACATTTTAACATTTTTCATTGTTATTTTCTAATATGTTTAGTTTTGTTAGTTTTAAATTATGAATTCTAGTAACATGCTTAAAAGAATAATCGTCTTATATGTAGCAGAATAAATGAAATAAATATATATATGCATTTATATATAAATAAACTTGAGATGTTATGATAATCTTCTTCCCTGCCTTCCACTTAATCTATTCAACACACTATGACATTATTTTGTAATAATTATATCAAATCTAACAAAATCATAAGCGTAAATACAATCTCATAATACATAGGAACACCAATTTATATTTTTGCTCATCTAAAAAAACAAAGACCAAAATTATTTTTGAAGGGGTGGTAGGTAGGCATTTTAGGAAAATGTACATATGTACATAACTTTAAAAGGTTCACATATCATTCGTTTATTATTAAAAAAAATAATAATAATAATAAAAAATGAAAAATTATGGACAAAAACCTAATATTTCAAAAAAATATAAAATTGTGAAAATTTTACAATAAAAAACAAAAATAAAGCAAAAAAAAAAATGAAACCAAAAATGGATTTAAAATATTTTAGAGAATTTAGAATAATAAAACAAAAAACAACCAACAAACAAAGAAGCAACAAAGAAGGGGTCCTTTTTACTGTCCCATCTTATTATCTTTATTTATAATTTTATTATTATTATTATTATTATCATTACTATCATCATCATTACTCTTATTATTTTTGTTATTATTTGAAGACTTTTAAAAACTTTTAAATATTTCAACTGGTCTTTGTAGTTTTTAAAATGTTTATCCTCCTCCCTTCCATTAAAAAAAAAAAATTGTTTTTTAATTTAAAAAAAATCGTTTCTATAAAAAATACTACAAAATTATAAAATTTGATATTGTCGAAGGGAAGGAGATTTACAAAAAAAAATATTTTTATATTTTTATTATTTTCCGTTAAAAAAAATTTCTAAAGTTCCGTTAAAGGATACCATAATATTAGATAATAACAGCGGTAATAGCACAGGAGTATCAAATTAAAAAAATGAAATGAAATGAAATGAAAAATGAAATTGATTTCATGACCAATTATAATTCATATGATTAATATAATATATATATATATATGGATCATATGTCATTAATGTCAAATATTCTTAACATCTCAACATCATCAACATTATTTATTTTGATAGCCTTTGGCAATAAAATTTTCTTTGTTTTGAGTTTGGAAAATTTAAAAAAAAAAAAAACAAAACGTAAATAGAAAATCTCTCCAGAGTATTGTAATAATATTTTCTTTTACCCAATATTATTAAGAAGATTTACTTGCGGATTATCTTATTTCAAAATAATGAAATTACATTACATACATATGTGTATGTAGGTACATATATGTTTTTTTGTATTTGTGTAATAATTGGTATTAAAATCTTAAAATGTTTCATTTGATTTCACATGTGAAGATTTACTACCTGTTACTTTAATTTTATTTAAAATCTTAAAAAAGGATTTTCTTAAGTGATTGAGGACATTATTTTCCACCACTACCAGTATCCTAACACATATAGTAGTTTTATTTTAAATTGATATCATAAATAGAAAATATATTTTATATTTTTGTAAAATATGAGGATTAAAATACTAAGAGAAAGTAATTGAGACAAATGAGAGTGCAGTGTTATAGAATGAGCGTAAGATTAGGGGTACAAAAACTTTTAAAATTAAGTGCTGTAGACATGAGAAAAGACAAAAATGTTGGCTGTACATTTATGTGCAGTTGAAATAATAAAATATAATTAAAATAAATTAAATTAAAAGAAAAAAGCTTATATACTTGTACAATATATAACTTATATACAAACTTGGATGATTAGAGTTAAACACATGTATAGATAGTTTTGAAAATGTACAAGAGAGTACAAGTTATTGGCAGAAACCAAGTCTATAGTAAAAAAGCAAAATTTTTAACAGAACTGTAACTGGAGTGGAATAATATGCCGCCCTAAATTGCAAGCAACTGAAAGTGATAAAAAATCAAACCAAGAACTGACATGGTTTATAACACCAGTCAAGTAAGTAAATAAGTTAGTAATAAACAAATTCAGTCTTGCAAGAGCTAAATTTTCTTTTCAAAAGATAGAAGGTAATTTTCGAAGGACACCGAAAGCGCCAACCTCTTGATAAAGCGGAATTTGAACCCATTAAAGATAACCCATCAATTAAAACCAATCTACGTTCGATCAAATAATGACTTTATTTTCGTAAATTTTTTTTATCGCGTAAATGACTGTTTGATTTAGTGGTAATACTTTCCGTGGGCTATTGCTATTAATATAATAATTCATTACAATAAAAGGGTATTCATAGTATTTCATATGAAGAAAATGGTCATAGCAATAGTTTAAGCATAGGAAGATTATTAAAATTTATACTAGTATTATGCCTATGCTAATCTAGTAAAATTTGGATGCAGTTTAAAAAAGTATGCACATCATTACAACTCAAAACACCAACTACAATGTAAAGTAAATATGTATCATTTCTCATCAGCCATCATAGTGCATTGATATTATTTTCTCAGTACATTTTACTTGTACATCTATACATACTTTTTTAATATATTGAAAAAAACTTTATTTATTTTCTCAATTTTTTCATTCATACTTTACTGTTTTTTCATTATTATTGTTGTTTTTATAAAAAGGCTTCAGACAAAAACAAAATTAATATATATTATAAGATATTCATTTAGTACAAAGAAAAATTATTGATATAATAATTTCCGAGAATAAAACTATATTATCATAGGATTTTCCAGTTTAGGGGGTAACCATCAGCTGGTCAACCATCAAACTATAAAGTCTCTAACTCGAGCATAATTTGCATTTTTTTTGCAATATTCCGATGTTTGTTTTCTTTGCACTGCCCCATAATTATACCGTTTTTATTGTTGATTGAGATGAGAATGTTTGCCATGGATGAGAATGGTTTAATCGGTAAAAACCACGTTTGTGGCATTCAGTCAATTCAATGCTGTCAACACTGTAAATCAACTTTTTATGTCGCCTTTTTTGATACAGATCTTGAAATATGTATGAGTATTTGCCTTGTGAGCAAATGAGGGAGTATTGACAATGTTTTGAAGTAATAGTATCGGAAATAATAGTAAAAAATGAAATCACTAATTGTGTAAGAACACAGAATATATATTTTCTTAACGTAAAATACTGAAATTTTGCCCATATATGTAATTTTATCTTATGTAATTTTGTCCATATGTAATTTTGTCTTATGTAATTTTGTTCATATGCAATTAGTCATATGTAATTTTGTTCATATGTAATTTTGTCCATATATAATTTTGTCTTATGTAATTTTGTTCATATGCAATTTTGTCCTATGTAATTTTGTTCATATGCAATTAGTCATATGTAATTTTGTTCATATGTAATTTTGTGTTATGTAGTTTTGTATTATGCATTTTTGTCTTATGTAATTTTGTTCATATGAATTTGGTCTATTTGTAATTTTATCTTATGTAATTTTGTTCATATGTAATTTTGTCTTATGTAATTTTGTTCATATGCAATTAGTCATATGTAATTTTGTTCATATGTAATTTTGTCCATATGTAATTTTGTCTTATGTAATATTGTTCATATGCAATTTTGTCATATGTAATTTTGTTCATATGCAATTAGTCATATGTAATTTTGTTCATATGTAATTTTGTCTTATGTAATTTTGTCTTATGTAATTTTGTTCATATGCAATTTTGTCATATGTAATTTTGTTCATATGTAATTTTGTGTTATGTAGTTTTGTATTAGGCATTTTTGTCTTATGTAATTTTGTTCATATGAATTTGGTCTCTTTGTAATTTTATGTTATGTAATTTTGTTCATATGTAATTTTGTCTTATGTAATTTTGTTCATATGCAATTAGTCATATGTAAATTTGTTCATATGTAATTTTGTCCATATGTAATTTTGTCTTATGTAATTTTGTTCATATGCAATTTTGTCATATGTAATTTTGTTCCTATGTAATTTTTTGTTATGTAGTTTTGTATTATGCATTTTTGTCTTATGTAATTTTGTTCATATGTAATTTTGTCTTATGTAATTTTGTCTTATGTAATTTTGTCCATATGCAATTTTGTCATATGTAATTTTGTTCATATGTAATTTTGTCTTATGTAATTTTGTCCACATTTAATTTTGTCCATATGAATTTGGTCTCTTTGTAATTTTGTCCATATGTAATTTTGTCTTATGTAATTTTATCATGTAACCCTGATAAACATGTAAATTATAAAACTTGCAACTTATTTTACCTATTGAAATTTTAAAAATTGGTATTTTACTTGTACACAATTACATTTTCAACTTTAACAATAACAACTATAAAAAATTAGTCCAAGTGAGGCGTGCGACATATTTTTAATCTAATATATTATATACCAGTTCTATAACTCATAATCTACAATTCATTTTATTTTCATTCTGTACATAAGAATAATATAAGACCTGCTTAGGATTTTATAATGAGTGAATATCATAAATTTAGTACCAGAAAATAAGTGTCGAAAAGCGATAAGCGAATTTACAACTTCACATTCTCTTAAAAACCATAAATTATATTCAGATTCTCTTAAAAATCATAAATCATTTTCAAATTCTCTTGAAATCCATAAAATATGTATCTAATCAAAATTAATCTAAATATATTTACTGGAAGGTCAAGATAGATACAACCTAATCAGAATTTCATCCATTTTGAACAATCAAAATCGACAAAATATTGATTGAATTTATTGACACATATACCTAGTGTTTTAATCTTTATTATTTAAGAATGATTCACCTAATGCCTAGATTATATTCATATTCTCTTAATAGGCATAAAAATGTATTTAATCAAAATTATAATCTAAATAAATTTACTAGATAGTAAAGATAAGAAATATAATCATTATAGAAAGATACATTTCAAAATTTTAAAACTCTTCCATTGTATTCTAAAAATACCTCATGATCAAATCGATCCGAATTGCTTGATGTCAATTTGAAATTCTCTTCCTATACAATTCAATTTGCAAACAGAAGAAATCTTAAATATAGGATTTTCAATTTTGATATTTTTTTAATTAAAATCAGCTTAAAATTCTATATCCATCACATTTTCTTTCTCTCTCTCTCTCTCTTTCTGTATAATGTATTAAGCACTTTCATTAAATACACAGCCTGATGCAATTAAGAGAGTTTTAAATACATTAATTAATTAAATATAAATAAATCAAGCATATTGTGGCTGTGTGACAATTTTTCGGATTTAATCTACCGCATATTCATAAATCGGTTTTTAAAAATTTGCAAATAATTTTCCCTGTTTGTGTTTTTTTTTTCTTTTATATATCCATATATATATTCATTTATACATATGTAAATAAATTAAGATATTTGAAATATAGCAGTGAACCCTCATTTTAATTGTCAAAATAAATAAAACATAAAAAAAAAATTAAATGTTTTTATAATGGGGTTCAGCTTCAATTGTATATATGTACATTTTGAATTGCAACTTACCCGACCATAAATCATTCAAACTTTGAAGATACAAAACCAGAAAATATAAAGGATACAAAGAAAAAAAAATAGAATAAAAAAAAGAAAAAAAAAGGATTTGCATATGCGAATCTCATTACAGTATATTTCATTTGAAAAGGATGCAAAAACAAAATAAATAAATAAAATGAAATAGCAACAAAATTAAAATAACATCATCCTTTTAACATATGGTGACACAATTTGGAATTAAAAAATATTGAAAAAAAAAAAACAAAAATCACAAAAAGTTTATTTATTTTGATTTTGCGATGCGCATATTTTTGCTAAAAGCTGAAAATTAGTTTTTGACCAAAAAATTTCTGTGTCCGCGATTTAATAATAATTGGCATAATTATGAAGTTCGTTCTTTGTAATGTCTTTGAGCTTTGATAAAATTAAAAGTAAAATTATTTGTGAATGTTTTTTTTAAAAATGGGCTTTGTTTATTTTTTTTTATAAAAATTTAGTTATCAAAGAGTATTCCAGTTTCTAATTTATGCCAGTTTTTGTCACATTGGGATGGTGATAAAATTAAAAAAAAAAAAAAACAAAAACAAAAAAACAAAAAAAATTAATGGAATTTACTTCACAAAAGTGTTTTATTTTTTGACGTAGAACCCGAGTTTGCATAAAAAAGTACCTCTTCCCATTTGAAAATCTCGATTTCGGCCAATTTCAGTGAATTTTGGTCTTAAACAATCAATTTGCGGTCCTTTCCGGAAGTTGAAAATGCCACCAATCGATAGAGCAGCCTCGATTTAGTTAACAAACTTTTTTTAAATTTAAAAATAACGGCTCCTTCCCCTCTTAAAAAGCTGATACGCTGATTTTTAATATGTGCCCGAATGTGGTTGCATTGCGCACCCGGTATATAAAGGGGAAAGTAAAATCAACTTTCATTTCCAGAAATATCATTATTAAAAATCTGCATCGACGACGCTCATTCAATTTATTTAAAATCAGTAATCATAGGACTAATTATGGCTAAATATGAATCTATATCAAACATAAATTCCACTTTGCTTTACATTATCATTATCAAAACATTCGAAAAAAACAAAATTTTATAATCGCTATTTTTAGGAGTTTGCTATTTTTTTGTTGTTTTTGTTTGTTTTGTTTTGTTTGTTTTATTTTGTTGATTTATTAAAGTGTATGTAATTGTTTATTCAATTTTAATTTTAGTTTTAATTTTCAAGTTAAATTTGATTTTGCTACAAGATATAGTTTTTTTGTTTAAACTGTTTGTGCTAAGTAGTATAAATAAATAAATAAATAAATATCACCTATTAGAATCCAATTCAATATACGCTACACAATATTAATGATAAAATTATTGTGTTATTTAACAATATTTGTATAAATTATTTTTTATTTATATATTTTAGTTTTGTTTGTTAGTTTTCATACGCTGTTTTATAAGCAATGGTTCGTTATTAATTTCCTTCAATCCATTTTTTGACTTTTTTTTCATATTTTTGTTCGAAAACTGTGTTCAATTTGTCAGACTAAGCAACATTATAAATGTGGGTATTAGACGAATGAAAAATAAATATGTATACTACAATACAATAAGCAATAATATATTTTTTGTATAAAAGTGCAACATACTTAATTAATGGTGCAATGTTGCACCATTAATTAACAGTGCAATGGCGCAACATACTTAATTAATTTTATATTAAAATATATCCTGGTAAAATTCATTTGAATCTGCTTGTCCTAGAAGAAAAAGCCGAAGAAGCTGAACTCTCAGTATTACACTAAAGACAAAAAAGCGCTTACCATCACATCGGATGGGGAAATGTCAAGTGGAAGCCCTATGCTCCCAAGGGGAGTAAAGGAAAAAAAGTCCTGGTCGTATTCAGTTCTATAATCTATTATTGTAGTTGTATATTTCGTATATTTTGTTATTTTATTGTGAATTAAAGGAATGCATAAATCATTTCCGATTACTTGGTCTCCTACGAACAATGTAACATTTACCGTTTATCTTATTGCACTTTATATACATACAAATCCTAAAACTTATGACTGAAAAAAAAAAAAAATGAAAACGAAAGATTTGACTAATTTTGAGGTAAATTAATTGATCAAGATCATTGCCATACTTGCCATAAAATTTATTTCCAAGTTAAGTCAATAAATTACAATATGACTGAATTGGTACATCTGTAATTTTGTTTTGACATGTTGAATTTCATTCTCATAGTCAAGTATTTAGTATTTTATTTTAGTTTTAGTTTTATTATTATATTTGTAAATTTAGTTTGTTTTGCTTTTATTTTTGAATTTTATTAGTTTTAGTATTGTTGTCATATTCTATACACTTACTTAAATTATACAAATTGTATAGAGACTAATCGTCTCATTGTATATCGAATTGAATACAAACAGTATAAATAAATAAATAAACATTCAATTTCATTCAAATTTAACAAGCATTTTCATTTTGTTATTCTGTTTAACCCTTTCACTACCGAATTATAATTCAATAAAAATATTTTTACCTTCATTATTATCTTATAGATCATGGAACACAAACAAATAAAATTTTAGGTACTTCGATCATTCCTTTGTCCTTTATAATGTACATAGGTAGTTAAAGGGTTAACATCCATTTTTAATGTTACACTTAATGATCATTTGTTTCCGACACATGTGGCAATTTCTTTTGAGAGTTTTGGTTTTTATTAAGTCAGCTTTTAGTCAATATTTAACTCCAAGCAACTTGGAAGAACAGATTTCAGCTTTTATAGCTTACTGGAACTGTATTTTAGAAGCTTACTGATGAGGATATACATTTTGATTATTGCCTTACATTTGATCCATATACAATCCTCTTCTCTTTTTTTTACCCTTTTCAGAGCGTATAGTGGGATACAGGTTCCACACGCATATGGACTTTGCTATACGTATTTAAGTTGACTTTGTTTTAATTAATTCACGTCTGCTGCTATTTAATACCTTTTACGAAATTTTGATCTGTTTAAACTACCTGCTACTACTAGTTCGCCGCATTTAAAGATTGACATAATATTTTCTAACATTCATTTAACCATGTTCAATTCAGTGAAGCTTTTTGAGTATCATTCAAACGATTATCTCCACGTCCACTATTATGTCCATATTATTGTACAACTTATATAATTGACATACATATATTTTTGATGTACAACTATATATAATAGATTGATATACAACTTAAATAATTGACATACATGACATAAAACATATATATTGTATAGCTTTATTGTTATTGTTATTGAGTAACTACTTTGTATTTGAGTACCCTTTTACGTATAAATGTGTCAAGCTTGTTTCTGTTCTATCGAATACTGGACCATGAAAGCAAACTCTGCAATTTTGAGAAAAAATATTTTCGTGTACTTACATTGGTCATCCATTACACTTGCTTTAACATACCGTTAAGAGCACTATGAACAAAGAACAAACCAAACAAGCGATTTTGATTTTACCAACTTCCGCGGAAATTATTTTATTTCAATATCAACGTCAGTGGAATCTGAAAGGAAAAAATTTGTATTCAAATACAAAATATAAAAAAATAAAATAAAAAAGAATTATAGCTGAAGTTAGACTACAAAAAATAATTTTTCTATCATTCATATTAACACTTCATATTTTATCAATTATTCATCATTTCATCATAACGGTGAAGTTCTCTTTCAAGGGTGATGTCAAAAAATACCTTTTTTTTATTTATTTTAATTTCATCATTTAATTTCGTTTTGTTTTTGTTAATTTCTAGTGGTTTCATAAATTAAAAGTTGGGGTGCTTTTTGATTTTTTAATTCTGTTTAACTTTGCTTTTTTTTTTTTTTTGGTTTTGTTTTATTTGTGTTGAATCAAATAAACAAAAATTCTGAAATGTGCTAATTTTTTATTTATGACACTGATTAAAAATGATTGATTATAATTTCTTATCTTTATGCGTTTTTCTTCTTGTTTGTTTGTTTATTTTTATTCATTTTTTTTTTGTTTGTTTTTTTCATAATTAATTTTTCTTTTTAAAGTGAAATTAGAAACCGTTATAGATTACGTACGTACGTACAAGTATAATTTCGTTTATTTTTTTAAATTATTTATTTTTCTTCTTCATTAAATTTGTCACGCCGCGCAATTCAACCTAATTTTAAATTTTTTTTTTTTTAGTGTTATGTCAAACATGTCTTATCGAGTTGGATTTGAATAGAGGGATTTTGTTTGGATTGATTATGAATTTAAAATTTCGTATTTTATTTTTTGAATGGAAATTTAGGATGTATTTTAAAAACGACGTTTGAATTTTATTTATTTAGTTAGGAAATGCGAAGAGTTCAGGTGTAGTATGATGTTGTTGGGAATGATGTTACATGAATAATGGGTGCTGCCCAATAGACCACAGAAGAATGTTCTGAGTGTGTAATTATTAAATCAGGAATTCTTAGAAACGCAAATATAATGTGCAATTATTGTGTTTGTGATTGTAACCCCTCATTTGCACCGGCACACCCCTACCCGTTAAAAGAATCTATGTTTAATCTAATCTAATCTATTTATTTACATTTATTTAATTAATTTAATATCTAAGGACTTTTATTTGTGAACATTAGGCAGTTATGGGTTTTAGAGGCTCAAATTTATCCCATTTAATTTATCAAATTTATCTTATTGTCTTTATATAATTATTTATATAATATTTATTAAATTATCCCTTTCGCAGTTTTTTTTTTTTTGAAGACGTGAAGCCTAAATTGTAGCATTTTAAATATTATTTATTTATTTAATTTACATTTATAAAAATTTTTGATATTAACACAATTGTGAGTATCAATTCAATTCGTAGACAATTAAATAAAATTTATGGTACTCCATACCCCATGGCAAGATTGCGGAAGTGTAAATGGGGTAAATTTGAACGCTTTAAAAAGTCATAGCTGCCTAATGTGAACAAATAAAAGTCCTTAGATATTAAATTGCACTTTCGAAAATAGATTTACTGATAACTTTGAGCCATTTGATTTAATTTATTCCGAGAGGGATCCAGTCCCAACATCACCGCAACCACAAATGGTCTTATTGTGATAATTTTGAACCATTAAGAGTTCTTAGACTGGAAATTAATAGCAAATTTCTCGTGGTATGATCACATTTCTCCTATCTTAGATATTTTGGTCACACTGACATACGATTAGATAAAAAAGGGAAGCTGGTAGTTGTAGGTGGAAATAATGGGAAAAAACAAGCTGGACCTTCTAGCGTCACATTAAATAAAATATGTAGATGTATATAGGTGCCAACTCTATTTTGTAATTTTTGTCAATGTACATAACAGTTATTTAATTTATAGAATAAGATTTAATAAAATGTATGTTATATTTAATAAGTTAGTTAATAAAGAATATTGGAAACAGAAATAACCTAAACCAAGCTACACTATAACTTTCACAAGTTGAACAGATCAAATCTTGTTTTTAACGGTACGATATAATTTTTACACATGGCATAAAAAATATATACAAACGTCTAATAAAGAACATATTATGTAAAATTTAAATATATACGTTTGTTAAACGTCAGTGCCTCTTGAACAAGATGATCGGAAGGAAAAGAGTACTAGAAATGTTTTGTGATCTTTTATTTTTAATTTTTTTTTAATGTTTTTGGTATTATGTACAATAATTTGTGTCACAAAAAATCAGTTTGGGTTCTATTTAAAAATTTGATAAAGTTATTAAGAAATATTGTGTATTAAGTAAACAGATAATCGTACCCTCAATGGTATTATCAGATAATGGAAGTGTATTTGCAAATTCTACCTTCTTCTATAATCCATTCACATTAAAGTAGGCTTAAATTAATTTTATATTTCTTAAATTATTTATAATGTACACTACACACGAACTTTTTAGCTCTTTTTGAGATAAATTGACATAAATAAATAAATAAAATAAATAAATAAAAGTTAATCACTAAATATACACAATAAAATACACAATAAAATGAATTATGATACACGATGAAGTTGTAAACACAAATTGGTTCTCTATATCATTTATTAAGCTTATGTAGGACTTTACAGACGTTTTATGATAATTAGTTCACTGTTATGTTTTCATTTAATATATCACAAAGTAATAAATTCATCTTCTGATGTAAATGTTATTTTAAAAAAATTATTTGAGTCTGATAGTGATTTGGTGCAACATGGTGCAACAACACATTTTGTACATCGAATGATAATCAATGACAAACAAAATATTACTTGTTTTTGAACACTTAAGATTAATTCACCTCGAAGAACTATTATTCAACTTACTGAAATACTGCCTTTGCAAAAATTAGGGATAACATAAACTGAATCTAGGGAGTGAGGCTACAATAGACTTAACGACTGGAGTAGCATTGCGATTATAATACTAACTCTCAACTAAAAATCTGATTCGATTTAAACTTTATTATACTTGATTAATTTTCTGTTAAATATCTTATTATATACAGTAATAACGACTAATGTTTATATCATTATTTATGAAATAAATTTTTATCACTTTTCATTGCGTACAAATATGTTGAAATGGACGTTGCTCCAAAATGAAATTTTTAAGTTATCTGAACAATATGTACTTGAGATTTTTTTTTCCTATTTTGTATATTGTTATTATTATATATTATATATATATGTATTTTATTTTTATTATTGTTTCATCATTATTATATTTTTATAAATTGTGTAACTGTAATTGAATAAATAATATGCATAGAAAAGAAAATATTTTTTATTTTAAAAAAACGTAAATTAAATGAGGAAAAAAAATGATTTTCTCGACTGAATTAAGAATTCATTTTTTAATTGGTGTTTAGGATTTCTAAATGGCTTTAAAGAGAAAGGGAGAGAGAGAGTAATAAGAGGGAATATTTATATTATTTAGAAAAGGAAATACCCAAAAAGGTAAATCATCTGTAAAGCGAGGTTATTTCTCCAATCTATACCATAATTTATAAATTAATTTAACAATAATTTTTTTATTACATTGATGAAGCTTGAACTTAACTAGGTGTAAGATTGTTTTTATTGTTTTTCCATTTTCCAGCCTTCTAAAAAATTTTTTTTTTAAATATTTGACAATTTTGAGAATTTTAATGATGTCAAATTAATGCTTAGAGCACGAACGTCCGACATTTGCTACAGAAAGCTTGCTACAATTGATTGTACAATACTATCATCAGCCAGTCGGATTAGTAAAAAATAGCCACAATTAATTAGAATAATGTTTGTAATATACATTAAATCAGTATCAAGCTGTTAGTAGAAAACTAAATCCCATGATTAATTTCACCTAATTCGAAAGGGGTCGCGTCGTTATATTCAAAAAGAAAAAATTCCAAAATATTTAACAAATATATTCCAAATTGATTTTTTTCTATATAGTTTTTGTATGGTAGGTAGGTGGTAGTGGCTGCCGTACGCTGACATAATTAGACACGTAAAGTCCATTGTGACATCACGAGAATTTTCCTCTCATTAGACTCTACCTGTTGAATCATTTTGAGCTTTTTAGCAGCAACAACTTCAGAGCAGTGGAGATCTTTAGTTTTAATGATTTCAAGGTCACCCAGAGGATCCAAAAAGAATTCTCCTAGACGGGTTTATCTTCGGGTATAGAGTAAGTACTGTACAGTTTCATTTTCTTCCTCCTCTTTACACATTCTGAAAAGTCGTTTGAGGAGAGTGAAAATCTTCTGGCATGTTTACCAATAACACAATGACCTGTAACGAACTGTACTATAGTGTTGATGTCACTCCTTTTCGAAGATAGTTGCTGAAGGGAGCGCTTTAGGTTCAGCTTACGCGTGATGTGCTTGGTGATGTTGCAGTCTTGTCTACCTGATCATCTGAAATTTGAAGCTTTGATTGCATCTTTGCGAAGCAATGGATTCTAGGTTAGTAAAGGTGCACCTAGATTGCTCCTTTCCGGATGGATTTTATAAGATAGTACCCATTCTAGCAAGTTGATCTGCATTGTAGTTACTCGGTATCTCAGTATATCCTGGCACCCATCGTAGTCATATATTGAACCGATCCGCTTATTCGGCCAGAGAACTACAACAGGCCAACACGGTTTGTGAATTGATGGTTATCGATTCTAGTGCTTTCCTTGCAACCTGACCGTCATTTCTAACAGATTATACGCTGGATCTCAGCCAGTCTTAGGCTTCCTTTATTGCCATCGCCTTCGCTTGATAAACACTGAAATGTTTTGGTTTTTACTTGCCTTTTGCGTTTAGCTATCGTTTGATAGAAAAACAGGGTTTCAATAAATGAGTAGCGAGGGGTTTGACTTAAAAAATAAAATTGATTGGTTAGATCTAGAGTTGGGAAAAATATTTGTTTTTATTTTGAGATTAGTTTTTGCGGATTTTATCTCCGGGGATTTTGTTTTTAAGTTATTTGTGGTTGGGAAGTTTGTCTTTGGGACTTCAACCCAATCCACCCACATCCTAGAAAAGCTCTTTTTAAATTTTTTCACTCATTAACAATGAATTATATGTCCATTATTTTTCCTCTCATAAAAAAACTGAAATACAACATCTCTTAGGTTTTGGGTTTTTAAAATACCCATTAGATAGAAATGGGTTTCACTAAATTCCATAAAATGTAAATTATAGATCATACTTTACATGCTGAATGGCGAAGTATAGGTAAGCACGTCCAGCCTTCCAACCATGCCAGCAAAAAAAATGCTTTGTAGGTTTTCAACCTGGTCCAGGAACGACCTTTTGTCACTGGAAAAAAATTAAATAAAAATAAATAAAACAAACTCAAAACCATCCAGGATATGTTGGATATGATATTGATATTGGATGATACTTCGAAGGATATAATATTGGTGGTGCAATCTCGTTGGGTTGCATTTCTATAAAGAATGTAGAATATTTTTATCGAATTTAATGCAATCTAAATCATCAAAGTCAACATAATTCAAATTTAAAAAAACATAAAATGACTCTAGAATTGAAATGAATTTTCCATCACATAACAGTAAAATTATATATGTATGTAAATATATAATAATATATAAATCATAATTACACCCATCTCACTTTAACTATACGGCACTAGATTCTATTTATTGTAACCACAAATTCGAAAAACCATTAACAACGTCAAAAATAACAACAACAACAACAACAAAATCATAAAAAATTGTTACAACACTATGCACGTTTAATAATAATTAAAAAGTCGCTCGATTTGGGATTTAGAATGAATATGAATGACATTTAATGTAATATGATGATGACATTTTTTTCTATAGTAATAAAATATCAGACTACTGTCATCGATTGATTGTCATATGGTACGATTATATAGATTTTTTTTTATCAAAATTTTTAATTTTATCCAAAATGAAAAATTTAGTGATGTTTTTTTTTACAAAGAGTGATTAATTTATTTTAATTTTTATTTTTTTAATATTTAAATTTTTGTAAAATTCATAATAAACAAAAAAAATGTTTTATTTTTTGTATTCTTGTTTTTTATATTCTTTTAAAATATCAAATTACATTAAATATTATAAAAAATGAATTTTTTTATTTATTTATTTATCATTTTTTAGTTTTGTTTTTTTTTTCGGTTTTTGTTTTGGTTTTTCAAATTTAAATGTGATAATAATAATTTATATTAGTCATTTTCTATTTGATTGTGTATATGGTTTATATTCAATCGTGGCTTATACTTTTGTTTAGATTTACAACAAAACAAAACATTTATATACTACCCATACCCTAGTATGGGTATATTATGAATTGATAGTAAAAATATTATTGGTACCCACTCTGTAAATATACAGTATGTATACATATACAAAATTAATCGTTTTGACAACTTGATATCTTACTTTTGGATGTCACGTTGTTTTGATTTCGCGATTTTGTTTTGTTTTCATTTTTGTTTTGTTTTATTTTTTATTACATCGCAATTTACCCTTGTTCAATGTAAATTGGTAGGCTGAGTTGGCCGCGTGCCTGATAACAGTCGCGAGTTAATAATACTTTGATTTGTTTTTTTTTTGTATTTTTTTCCCGAGTATTTAAATTGAAATTGGATTTGATATGATCAGAGAAATTTTTTTTTATTTATATTTATTTTTACCATATTTATAATAATTTTTAATATTTTTTTTTTTGGATTTGTAACAATGAATAAAACACCTCTGTATGTATTTCTAGTTCAAAAAAAAATTTTTTTTTGTAGAAGTTGAAGATTGAAGTTGATTTGAAGTTGGTATACAATAATGACATCAACCTTGTCGATTTTAAGATAAACTTGAATTTTTTCTGTAATAGAATATTAAGTTATATTTATATTTATTATTTTATATACATAGCTATAATAGAAAATTCGTGTAAAAATCAAACTTACTATCATGTATATAAGTGCACCCATGGGGGACATTGTTTTAAAGAAGAATTTTTATAGTACTGTTCATACTGTTACATAAATATATTTAATAAATTTATATGAATGAATGTGTATGTTACAGTTAAAAGCTGTTTTAAGTGCTATTATGAGTTTTAACTAGGAAAAACTAGTTTGAACTGAATTTTGTACTAAGTTGTACGAAATGGTATTTGTACAGAAAATATTGGTTGATTTGAAAAAAATTGGGGAAAAAAATAAGAATGAAATAAAATTTTAAATACAAGCCTATTTATAGAATAGTCGACTTTACTATCATAATAATTTTTTTTTTTTTAATATTTTTAATCGGGAGTTAAGTGCAACAAATTAAGATCTACTTTCCGCTTATTATCTTAGAATTGTAGGTCTATGTTATTGATGAACGCTGTTATTGCTTTGATAATAGTTTTTATTTTGCAAATATAGATAATTAGGAAGCAGCTGACTTTTAACATCAGTGGTTGCTTACGATTAATTGGTTAAACCAATTAGTGCAAAAAATTGGTGCAAGGAATTGGTGCAAAGAAATCGTGCAATAAATTTGATTAAAAAACATGTTTAAAAACGGAAGAGAAAAAAAGTAAAAATAGGAACAAAATTTTGAGCACAAATATGTGAAATAGTTTAAAATAGAATTAATGGGCAAAGTCTTGAAAAAGCTGTACGACCTGAATTGAATTAAGATAAGGAAGAGATATATTTTTTCAGTCAGTTTTTGTAGTATTTTCGCAGAATATTCTTTTTGAGATTTACTTTTTGTACAACTTGTTTAGAAAATTTACTTCTTTAAAGTGAAGTGGAGAAGAAAAAAAAACTATATCCTCAATAGGGTACCTCAATTCTCTTCCAATTCCCTCAAATGAAAGGGAAATTATTTCAAAAATAATTGATTTCTTTAAAGTGGAGTGAAGAAGAGAAAAAACATTTTATTCACTTAGTTTTTATGTCAATTATTATCACTACATCCTCAGTAAGATTGATGAAAGAAAAGAAGGGGGGGGGGGGGGGAGTAATACCTATAGGTATATATTTTTAATTAATAAAATTTGATCCTGGTGGTGCAATTCAACTTTCTCTGATCGGGATAAGTGTTTCAGTTCGTGAAATTATATTTGTATATTCCGCTTGTTTTCGTCAGTATGAGTTTTGAATATATTTTTTTTATTTTGAAATATTGGAACAAATCGTGTAAATCTAAAACTAATACTCAAACTGTGTATAGTTGTAGAGACTAGTCGTCCCATGTATATTAAACTGAGTAAAATTTAAGTTGAAATTGAAATTACAATATTGTATTCATTCATAATCACAATTGAAATTCATACTAATATTGATTCAGTATTGAAGATAAAATAATTTAAAGGCGAATATGAAATTGGGTTTTTGTCTTTGATAAGCTACTAAGAAGCAAAATAAATTTATAACATTGTATTATTTTTTTTTACATACAATGTTTTTTTTTACAATAAATATTAATGTACGAGTATAAAATAAATATTTTTGATTTGATTTTTAATGGCTTTTAGCAGAATATGTCACAGAAGACCAAGAACCAGTCCTAGGAACCAGCTTTTAAAAGTATTTTCAAATAGAATTGAATTATTCGCATATTTTGCTGATGACTTAAGGTAGATAGGTCGTTAAGGTAGGTGACACACTTAGACCAGTATGGTCGATTTTGATACCACATGTGCAACTTTGATGACTTGTAAATCATTAGAAATTTGACTTTTTGATCTGCTCTCCCTGTCTTCCATATTTCATTGTATTATGTAAAAATGATGTTTAATGATGGCTAAGATAATTAGTTGAAATGGAAAAATGGTATGTAAAAATTTACCATTTGTTTAAGAACATTTAATTAAACCTATTTTCATTTTTATTTTGTTTACATCAGTTACTGCCTTCGCCGAATTTTTACTATAAAAACTGTCGAGTTTTTTGTTTTACTGACCAAATAACTTATTCAAAATTAGTTTTTCTTGACAAAGTGTAATATGCCAAACACATTACAATTATATATGTACCTCATTTTAACTGTAACATATAAATTATGTATTATGTAAAGAGAAGTGTATCATGTAAAATGGTATGGTTGGTTTATTGGTAGGCAATTTTTTTGTTTTTAAGGTCGTTTTGGTTTGTTAAGTTGTTCTTATTTAATTGTTGTTGTTTTTGTTTTATTTTGTGGTCAAATTTTGCCATAATTTTAGTTCCTTGTATAAATTTTTGAAATAATTCTAAGTTGAAATGGCTTCAAATTTTTATTTTACGTTTATGATGTTTTTAATTTTTGATTTTATATTGGTAAGGCAATAGGCTATATAAAAACTCTAAAGCACATTTTTTTTAGAATTAATATTTTTTAAAACTATTTTGCCAAAGACTTTATGATTATTATTTTTTTCTACTAGTAACGTTTGCTCTGAATAGATTTATACGTTGGACCGAAAATAACGAAATGTAGCAGGTGATTAGTGAAATAAAAAGAAACAAATTTTTTTTGGGTGCAAAGGAGCGATATATTTGAGTATATTTTAAATCTTTGTGAAATATAAAACCCTAAAGATTTGTTCACTGTTGAAATACATTGATTTTCCTCGTTACCTGGCACAGACCGAAATAATTACACCAACGAGGCTCATTGGAATTAAAAAATTTCCACACATAGCTCTACTTGCTAATATCAGTTGTAGCTTTTTACAAAGCAGTGGTGGCCCATAGATTTAGTACCTAAAGGATCACCCCTTCCGCTCTATGCCCCACAAGAAATGGGATTATTAGACAATGATGATGATAATGATGAAAGATGAAATCATCCACTGAATCCAGAAGAAAAATATAACCAAGGTAGTGAAGGCTTAGAATTTTAGAAACAGAAATATCAGATACTGAATTCATATATATATATAATATATAACTACATTTCTTAAATTTTCAAGGCTAATTTAAGTACCCTTGCAATACATTATCGTGGTTCTTTTTATCGATAATAAACAGTTATTGATAAAGCCCATTCTTATTGATACATAATTTGTTGAGCTTATTCGACCATATACACCGTTGTCGGTAAAGCTTCATACAAATGCTTTTTCAGATTTTTTTAAATTGTTTTGTTTTTTGTTAACTACCGTTTTTTTATTTTTTTTAGTTGACATTCGTGTTAACATTTTATTGTATAGAAAACTAATTGTAACCAATCCATACAATTTTGCAGCAGATAAAAAACTACAGAAAATAATAAAAATTAAAAACATTTTACTATTATGATAACAGAAAGGGCTATGATTTATGTCTCATAATTCGGAAATCGACATAACCGCATTAATAGGTTTTGCTGATGACATGGAATAGTAATTTTGAACAAACGAACGTGAAAGTACTGTAGATCTGAACAATTATTATCTATGTAGACCCCCCCAAATAAAAAAAAAAAACAAAAACAAAGGTTATTGTCTTAAGAGAAACAAATCGTTGAAATAATATCAATTACATTACTGCGTTTCTATTTTGAGTTCAGGTAATTCGAAATTATGATAGTAATACTATGTATAAAACATCAACAATATATTTATCTACCTTTGAATAAACAGTTACAACTTTCTAAACGTCAAAAATTTTGTATTCCATTATAAATAATATTTATTTATACTTAATGGATGCCCAAGGAAGTAAATACGTATTATATATAGAAGTTGTAATCGTCATCGTGGTATACACTGTACCTACTCAAATAAACTCTATATCCAACTCCATAGAATGACGATGACCCATTTTATAACCACAGTAGTCTAGTACTATAAAATATAGTAAATTGGTTTGCGGTGGTATACAAAAGCAAAAAAAAAAAATAACAAAATGTGACATAAAATAACGAAATAAAATTAAATTTGATACAATTTTTGTTTTTGATGAAATTTAGTTTATATATTTTTGTTTTTTTTCCCTTTTTAACCAAAAACAAAAAAAAAATGTTTATTTTTTATTTTCATTTTAGGGGGAGTTAAATTATTAAATACAGGTTGTGCAACATTAAGATATATTTATTATTAATTTTATTTATATATTTCTTTCACATACATATGTATGTGTATGTATATGTGTGGACAATTTTAGATAACATAGAAATGGAAATTCGTTGGAAAAATTATTGTATAAAATGATTTTGTATAACTTTTTTCTTCTTCTGTTCTGTTTTTATGCTTTTTCACTAGACCAGTAATGATTTTTATAGTCTGGAGATAATTGACAAGTTATTGCTGTTAAAATTATAATTTCGTGCGCAATCAATTTAGGATTTTTTGTTGTTGTTGTTATTGTTGTTGAGATGAGATTTAAATGTATGATTGTTATTTCCCTGAATTTTAGTTCAGAAAATCTGCAAAAATTATGTCTTTTAATCGTATAGTGATGTTCTTTTATTTCTTATTATAATTTTATTATTATTATTTTTTTTTTTTTATTACCTATTGGTTTTAATTTAATTTTATTTTCGGAAATTCAATTGTACAAATTGTAAAATTAAATAAAAAAAAAAAAATGTATAATAAAAGTGATGGAAAAGTGAAATATCATACTGATATGGGATTGAATTAAAATTGAAATTATAAAATTTTTCAAAATAAATTAAATAATTTTCTTACTGGAGTAGTAAAATTGGCCAACAACATTAAAGTTAATTTGTTGGGGATTGTATTTTATATTCTTAAGAGAATACGTAATTCAAATAATTTTTATTGGAAATAATTTTGCTGAAATTGAATTTGATAGAATAAAGTTGATTTTGGGAAATTCTTTAGAATTTTCATTTGACATTTTGAAATGGGTACAATGTGGAAGAAACGATATGGAAGGTAATATTGGGTTTTCTTTTACATTTGATTTTATCGTTTTAAATGATTTTAACATTATTCATAAATGTATAAAATCTTGGACATCAACTTTACAGGTAGACGTAATCTTATATATAATACACAATATGGACGACGTGGGGAGTATAAAAGTAAGAATAGTTGAATAGTAAATTTCACCACAATAATATTAAAATTTTAGCACGTTCTTGGTGCTGAATACTTAAAACATTTCAAATAGTTACACAAAATAAATGACTGCTATTTCCAATTTGAGCGACATCTATAATCTGAAATAAATTTCAATCACAGACAATTTCGAAAAAGTCTTCATAAAAATTCTGTCATTTTAAATAAACACACAAACTTATAGAAAATAGTACAAAAACAAAAACACAACCAAAAATTGAGAACAAAACAGAAAAACAAAAATCAGATCAGATCATAACTCTTCAAAAATGATAGAATAAATGTTAATTTGATGCTATTATTAAAAAAATTTATACAGTAAAAAACGGTTATAGTCATTCGCTAAATTTCACTAATATTTCCGACTATAACCGTTTATAGGCGTAGTCAAAAAAATATTGCATCTTTATAAACAAAATCAAATTCAATAAAATATCTTTCGTATAACAATTTTAAACTTTATTTTATTCATAAATAGCAATTCTATTATGTATAATCACTAAATATACATGTTTGTAATAAAGAACAGAAAAAGACAATATATATTTTTTTGTTTTATTGAAAAAATTGGCGTTATATTTTAATGTGACTATAAGGGACAGCGATTGTAAGAACTTATAAAGTTTATTACTTTCCTTCAAACAAATTGTTAACTATTGCTATAACAGAATTGTGATTACAAACGTTTTTGACTATAAACGAATTAAAATACCTCGATCTAATACGTTGAGAGTAATGGGATTTTATTGGGTTAAGTTATATTGAAATTAGTATTAATTTCATCATGTTAGGTATTATACTTTAATTTCATTGTAAAGTATATATATTTAATAATCAAGCGATTAAGAAAACAACTACAATTATACCAAAATAAATATTTTTCTTTATATAAAATCGTACCTGAAAGAACTGCTACTGTGCAATTGCACAGGGGATTCACTAGTAATCATAGAAAAGATCAGGTTTTGATCTGCGTCAACAACGGTCAACAGAATTCGCAGAACCCATGGCAAATGCGTTGATTCTCTCTATAGATGGGGAGTATAATTATGTCTTCAATTTTAGATTCCGGTGCTCCTCAACGAATTATTAAACATTTAGACTGAAACATCAGAGCATAAGAAGGTAATATTTCTCGACTTCATCAAATTAACCACCTCTTTAGCTTTAGAGTGGATCATCAACTTTGATATTAGAATTTAATGCATTGTTTTGTGTTTACGTTAGATATTTGAATTTTTGCATTTAATTATTTAAATGAATAGCAAGCCATACACACAATAATGCTTGCGCGAAAGTAATCGACATTCCTAAAGCGTGCATGAAAGAACGTTTATGTATGACTAAACATATGGAGAAGATTGCGTGCGTCTATTCTGTACATAAAACTGTACAGTTACCTTACACATGCAAGATTAACCGTGCTCAATCACGTAGGCATGGAGTTTACGTTTTTTGTTTTTACAGTTAATTTTTGCAATATGTTTTTTTTATATTAGTTCATATTTTGTTCATATTTGTTTAACGTTCATATATTTTTTACGAAGCACAACGAAAATAATTTTACATGTTTCAGGTATAATACGACCTAAGGCTAAGAGCTGAAATGGCCATTGAAAATTTTAAATCTTCATAGTTTCGGCCAGTTGCCGAAAATCTTAAATTAGTTGTAAGCCGTTCTTCTGCCGATTCTCTCATTTGTGTATTTTGTTTTTGGATGTAGTACGGTTTGACCAAATTTAAAAAAGTATCAAATATTTCCACATCCATTCTCAAATAATTATATAAATCTTCTGGATTATTTTGTCTTAACTCCTTAAATAATTTCACGTCACTATAATTTTTTCTATTTTTTAACCACTGTTTTTGCCAAATTTTACGTTCTTTTTTGAGTTTTTAAATTTTATATAACTGTATTTGCACTCATGATTAAAATAACCAGAAAACTGTTCGATTTGAATTTGGAGTGTTCAAATTTTACCACACGCCACTCCAAAATTGTAATTACAATAACAATTTGTATGCATGAGCTTGAAGCTTTAAAACGAACATTATTCGCGCAGGCCAGAGTGTACAGTAAACAACATGCCACGCAAGATTGCAGGAAAAACTCACACTTTCGCGTACAAGTTTGCGCACGAGTAAGAATTTGTGGTGTATGGCCTGCTAATATAATTATTGTAATGTATTGTAATTTCTATACGCTAAATAAAATATAAAAATCGTTTTAGCAGACTTTTTTTAAAAAAATTCAAACTAGGAAATGTACTCCAAGTTAGGAAATATTATTAACAATTTAATTGGTATTACGCCAATCGGTATTGTTGATATACAGTACAGTTGGATAAACATCCTTAATATACAGTCCCATACAATTTAACGAAGTTTGAATTAAGCAATTACAGACGATTATTTATTTTTGTTTCACACGTCATGTTAAAGACAAAAATCATACAAAAATAGTTTTGGCTTTGAATCATAATTCGGTAGTGACAGCTTTATATAAAATTACTGACATCAAAGATAAGCAAAATCTCTGTAATTGGATATGGCAAAATAATAGATATGGAATATAACTTGCGTATATGTTCTACAGACTGTAAACTGCCTTGCATAAAAATTTACCTAAATTAAATTCCGATTGTATATTGCTATGATTTATTGGAGTCGATTGTTTCATTGATAGTTCGTGTTCTATAAAGTGTTTTATTTTGCCATGCTGCATTTTGCCATGCCATGGTACATGAAACATAATTCGGTATGACACGGTCCCATTCATTAATTTCTTTATGATAGATAGATCAAAATGGTGGATGGATTTCTATTAAATTTTATTTTTGCACCTATGAGGGGCACGTTTATTAATGTTTTTTTTCATATTTAAAAATTATACAAGCAATGATTTCTGATGTGTAAAAGTAAAATTATTAATTTGCGGTAATTTTCTAATAACATAGTCATAAAAAAATTGCTTATAAGTGTCATTAGTAAATAGCATTGTTGGACCCAAGTCAAGTAAAACCTTAATTTGTAAATTTTTTGCAATTATAGTAAACGTAGATGTGATTGTTCTCAGATATATCGTAAACGTTCAAAACAATATGTTAACTTTGACAGCTACGTATTGTTTGACAATAATGAATTCACGTCTATTTAAATAACCCGGTACTGCAACGAAATCTTGTCTTGCTTTTAAAATTTTTTTTTTTTAATTGTTTGATAAACTGTGTTCGCGGGCATATTCCGTTGCCGCGGTCTCAAACAGGTACATTTATTTTTCCAGAATAAAAATTAACAAAAAAAAACTTGGAATTTTCAACAACAAAATTGTGGAAAACTAAATTTCGTACCCAACTCAAATTGCCGAATCCGCCCATTGAATATGCGGAGCTCTTGGAATTATGTTTCAGCCATCTTTTTCCAGAATAAAAATTAACAAAAAAGAAACTTGGAAGTTTCAAAAGCTAGATGAAACAAAATTTTGGAATACAAAATTTCGTACCCAACTCAAATTGCCGAATCTGATGCCCATTGAATTTGCACAGTTCTTGGAATTTCATTTCAGCCTCATTTGAACTAAATTGATTGCGTTTTTTTTCAAATTCTAATCATGCACTTTTGCAAATATCAATTTTCACAAGAAAAAATGTATTTTCAAGAGTCTAACAAAATCGTTAGACTAGACTGTGTTAATCCTAGTTATGAAAATCTTTTGACTAGACTTTTACTAGACTGTGATTGACTTTGACTGCTTTAAACGATTGAAAATACTGTCGTAAAAAAAATTATGGCAATCTAATTATCTCCAGTAGAATGTTATCTTTCTCAATCATGCACTCCTGAGGCTTGAATTCGATCATATATTGTCGCAAAGAAAATGATCGAATTCAAACCTATGAAATGCGTCATTAAAAAAGATCACATCCTGTTGGAGATTTTAAGTATATAAATGTGCAAAAACCTCAGATCTTCAGCAGAAAAAAATTGGTTCGGATTCAAAGACAATATACAGGAAATATTGCACCATTTTTAAAATGCTCACGATCTGTACTTCTTGGGTGATGATAAATAAATAAGGTATTTTTAGGAATGCAATCTATCTGATAATTTATATTCTTAGTGATATTTCTTAACTCTTATTGAAAATGAATAATTTTTGCACCAACATTTTTTAATCCTTTTTTTATAACATACAAACGCATACATATACAATTATAATTTATTCTTTATACTATCGCGGAACATTTTTAATTATAAATTGAATTATTTGATGATAATTTTTTATAGGTTTTATTTTCTTTTTCATTTTTGGTGACAAAAAATAACAAGATCTGGGTCTTTTTATGTTTAACCGCCTGTGGTGAAAATATTCTGTTTTTTGTTTTCTTT
Source organism: Argyra leucocephala (assembly GCA_963942445.1). Lineage (NCBI taxonomy): Eukaryota > Metazoa > Arthropoda > Insecta > Diptera > Dolichopodidae > Argyra > Argyra leucocephala. The sequence continues at coordinate 167,754,871 of OZ012678.1, forward strand.
TTTTTTTTTTATTTATTTTTTATTCTTCTTTTAAATTTTTCAAAATTCTTTGATCATTACCGTCTTTTATATCAAATTATTACTTAAACATTTTAATTTATTTTATTTAATATAATTTTATTAATCGCAGACTGGAAGTAAAATGTCACGAGTCAGAGTTTATAAAAATGGCTAAAAATGAATGGTTTTGATGAGAGGTCAATGTTTTGCAAAAAAAATAAAAAAAAAAAAAAACAAACAAACAATAAAAATTAATTTTGCGAATATTATGAAGGTTTAGTTTTTGAAATGATTATTTTAAAATAATAATTTCTGAAGGTAAATAAAAAATAATTTTAGGATTTAAAAAAATAATTCTGTTGTTTTTTTGAGTAAATATTTTTTTATGAATTTAACTGTGGTTTTACGGCAGCTTTCGACAAAGACTTGGTATCAATAAATTTCTAATTAATTAAAAATAAATTATAATTACTATCGAATACTTGGACTTTTATTTCATATTTTTAAATAATAGGGAAATTTATGGTTTAGTAGAGTTATGAAGGCATTTATTTATTTAGAAGTTCGGAATTACATCTGATTAAGGGCTATGCTATATCTGTTACATATTGTCGACCTTAATTTATTAATTTATTTAATTTTTATTTCAACTATTTATGGCTCTAAAGATTTCATCAGAATACTGTAGGTATGATATACATATGGTGCTTTTAATTACATTGTAAATCTAAGAAATTAACGAGCCCAAGACCAAGATGTTAGTCATTCTTTTCTTTTGTACCCAAATATTAGATGTCAATAAAATAAAAAAAATAAATACTTTTAATTACAAATTAATAATGTAGGTATGTAATTTAATATAAATAATGATCTTCACAGTTCTGTAACCCCATCTATGAGGAAACGGGCAGAAATGAGGTCCTCCCATAGTCTCCTATTTGCGACTTACCTCTTCAATTTTGCCCAGGTTTGTTTTTTATTGGGTACTAGCTTCGGCTAAAAATATTGATCTCCGATGTTTTTTTACGGCCTTCCGATGCGTCTTGTACACTGAATTCAATTCGAAACATTGTGACGCGATGTTGTTGTTGCATTTTGTTACAGTATACCCGATCTAACGCCATTTCCTTTATCAGATTTTCAAATATATTTCTTTTTCAATCGCTTTTTGGCAACGAATGTTTAGGATGCGCTGGAGACTATCTATTGATATACGATATAATTCTTAAAATTTCCTGGTGATTTTGACTGAAATTTTTCATGTTTTGCAGACGTACAACAGAACACATCTTATATATTTAGTTTGAAGATTCTTATTTTCGTATTTTTGAGCTAGCAACCTGAAAGTATTATTGGCTTTGCAAAAAAAAAGAAACGAAGAAACAAAACAAGAATATTCAAGTCCATCTAGTCCTTTGGGATTGCAATTGAACCAATAAAATTAAATCAAAAATAGGTAGAAATGTGGAAAATAATTTCAAATCCATTCACAATGAGTTGCGGTAGCTGTCCTGCCATGAAATTATTTAAATAACGTAACCATACTGAAAGCGGAATCAGCCAAAGAAAAATAATTTAACATGGAAAAAAACATAAGCTCACCACAATATTTATTTATAAAAGTATAAAATAGCAAGAATAAAAGTGTTTTTCGTCACGAATTTAATTTGTAATAGAGGAGGGGTGTAGGTATAGTGGCTATTTCGGGATTGAACATAACTAATTATGTCTTTTAGAAGATCCTCACCATTCCAAGAACAAAAGCCAAAACAAAGAAATTAAATGTAACTATTTATGTATGAACAAAGCTTAATAGATTATATTGGTTAATGTTTAACAGCCAGAAAGTAAATCTCTAATTTATAATATGACTTGCTAAAACTAATATGGTCCAATTGACTACTTAAATCGTATCGGGTTTTTTCTAGACGTTTTCGAGCTTGGATGAGTAACTAATCACTTAAAATAATAAACAACGACAGAGGGGTCACAACTGTGACAGGCCAAATTAAATACAATGATTTTGCTAGGACCAACTGGAATAGTCACTTTCAGCTACCTGAAATTAGTTATAGATTCCTATATAAAATTGGATTTGCGGAATTCAAAATACGAATACACATTTTGCATTAATTTAGATTTATAATAAGTGTAGCTGTAGAGAAACGTCAACCAGAAGCCCTTTCCTCCAGAGAAGAGAAAAAAAGCAAATAATATATATATAAAATTCGATCATCTGAAACAACCTTCATTAATTATACGTTAAATTAAATCATTGCATAAAAAAATCTTTAGCTGAATCCAAAATTGCCGCTGAAGACAATTCCAACCAACTTAATTTTATTGCAAGATTTTAATTATTATTTAATTTGTGTATTATCAAAATTTAGAAGGATGCGATTAATTGCTGTCACCTATTTACCAAAAATAACTGAATACATTTTTAATTATTACAAAATAATATTTTACTGCGTTCCATTTCTACAAAATACCTAATATATTTTTATAAAAACTTTGTAAACCAAATTACTATGCCTATCTAAAAAAAATTAATTCATTTCCTTTATCGGATCTATTATCTGGGGTGCTGAAAGTTCACATGATTTTGACTTGACTTAAACAAATTAGAATATTAGAACAATTCACAATAGCTAACTAGTATTTTTACTGTAAATATGAAAATCGCGTGAAAATATAAACCATAAAGAAAATTTTTCTTTATTTAATTTTACAGTTTCCTTCTAATTGTATATATATATATATGTGTATGTATATACATAATATACCTATGTAATATATCACTTATGTTTTTCTTAATAGAATTAAATTTAATATTTTATAGTTTAATATGTAATTGTTCCTTCTTTATACTAGAATAGGTCGGTCGTTAGAGTAGAGAAGCGAGATAGATATAAAAAATGAAATAGTGGTTTACGCGTCACGTCCCATTTCATATTTTTATTCACGTCATTATTATTATTGTTTTTTTTTTTATTAAATAAAATAAAATTAATAACATTGTATAGGTATACAATATTATGTGTTTCACTTAATAATCGTGACGAAATATTTTTAATATAATTTAATTTATTTAATGTTAAAAATAATAATAAAAAATAATATGTAGATCAGTTTTATAAAGTAAAAAGAAAAAATATATATATATATATATATATATATATATATTTATAGTTCAGGTAATATCAGAGCTAAGGCGTTATAAAAATGCAGGTTATTCTATAAATCACGTTTTAATTTAGTTTTATTTTTATTTTTGTTTTTTTCTTAATTATAATTGGAATATCAGAACAGTTTAATTATTTTTTTGTTATATTTTAATGCAAAAATTGTTAATAGAGAAATCAATAATTTTTAAATTAAAATTGTTTTTTTTTTTTTTTCAAAATATATTTTTCATTAGGAAATTAATTGAGCCGAAACATCATTAATCTGTAAATTGAAAAGAGTACGGTACAAATATGTGAGCTATTTCACAACCAATTTTCATTATTGTTCTTTTTTAAATGATAAATATTTAAAAGGATACGTAGCGAAACTAACAATTTTTTTTTATTTCCAATTAGAAATTTCAATTCAAAATTTAACCGCATGTTTGACTGCTCAACCTAAATAAGAACGTACGACGTATGGCATATAAAATTTACATGCGCTTGTATGTATTATGTATAGATTTTCATAATTTACATGTGTTTATATGTCAATATCTATACGCCATACGTGGTACGCTCTTATTTAGGTTGATCAGTAAGTGTACACATACATTTTATAATACAAACATTTTAATTTGTCAAATTACCGCAACTCATCAATGTACAGTGTTTTTCGTCGTCAGAATCAAGTTTAAATTAAATTTTCTTTTAAAGTAAATTGTTACATAATATGCGGTTGTTGTCTAAGATAAATCAATAAAAAATATTATCAAATAGTACCAAAAATATATTATTGAAAATTATGGAAAACAATTCATAATGAAATTGATTATCAAACTTGCTAGAATTTCGAGAAGCGGACCAATATTAGTTAGAGATTAATTTTGAAAATAATTTTAACATAAAATTTATTATCATTTATTTATCAATAAAAATAAATATATTAAAAAAAAAGTAAAATATTTGGTCTGTTAAAATTTTTTTTTCGAAATTTACGGTATATTGTAAATATAATAGCTGTTTTCAAAATAAATCATGCTCTCTATAGTTCATTTTTTTTGTTTGAAATTTCTTCAGACATACTGAGTTTTGGACAGAAATTGTCATTACTATTATTATTTAATTGAATATAATTTAAGTAATTGGTCAATTATAAGACCTAAGCCTTTCGGCTCGGTTAGAAATCAGTTACAATAAAACATTATAACATAAGACAAAAATATTTGTCGTAGACAAGCTATATTGGAACGTATAAATTAGCTTGGTTACTTGCTGCTAAGATACTAATAATGGGGCGAAATACATTTATTAACTTTTAAAACAATTAGAATATTGACATACAACTAAAATTTAAATATTTATTGTAGCTACATTAGCAATTATGTGGCGCAGTGAATAAAAATGATAGGGCTTAATAGGAGATGACTAAAACTTAGTGTTATTTTTGTGGACGCAGAATATCTATATCCATAACTTAATGATTGTGTTGAAATAACAGAACTAATAGATGTACAAAAACTTCACAAAACCGAGGAGAAAATATATGCAAGTTATTGCTCCTAGGTTGATATGAGCAATACTACGCTACAAAATAAGAAATAAATATATATGAGAGTCTGCTCAAATCTAGCAGAGCAATTACCTGTTCACTGAGAGCTATTTATCATACCGAAGAATGTATTGAGTGTAATTATTAAGTCAAAAATGCTGACGGACTCAAATGCACAATTGAATTTATACTGGTAGTCACAATAAACATATTTGTAACTGCAATGACACAAAAATTATTACACAAGATATTGTTTGCAAAAATTTATCTCCATTTCAGTTCAATATTTGAAATGTTAAGAGAGTTTTTTTTTTAAATATTATATTACAGTCTTAAATCACAAAATAAAACCATTGCCTACTTCCACACGGGTCAATTTTCATCACTTTTTTCCTTTCGTTTCATTCCCCCTTTTCTATAAACTAATTTTGCTAATCGAAAGGAGGGAGTGAAACGAAAGGAAAAAAGTGATGAAAGTTGACCCGTGTGGAAGTAGGCATTATGGGCTGCGGTGACAATTAAAAAAAGATTCCGTTACATACATGGCCCTTGTTCTGATCACCGCAAGATGACGTTTAATTGTCGTAGTCGGTAGCATGAATGTACCTTGAATCGCTTACACAGTCGTTTGCTATTTTTTGTTTTAGCGATTGCATTTCTTTGATCGACAGCCATGTTAAAATGTAAGTTAAATTCAGCCATTAAAGTATGTTTTGTGTGTTTCGTTTGTAATTTTTTTGAAATAGGTAGCTAATAATGTAATTATATTAAAAAAAAAAACAAATGTCTTTGAAGACGGCTTTTTAATAAAAACAAATATTTATAAAAATATCTGTTCTTTCAATTGCAAAATGTTTTGATTAATTTTAAATGCTTTTCACTTTACTTTAATTGTTTATGTACAATTAATTTTTTAAAATTCACTTTTTTAAACTGTATATAGTATCTACTTCACTTGCATACATTTAAAAATATTCAACTGTCTTAGCCATATAAAATTAAAAAAAAAAACATGAATTCCAAATGGCAACACTTTTTTTCTTAGTCGATTGCAATCCATGCTACCAATATCGACTACAATCGTTACAGTTTTCTTGTAGCGTCAAAATGACGAATTGTCAATCACAATAAAGGTATAATTTTGCTTCTATATATTTGTTGCTTTATAATTTTATTTAATTTTATTTTCATACATTATTTATCTTCTACTTATCTTTTCGTTCAACCTGCCATTATTAAAAATTTTTTTTTATTTAGAAAATATTTGACAACCGAGTTTCATTTTCATATTTTTCGTTAAAATAAACGAAATGAGGTTGTGGGAACCGAACAAAACGGCCAACTGAATATTAAAATAATTTAATAAATCTTATTTTTCTGTAATAAGAATCGAATTCTAATTTCGATTTGGTTCCTTCAAATGAATAGGATGTTGTAGATAATTGAAAATAGTATGATTCAATCCGCATAGCTGGTATAACAGCTTTAGTTGTTATAACAAACTATTTTTTTACTATTCAACTATTTTTTTTTTTTTTTTTTTTTTGTGTAGTTGTTCACTTTAAAAAATATTTTTGTTAAAAATAAAATAAGACAACCGAAGCCCAAAAATATTTTAACAAAAAGTGGAGTTAATGAAATTCATGTGGAGGATGCTATGGAGTATATGTTGGCAAAACAAAGCGAACCATCCAAAATAGATTTACCGAACATATAAAATCGGTATCTTCTCCTTATCCGTCATCAGGCTTAGCTCAACACTTAAAATCTTCAGACCACTTTACCGATATAGAAAAATTAGAGTTGGTAAAGGAATTTAACAGGTAGCAGAGTTTTGGATAAATATGAAATTTTTCATATTTTCAAATAAATTAAAATTAAAAAAAAGCCAAATTATTAAATAACCAGTTAGACTTAACTAATGAGAACCCGCTACTTAATAGTAATTTTTTTTACATCTTACATCATAGTAACTTTTTTCACATCTTTAGTTACTATTTTTTATACTGGTATATATAATATTGTTCTAAAAAATAAATAATATAAATTGATGATTATTTACCTACTATTATAAAATAGTATATTAATGCTAAATTGAATATGTATTATTCTGAGTTACATTTATTTTTCATCTTGTAAATTTAAATTTATTGTATTTCTTTAGTTTTGATAATGTCTTAGAAGGACGAAAGATGTCGGCTCGAATTTCATTTTTATAAAAATGTTAAAATAAAATAAAATATATAAGAAAATTTTAATAATTTCTTAATCAGTGAAACAATAACAAGTGTTTTATTTAATTTAATTAAATATTAATAAATAATTAAAGTGGCCTCGGTAGCCGAGTGGTAAAGCACTCGAGTGTAGTAATGTAACGACCGAAGGAGCACGGGTTCAAACCCCGTGAAAATCGAAAAATTTTTCAAATGATGAAAATTACTGAAAAATGTAATTTTCAATACAACCACATCGGTTCAAATATAATTTAATAATTAATAAAGATATAATATAACTAATAAAAAAAAATAATATAACTATATAATATACAAAAATAACCAAATAATTAATATAATTTAATAAAAAGGCCCACATTTCGAAAGGGAAAAGGACCTATAAAGTTGGCCTATAGATTTATATGAAGGATCAACTGTTAAAATAAATAAATAAATAAATAATTAAATTTTTTATTAATTTCTAAAAATTATGTTTCACCAAGCGCCAACCAAAATTTTTTTAGATTTTTTAACAAACTATTTGTTTACTGTAACAACCCATCAGATAGTTGTTATAACCGAATTACATTTACGAAGATAAAAATTATTCGTCTCTAGTAACAACTATATAGAAACAATTATTTGGCGGCATTAATAGTTAGTTTCGCACAAATTTCTAAACTGTAAAAGGATTTGTTGCTACCATAATGCATTTGCATCAACCGAAAATTGATCACATCCCAAAAAATTATTTTTATCAGTGTATATATCTATTATGGTTTTAATTATACAAATTTAGAGATCCAGTAATTTCCAAAAAATCATTCAACGACTTCAATTTTTATTACATCTACTTTTATGCATCTATCTTTTATTGATCGCTAGTCAGTGCAAAAAAATTCATATACGAGTAATAAAAGGACATGCACTAAAATAAATAAATTTTTCAAATATCATAATCCCTTAAAAATTAATTTTATAAATTGAAAATCAAACTAAGAAATAAAATTTTAATAATCTTTTCCAATATACTTAAAATGAAATATTTCAAAACAAAACAAAAACAACAAATAAAAAAAAAAACTGAATATATGGTTTTTCTCAATTAATCAAAATGATTTTTTCATATTATTATAACTTACATATATTCGTAAAATATATTAAAAATAATAATTGCAGTAATAAAAAAATAAAATCCCTTATATCCTTTAAGTCCTTAATAAAAACAAAAAAAAAAAGAAATTAAATTATAAATTAATAGCAACATACGATAAAGGTAAGAAATAATATTATATGTAAGAAAGAATATTCAAAAAAAAAAAAAAAAAAAAAATTGAAAATAACAAAAAGGACGAAAAATTCATCCGACTTTTAAGTATCCTGTTATAAACTTCAAAGATATCGATTTACATTTAATATTCTTTTTACAAAACAAAAACAAAAAAATGAATAAAAATATCCTAAAGAATATAAAACCGGGAATATCAGAAGAGGCTTAAATAACAATAGATTTTATTTTTTTATTATTTTAATGTTTCTGGATCGAAAAGATTTTTTGTTTTGTTTTGATTATTTTTTTTTTTGTATTTATTTCATTTTGCGAAATCAAATGTTTTCAAAAATATGTTTTGTTATTGAAAATGCAATCACTGAAATAAATATTACAAAAAATTAAATTAAATTTTAAAATTGTAAAATAATTAAACATAAAAAGGATTTATGATCTTCTAAGGATTCGACAAGCGATTTTTCTAAAAGCAGTAAAAAATTAATAATTTGCATATAAGTTTCAATTTTTATTTAATTTTTATTTTTGTTCTCTTTTATTTTTTACTTCTTTCCATTTTATATAAATCATTTTTTCAACAAAAAGTTACAGTGTTAGTCTACTTGCAATAAATTGATCTATAAATATCCACAAACATCGGAAGTTCGATTTGATGATGAAAGTCTTTCTTCTTCTTCTTGTATTTGAAAATCTAAAGCTAAGTTATTGGTACTTGAACTAATTTACATGTTATGTGGCATCATTAGGCATCAACCGGAAAGTGTTTGATTCGATTTCCGAAGCAAAAAAACATGCTCCATGGATTTTTCGATCTAGTCTAGTACCGTTTATGTCGTTGATTTTAGTTCAATGACAAAAAATAATTTAAAATATGAGTATAATCTAGTTAAATAAAATGAAGCTTGTTCCGAATGTTGAAAATATGCTTAGACAACAGTAATAGTTTTCCACATTTAATGAGTTGATTAGCCAGAAATTTGATAAATAGTAGCTCGAAATATTGTAGATATTGTAGTATAAATTTGCAGTACCGTACTTAATTAAGGACGAAAAGGTGATTATACCAAAATTACCGTTATACAAACAAATTATTTAAATTTTGTGTAACCTTCATGTCAATTTATAATCAATCAATCTTAACTTCTATTGAAAGGATATATGAATTGAATTGAAGGCTTTGAAAAGTAGTGAAATTAGAGGTTCTTTCTACGGGTAGATCTTTAAAATTTATTGACCAGAAACAGTTATTAATGAAAGATCGCGAGCTATTAACAGCAATCAAATAAAAAACTAGTATATATCAATCATATTTTGTGTAATACGAAATATAAAATGTTCAATTGGTTCTGCAAAGACAGTTTCAATTGTTTTTCTATGTCGCGCAGGTTACGAAAAATTTAACAGTAAACCAGAAAAACGTTAACAGCGATTTAAGCGATGCTAGGTGTATTTAGGGACATTATTGATGTGATCTCAAGTTGGATTGAAGAAACTTGATTTATTTAATTTTATATAAGTACGCCTAACAACCCGACAGACATACAGAAACTTCATTTTCAGGATATACACAGGCTTGTCTCAACAAATGGGTCTAATCGGAGAGTATAGTTAACGATACAGTTCGCATTTTTGAAATTCGCTATTGGACAACGTGTGGCCTAATTTCGATGTAGCAACTGTTTTCTGTGTCTGTAAAAAAAAAATGCCTGTATTTTAAAAATAGAACAATATTTGATACCGGTAAATGGAATAATGCTACATCTCAGTTTGGTTCGTATAGACTAATTTTTACTTTATTGTTTTCCACTTCTAGGAGCATTCAGAGTCTTGCATAATATGATCTTTTGTTTTATTGTTTTGGTGAACAGTGTTAAATCTTTCAAACAAATCTTTGAAGAAATAACGCTTGTACTTTGTTGGCATCTAATTTTAATTATACCTCTGATATATATAAAAGTGTTTTTTTCATTTGAAAATGGGTTTAATTCGACTGCATGATATGATGTTGGCTTGCTAAAATAAACAGTCTATGAAAATTTGCAAAATGGTGGGCTAATTTACATTGAAAATCATTAGTATTGAACTTTGCACTGAATTTTGCACTGTAGTTAAATATATGGTGCAATTTTGTTGTTGAAATTGCAATTAAGATCAATTTTTTCATCAAGTTTTAGTGTTTATTCCACAAAAGAGCATATTATAATGAATAAGAAGATTTCGTTTAATTGGAAAATTTAATTCTTTATACTTTTTTAATCTTTTAAGCTTTGATATTCAGCTCATTCAATGTGTGCTCAATTTTACAACTTTTGCGCACTCATATGTATTAATTAATATGGTTAAAAAAAAATGTTTTACTGTCTTTACAGAAACATGACGATCCAACTAAAATATAACAAATAATTACTACAATTTTGAAGGAGTAAACAGTTTTATATATCTAGTGGCCTAAATAAATAATAAATAGTAAATAATAAATAATAAATAATAAATAATAAATAATAAATAATAAATAATAAATAATAAATAATAAATAATAAATAATAAATAATAAATAATAAATAATAAATAATAAATAATAAATAATAAATAATAAATAATAAATAATAAATAATAAATAATAAATAATAAATAATAAATAATAAATAATAAATAATAAATAATAAATAATAAATAATAAATAATAAATAATAAATAATAAATAATAAATAATAAATAATAAATAATAAATAATAAATAATAAATAATAAATAATAAATAATAAATAATAAATAATAAATAATAAATAATAAATAATAAATAATAAATAATAAATAATAAATAATAAATAATAAATAATAAATAATAAATAATAAATAATAAATAATAAATAATAAATAATAAATAATAAATAATAAATAATAAATAATAAACAATAAATAATAAATAATAAATAATAAATAATAAATAATAAATAATAAATAATAAATAATAAATAATAAATAATAAATAATAAATAATAAATAATAAATAATAAATAATAAATAATAAATAATAAATAATAAATAATAAATAATAAATAATAAATAATAAATAATAAATAATAAATAATAAATAATAAATAATAAATAATAAATAATAAATAATAAATAATAAATAATAAATAATAAATAATAAATAATAAATAATAAATAATAAATAATAAATAATAAATAATAAATAATAAATAATAAATAATAAATAATAAATAATAAATAATAAATAATAAATAATAAATAATAAATAATAAATAATAAATAATAAATAATAAATAATAAATAATAAATAATAAATAATAAATAATAAATAATAAATAATAAATAATAAATAATAAATAATAAATAATAAATAATAAATAATAAATAATAAATAATAAATAATAAATAATAAATAATAAATAATAAATAATAAATAATAAATAATAAATAATAAATAATAAATAATAAATAATAAATAATAAATAATAAATAATAAATAATAAATAATAAATAATAAATAATAAATAATAAATAATAAATAATAAATAATAAATAATAAATAATAAATAATAAATAATAAATAATAAATAATAAATAATAAATAATAAATAATAAATAATAAATAATAAATAATAAATAATAAATAATAAATAATAAATAATAAATAATAAATAATAAATAATAAATAATAAATAATAAATAATAAATAATAAATAATAAATAATAAATAATAAATAATAAATAATAAATAATAAATAATAAATAATAAATAATAAATAATAAATAATAAATAATAAATAATAAATAATAAATAATAAATAATAAATAATAAATAATAAATAATAAATAATAAATAATAAATAATAAATAATAAATAATAAATAATAAATAATAAATAATAAATAATAAATAATAAATAATAAATAATAAATAATAAATAATAAATAATAAATAATAAATAATAAATAATAAATAATAAATAATAAATAATAAATAATAAATAATAAATAATAAATAATAAATAATAAATAATAAATAATAAATAATAAATAATAAATAATAAATAATAAATAATAAATAATAAATAATAAATAATAAATAATAAATAATAAATAATAAATAATAAATAATAAATAATAAATAATAAATAATAAATAATAAATAATAAACAATAAATAATAAATAATTAATAAAGATATGCATTAGTGGACAATTAATAATAGAGCCAAAGCAGCACAAAAATGCTGCTATGCATACAAAAGCCTTTCAAAATCAGGATCCAATTAAACATGGACAATTAAATTGAGAATGTAGAAGACCATAATACAACTGGCTTTAACCTGTAGCTACAAACCCTTGACAATTAGTGATGAAAATAAATTAAAAGTATTCGAAAGAAAAGTATTGAGAAAAATATTTGATAAAAACATAAATGACGATAGTGAGTACCAAAAAAGATCAAACGAGTAGCTAGAAGCACAAATTGATGGGTTCAAAATTCTGAATTTCATTAAGACAGAAAAACTAAGATAAGTGATGGTAATGACAATAATAATATTAGACGCAATACCGTACAATCATAGAAAAAGAGTACACCCAGATTTTAATAAGACTAGACGAAAGTTGAAAAATTTGAGTTAACAGATGGAGGTCAGTTACAAATGAAGTAAAGTTGTAAACAATGTTAAGGTTCACCTTGAACTGTTGAACCAATAGATGATTATGAGTACAGGGTCTTAGAAATTATATTAAATAACAATACTTTCAAAATCTGTTACGAAACCTTACAAAAATAAATGGTGTTCATCCTATTGGCTTTCTAAAAAAACAGAAAATTGTGGGTACCTACCTACCTATATGTGAACAGATTGTATTTAAATAAATCGTCAACATTTTTGCTTTTCATAATATAATAATAAAAAAATAATTGCAAAATTTTTTTTTCTTAATCTAACTTACTTTCATACTACACTCGTATTAAAATCAAATTTAAAGTTAATGTACAGACAATTCGTAAAAAATAAAATTGTTCTTTTTTTTCTATAGAATTTCTCGCGTAGATATTTTTTATATGTTATCATTAAATCCTTTTGAGTCGAATTTACTACCATAGATACTACTAGTATAATAGAAAATATGTATATTCTTTATATGAGAATATCATAAAATTTTTAAAATCAAATTTTATAGTAAATGTACATAAATACACATACATATATATAAATCATTATTCTTTTTATTCATTTTTATATATTTTTTTTTAATATATAGCCAATACACAAACCATTAAAAAAATTTAATTTATTTATAAAAAGGTTTTCTTTTTTAAGTTGTTTAATTTTTTTTTTTTGAATTTCTGTTCATCAATCAGTTAAATATGTATATCCTATAGGTACATATATAATAATATTGTATAATAAATACAGGGTGGATCAAGAAGAGCTGATCACAGAGCCAGAGGTAACTATATACATCTGTAAGTTTAAATTTAAATCAATCAAAAAATTGTGCGGAAGAACGAACAAAAGTTTACTAACTAAAGAACTAACTACGGGATTGTATTGAAATACTTTAATACGGTTTTTTGTTAGTACATCTTATCGTAATTGTTACTGATGTAATTGTACCATCTCTAACCAATTGGTTTATTGACTTATTGGATAATAGACAAAAAATTAACAATTTATTATGGAAGACTATATGGAAGCCAGTCACTTCCAGTGGGTCAGATATTTGAATCATACAACATCAAGGAAAAGTTAATTAAAAATGTTAAGATCATAGCAGACGCAACGAAATTGATATATAAATAAATGAAATTAAAATTAAAATTAGAGTGTTAAGCTAAAAATATGAAATTTAGACTATAGATTATATTTCAAACAGTTTAGTAAAAATTTTTTTAACTATTATTAATATTATAGTTGAATAGATTTATAGTGAGAAAAAAAAATTAAATAAAAATGTTTGTTACCAAGCTAGTTTTGTGATTAGATAAAAGTTGACATTGATATCAAAATGATTTAGATTAGATAAAAATTTAGTAATATAAACAGACATGAATAATAATTTTTTATTCTTTGCCCTAAACAGTCTTTACTAAACAGCCACTTTAAAACGACTTAATCTTAGCTTATCTTATCTTGTGTAAATATATATTACTTTATTTGTTTAGATATAGTTCATCAATTCTATTTTATTATAATGTGAATAAATGAATTATTAATCTTATCTAATCTAAATTATGCTTATTAACCTTACAGATATCTAAAAATATATATTTTAGGATATTCACCGATTTTTCATAGCTACCTCTAATTCGAATATAATTAATTAACGATATATAATTAGTTCGTATTGTAGAGCTATCTAACCTAGAATTTGTTATTAAATCACGTTTGGCCTAATCTCGATGGGGTGATTGCTTTCTGTGACTGTCGCTATTCTTTTTAAACTAACCAACTAAAATATAGTATTGATTGAAACGAAGTTAATAACAGTGTTGTTTTGTCGCCATTTTTCCTTTAAATAATAAATTAATTAATAAATAAATTAGTCAGCTAGCCTAAGTAATAATTAAGAATAGTCATAGGTGTAAATACAATAGTATAAGCTCTAAAAAATTTAATATTGTTAAAACAAATTATGAGTATGTATCATGGTAATAAATAAATAAATTAATAATAATAACAGTGTTGTAATTATTTTTAGAATCTACAATTTATTGAATATTATTGAATCGATAGAGCCCGCAAAAATATATTTGGTATATTATATGATAATGTATATGTGTATGATATAATATGTATGTATGATATATGTATGTTTTTAGAACCTATAATTTACATCATTAAATAGTTAAATACATAGTATTTAGATTTGCCAACATTCGATTTTTATTAATTATGAATTTTATTAGACTTCAGTCAAATTCATTTACAAATACAAGAACAGCAGCGAAAGTTATAAATTATTCATTAATTTAAAAACCATTTTCATAATACTAAGCGATAAAATTAATATGTTTTAATAAATTAAATAATATAATAAAAAAATATATTTTATTTCTAAAAGTAGGTTTTGTTTTAGATACCCAATAAAAAAAAATCACATACGATGGTTCTAAAACTCAATACCAATTATAATAAATTAATTCTATAAAAATCAAAAAAAAAATCTTAGGGTTTATTGCTTTTTTTACATTTTTGTTATTGTTTAAATTAATTTAACATATTTTTTTTTTACTTTTAACTATCAATTATTAAATTTTTAAGATAATCCCAACAAACAAATTGTGCAAAGTAATAAAATTAAAAATTTTACATTAAAAGTCATGTTTTCATTATTAAAATTCGTGTAATAATATTCAAATCAAGTATGGTTTGTGTTTTGTATAATATTACTGTTAATTAATTTTCAAATTTTGATTGTTTGATTTAAAAAAATTTAAATAATGTTATGTTCAATACACATGAAGACAAACATTTACTTCAGAATCGATTGAGCACTTTATTTTATCTGTTGATCAAGCCTATGATGTTTTTTTACACATAACCAAAACAGTATGGTTTTTTTATACCGATTGGTATGCTTGGCTAGGCTAAGAAAGGAAAATTTATTTAGGTCACAAATATGGAATGGATGCCTGTAATATAGCAATACCATTGCAGTAAACCTTTATAAATGTTGCAAATTGCTTGTATGAGCGTTGAAACCATTTTTATATTAAATACCTGATCAAATTAATTTTAAAATACGAAGATCAAAAAGTTAGAGCTCTAATACAAATTTGTATATTACAATAAAAAAACCGTGTTATAGGTTTTTTTTGGCCCGTAGAGCTTCACTTATGTGGGATTAAATTCCATTTCATATATTTTCAATGTTAAACAAATATCTTGGGTAAATATAGGGTATATTATAATCTAATCTAATTCTAATCTAATGAATGAATAATATTTAGCCATTATTTAGAGCATGTTAAATGTTTTGAATTAATAATATAGGTCCGATTTCCGATGAGGTCAAATAGATTGAATAGGTAATTTTTAATTTTTTTATTAGTACTTAAAAAATTAGATCATAAATATTGATTTCAGGAATATTTCAGACATTTCAATTATGTAAATTGAACAAATTGTAGGTATATATTTTTAGAATCAAGTCTTACTAGTATTCGCCTACTCCTTCATTATGAATTGTTTTCCATTCTATTAATTTGTTCTTGGTATTACATCATTTTTTTATCAATGATTTATCTTAGACAACAACCGAATTTGATTAATGATTTATTTAAAAAGAAAATTTAATTTAAATTTAAGGCTGGTGATGTGTGATTTGTGGCAATTTGATAAATTAATATTTTTGTATGTTGAGATGTATGTGTATACTGTGTATACATTGGGTGAAATTTTAAATTGAGATTTCGAATTGAACATCTAAAAATTTTTAAAAAACTTTTAGTTTCGCTACGTCTCCTTTTCAGTATATGCAATTCAAAAGAATAATAATGAAAATTGGCTGTGAAATTGTTCAGATATTTATACCGTACTTTTTTCAATTTACAGATTAAATTTAATGATTAATTTAGGATCGCAAGCTATGTTGTTGAAATTGTGGGTTTTCGCTGTTTTTCGATTTATTGTTTTTTAATAACATTATTTTTCCGAATAATCTAACATGATAGGATTTTCTAATTTTGCAATCTTAAAGACATGTATTGGGTTGTGAAATTGAAAAAATATGTGCCCAATGTATTTTATAATTATAATCTATTTCTATCCAATTTACATTTTGTAAAGACAAATACTTGATTGGAATTAACGATATTATAGAATAAAGGTTATCTAAATAATTTACGGAAAAGGATAATAAATGTAGAGGTAATTGAAAAGGTAAGAAAACCATTATTTGAAATTAACTGTATCACACAAAACCCTAATAAATGGGGAAATATCAAAGAGGCGGTATGTTCCTAGTAAATGTTAAAGGAAAATAGTAGTATATTGCAGTAGTTAGTAGTAAGCAGTGGTACTAGTAGGCAGTAGTAGTAGTAATAGATAGTAGTAGTAATAGACAGTAGTAGTAGTATTAGATAACAATAGACAGTATTAGTAGTAGATAATAGTAGTAGTAGACAGTAGCAGTAGTAGACAGATGAATTAGTAGACAGTAGTAGCAGTACACAGTAATAGTAGTAGACAGTAGTAACTTCATAAGCACAACAAGATTTCATATATATATATAAACATAAGATTATTGTTTAAAATATACAAAACGTCTGATAGACCTACGCAAATATTGGAATCGTGGAATGAAAACATCTGATAATCTAATCTTCAAATATGATACTTAAATACTTTTATAGATACACAGATATAAGTTGTTCTCATTAGTGAGGCCAATTACTTTCTCTTGACTTTTAGTTTACGTGTTAGACCTTTTGTTTGTCCTGGAACTTCTTCAGAGACAAGAACTAAAATATCTAAGATTTAGATTTAAAATTAAAAAAAAATAAAACAATTCCAAAGTATAATTTATAACATTTTCGAACTGATTTCATGTTTTTTTTTAATAAAACACCAAAAATTAATAAATTAGAAAAAATAATTTACAACAAAAAAAAAATGCCCACAGCACGACTCTGTTTGATATAAAATTAAAATTTCAATAAAAAAAAAAAAATTAGCCATCATTTGTATAGCAGTATAAAAATATCAGTAGCAAATATCAATTATACATGCACATTTTTGTTTTATTATATACGAGTATTTGTTACTAATGTAATAAAATTATACCATATTTCAGAAGGGCATCATCATCTAAAGAAATGCTGAATATTATTACATTACAAATAAATTTTTAGTAGCTCTTATAATCGTAATAAAAAATAAATATAATTTCAGAGAGACCGGATCTGAAAAAAAAAAAACCAAATTATTGACGAGAATTCATTTTTCGTTTATTAAAGGTGCATTTAACATGCAAATAAAAAAAAAAAAATTATTATATGACGTATGTATATGTAATAGTATATTCCAGGTAATAAAATATATGAACCGTAATGCTCCAAATTAAAATAAAATTATGGAAATTCATATCAACATACCTACATCTATTCGAATGCATTCGTATTATGGACATTCGTAAAATACAAGTGAATACTTAAAAAAAGATTTTTATATTTATTATTTTTATATTATTATATGTACGCATATACATTTTTTAATACAATTTCACTTGGATTTATTATTGAAAAAAGTGTTTTTTTTTGGTGCTAAAAAATCATTTTAAAAGAAAATTAAAAAAAAAAATAATAATAAAATAAAAACTACAAATGAAATAATTTTTTATGAAAATATTCTCAGTCATAAAAATAGAAGTAATTTTTTTTTTATATATAAATACAGGGTGTTTAGTCCATGTGGTATAGTTTTTAAAAGGATGTAGGAAAATATAGATGTGAGGTTATGTTGAATAATGATCAAAAAAGTATGTTAAGTCAAGCTTTCAACAGTTATATTTTGATCCTGTGGGATTAAAAAATATTGGACCTTTGGTAGGACTTTATCAAGCCAATATCAGGTAAAATTGATTAAATTAGGTAAAATAAAGATTACATTCTATTAAATAAAACACGTTTCTTCTATTCATTTTTTAAATATTGTTATTAATATCTATATATAACAGGGCTCTCAAAAATAATGTTTATATGCTTTATTTACATATACTACGCATATAGAATAATACTATGATCTCAGTTAACGTATAATACTCACGTGGTCTTTATTAAAGGTAATTTTAACTACCCGAGTACTCGCAGGACAAAATGCTGTTGTTTTTGTTTGGATGAACTTAGTTGTTGAGATTTAGTTTCTAAATTTTGTGATTATACTTTTTATCTACGCATTCTGAATTGCTACTCGTACTATACTGCGATCAATATAATTTGTTTTGGCTTCGATTAACTGAATCATTTGACAATTTTGTATCATTTGGAAGTTTTGTCAGATTTTCAAGCTTAGAACTGAAATAATTATACTGTCAGATATTGCTTAGAGTAAGCAAATCAGACGTCTATTATAGAGGAAAGCTTGGATCATGTTGCTAAGTGGTGAGATCAATCCAGTAGGTTAGTATCCATCACCGTTGGTGTGGTAAATGTTAGTAAATATAAAAATAAATAGCTAACATAGTTAGTAGAATGCTAAAAAGATAATTCAAATACAAAAAGAAAATAGAAAAAGACCAAATATCAATTACAATAACTATAATTATCACTTACAACTCTGTAATTTTAAGATTCTTTTACTGAGATTAGTATCAAAACAAGCGGCTCTCGAGTTGGATTCACGTAATATTCTAGACACAGGCGCAGATTTACCGTCGTGAGTACTATGGTTAGCAATATAAACAGGTCAACGGGATGTTAGTTATGTAGATTCTGACTAAAAGTTATTAAATCCCTAATTTGAGGTGTTAGCAATAATTTGGTGGATAAATGTAATATCAAACACCAATCGACGTTGTTGGAAAGATTTCAAGTCTATCAAAAGAAACCTATCTTCGTAAGGACGAAATTGAAAAGGGTCAGACCATGAAAAAGCTCGTAATGCAAAGCGTAAAAATTGTTTCAATACGTACAATTAAAAAATATACGAAATAATGTAAAATTTGATAGTATTTATGCTGTTCTCATGATGCTATCGTTCTATTCGCGTAAGCTTAGTATTGTGGTAAAACATTTTTTCAATATTTGTGGCATTTTACTCAATTATATTCACATTCTCAGATTCGTAATATTTTTAAATTTGTGCGATTCCAATTAATTCGCTGTTTTTTAATGTTAATTTAATCTTATCGGACTAGTGATTAAATTTGGATGGCATACCAATTGATTCGCTTTGAGCTAAACGATGTCATCTCAATTGAGCCGCTTTGAGGTCAACATATGTTATTCATTAGTCTGTAAAATTAGTTTTAATGTATGCAATAATTATAAAAGTTTTTAATGAGTTAAACTACAACAGTCCTCAAAGCTGCTTTTCCCGGTCAGAAGCAGTCTCTGAAGCACTTTTCATTGACTTAATGCTATTTGAAAAGAAAAAAATATATTTTCAATTGATTTTTAAAAAAAAATGTCGGTGTTATGCAAATCTTCATAATTCCATTTTGGACTAATTGGCGTCATATCAGAAGGTCATAGCACGACATGTTAGGCAGTTGAATAGATGCGATTGCTTATTATTGAATCATTGCAATTTCTGTTAATTTTCATCTTTCAATGGTGGCTGAGTCAAATTTAAAAAATAATTTGTAAAAGTAATACTTTATAATATTTAGTTGTATTTTTGTTTTTATTAAATAAAGATGTTTATTAATCACATCGCGAAGTAAATAATAGTTAATTATCGACTGCCGATGTCCGATGTCGATGTCCTATTCGTAATAAATGTAATTATTATAAACAAAATAACTTGGTTTTATATCTAATATGGAATCAGACCATCTTCATAAAATTTCCAATACAGGATCACATTCGATCCTGATCTGGCTCTGAAAAAGATCTTTTTTTGGAAGTAATGCTTAACATTATTTTCTGAACTAAAATTCTGTAATATTTTTAAATTTTAATTGTTAATATTAGAATAAAGAATTTTAAGACTTTCAATATTATAACAGGGCTTAATACAGCCTAATTTGCCAATGAGGTTAATTCAGAAAAACAAAATTGAGCTAATTGTTGAGTTGCAAGCTAATATCAAATAAAAAATAAAGCAAAAAAAATGTGAGAAAATCATAACAATTTAATATGATATCACAGTGGTTACTGACAATAACCACCAATTCACATTATTATAGTGAAAACTATTAAAAATCAATTTTTTTTACATTTTACTTACTTGAATACTAATAATATTTATTATTTAAAAATAAAAATATTTTTAAAATCTTGTGACTTACGTATTTACTAACCAACCAATAACATCACGTGGGCACAATTTTTTGATTGAAATGAAAGAGGGAAATACCCGAATTTATTGCAAACATTAATTAGTTTAAGAATAATTTAAATTCATTGAATAACAGTTAAAATTAGTTAAAAACAGATGACTCTGAGTGAGTAAGAAAGAATGGTAAATAAGTGGTTAACATCCCAAGGAGCCAAATGTCACAAAAATGTGACAATATGTTGACAAATTTTGGTGAATTGTCGACAAAATGTTGTGACAATTTTTGTTGAAAAAAGGTTGGTAGACCTCATTTGTCACAATTTAGTTGAAAATTTTGTCAACACATTTGTCAACAATTTGTTGATAATTTGTCATCATTTTGTGGGTTATTTTGTCGTCAATTTGTGAATAATTTGTCATCAATTTGTAGACAATTTTCACAACAATTTTTTTTTTTTTGTTACAGATAGGACAGTTTTTTTAGTAATTTAGATGTGGATTTTTAATAATAAAAACAATTTGTTTTTTATATATTACAGTAGTGGATCCCCTGTGCAATTCCACAGAAGTAGTTTTTTCAAACAGAATTTTATGTAAAAAGAAATATTTGTTTTGGTATAACAACTACGTTTTCTGAATCGCTTGATTATTGAATATATATATATATATATATATATATATATATATATATATATAATGAAATTAAAGTATAATACCTAATACTTTATGACAAAATTAACACTAATTTGAATATATATAACTTAACACAATAAAATCTCATTACTCTCAAAGTTGTAGATCGATATATTTTAATTCGTTTATAGTCAAAAACGTTTGTAGTCAAAATTCTGTTAAAGCAATAGGTCAACAGTGAATTATTTATATGTAGGTTTTTTCTGTCCTTTATTACAAATATGTATATTTTGTGATTACATAATTGAATTCCTATTTATGAATAAAATAAAGTTTAAAATTGTTATACGAAAGATATTTTATTGAATTTGATTTTGTTTATAAAGATGCAATTTTTTTTGACTACGCCTATAACCACAAAAAGGTTATAGTCAGAAATATTACTGAAATTTAGCGAATGACTATAACCGTGGTTTACTGCATATATTTTTTTTAATGATAGCAGAAGCAAATGAACTAACATTTTTTTATATCATTTTTGAAGAGCATGATCTGATCTGATTTTTGTTTTTCTGTTTTGTTTTAAATTTTTGTTTGTTTTTGTACAATTTTCTATAAGTTTGTGTGTTTATTTTAAGTGACAGAATTTTTATGAAGAATTTTTAAAAATTTCCCGTAATTGAAATTTCTTTTAGAGTATAGATGGCGCTCAACTTGGAAATAACCGTCACTACTACTGGTGTAAATATTTGAAATGTTTTAAGTATTCAGCACCAAGAACTTGCTAAAATTTTAATATTTTTGTGGTGTAAATAATTTACTATTCAATTTATCTTGCTTTTTTACTCACCACGTCGTTCATCTTGTTTATCATAATATAAGATATTCCCCACATGGCCTTACTTGTGTAATATATATAATATTATATGCAAATATCTACATGATACATCATAGTGTCAAAACTGTCAAAACTGTCAACTCTGAATACATTCCATGTATGGATAAGTAACAAGTATACATAATTTGTATGCTTAGATTTATTTTAAACTAAACGCTTTCGTATTTTGTTGAAATAATAATTAATTATATTATATTATAAAAATTATTATTCTAATACATAATAATAAAAAAATATTTGTTTAATAAAAAAATAAAAATCTGAATTAATAGAGAATCGAACTCACAACAATTTGTGATATTAAAACCAGATATTAAAAATATTATCCTACTAATTAATTTTTTTTTCCTACTAAAAGTGCAAAAAACCAAATGCGATAATAAAAAAAAAATAAAAAGGATTTGACTCAAAAGTGAATCGACAAAAAAAATTGATTGAATGAAAAAAAAAAACGAAGCACACGAAAAACCACGAAAAGTGAGCCTTCAAAATCGTGCTCTTGTGTATTATAATATAGATATTTTATTCTATCTATAATTTATTCTATAAAAATAATTAAAAAAAAAGTCTATCTATTTCAATTGTTTTTTAATAACAAAATTCATTCATATTTTTAAATAAACTTTGTTGTGTTTTTCAAAATACAAGTGTCAAAACAATACTGATTCTCAAAACGGTTGAATAGACTGATGAATAGAATACTATTACATATAAAAATAAATAAAAAACTTACAAATCCTGCCAACAATTGTCACATATTGTTGACCAAAAATTGTCATGACAAATATTTGTCACCATTTTGTCGAAAAAATGTGAGTGGGTTTACAACCACAATTTTGTAACAAATTTTGTCAACAAATTGTCATAATAATATTGACAACAAATTGTGCCCACAATTTACTGACAATATGTTGACAAAAACTTGTCATGACAATTTTTGGTTACTGGGGATCGCTAACCACCTAAGAATACATCCAAACAGTAATTTATCAAATAAAGTAATAATATAATCGGAAGTAAATAGACTTCAAATCATAATTTATAGAGACATGCACTACAGAAATTGAAGAGATGGAATCAGAAAATATTTAAAATTAATTAATAATATAATATAAATGAAGGATCGCTGGATTGTTAAACGTATAGAAAAACAATAATAACATATCAACTGAACTGAATCTGCCAACCAGCGATTTAAAAAAAAAATATATTATTTATTTATTTTTAGTAAACAATTTAATTTCCTATTTAATAATTCATATTTCTTTAGAAAAAAAAAATTAAATTTCTAAATTAATATTATAGTTATTTAATTGATTCGAATTCAAATGAAAATTTTATTAACAATTTTACCACTGTTGGGAACAAAAACTTGTATATATAGAAAACAGTTCCAGAAATATATATATATACTAGTCAGTCCATCCAATTCTAAGAAATATATTTTACTCTTGATCTATGTTCATATAATTACATATATATAAAATTTCAAAATATCAATTAAAATATATATGAAGTCCATAATTCAATAAAATTATTTTAAATGTAAAAAACTTATACCTGAACATTAATATTTGCCTACAGTAATTTAAAAATAAATTCTTCAAAATTTTCCTCATCACCTTTAAATACGAGCATACCTATTTTACGTCTTCTTTTTTTTTTCTCATAATTTAATTTTCTCTTTTATATGCAAATTTGAAAATATTTTTACCATTTAAATCCTTGTAAATTATATAGATACATTATGTATCTATAGATACAATATTATTGTATAGATACAATAATGCAAAAATAATAATAACAAAAACAATCAAAAAAACATTAAAATAAAATTATATATTAAGAAATCAAGAAAAGTAAAATTTATCTACTCTATTAAATATATTGAAATAATAATTTTCTTTCAAGTCCAATATTGCCCCTAAGGGTGTTGAGGTCTTCAATTTATTTGTTATATATACATGTGTATATATAAAGTTTTAATATATTATCTACTTTATGTAATTTGTATATTGCATTTTATTTGAATTTCCATCTTTTCTAGTTACACCTGTAATTTGTATACTCATTTCATTTTTAATTGTATATCAAGTATATGGGATACTTTAATATTTTATGAAATAAATAAATTAGAACGGGTAAGAAATTTTGATGAGAAAAATTTGAACTGGTGAATATTATGGTGAAGTATATTCGTCTTATATTCAGCTTTCGAACTGGTAAATACTATATAATTCAGTATATTCGTCTTATGTTGAGCTTGCAATATTGAAATATCAACGAAATGTCTCATGTGTTTGTTGTACGTTGGTGAAAGGTCATATTTTTGTTTTTACGTTATCTGATAAAAATATATTTGGAATCTTCAAAACCAAAAGACGGCACTCCAGCAACTCTATACATATTGCATATCCATAAATGAAAATATATTAAACAAATACCGATTTTTTTTCTATTTTGTAATAAATTTTTTGAATCTAAATTCCTTGCGTCTTTGATAAATATTCGAATTCAATTTTACTTTATAATTTTATTTATTGTATTTATAATATTTTGTAATGTTGAATGATCATATGAATATTATTTATTTCAATAAATTCAGAATTATTTGTTAAATTTTGAATATTCGAATCCAAAAAATAAAATTTGCTGAAAAATATGCAGAATCAAGACTTGTCTGACTTTACTTACAATTTAAATTATATTATTAACCTATATAAGACAGATAACATGTCTTACATAGGTTAATAATATAATTTAAATTGTAAGTAAAGTCAGACAAAAGGTATAGCCTTCTGTAATTTGACAATTGATCAATGGACCAAAATAGACGTCATGCAAATTAATTCCAATCAAAATTGTTCAATTTGTTCAATAAAAAATAATATATTTAAAAAATGTAGATATTCTGTTTGTTTTGGTTGCCCAGTGATCCATTTTGATGTTAATGTACTCTTAGGGAATATTAGAGCTAGTAATATAATGACTAAAATCGAATCGAAACGAATTATTGAAAGACATTTTAATAACAGTATTTTTTTTTTAAACTTTTTTTAAAATAACAAATTAGAAATTCTAGGTATGTTTTACTAAGATTAATTAATATCGTAAAAACCACTGACTGTCTAAGTAGATTTAGAGAAAAATAGTTAAAAAGTCAATTTATAGAATTAGATGTTATTAAGTTTGTTGTATTAAATAGAAAATTATTTGCATATGTAATGTTGTTCAAATATGACTATCGTCCCATTTACACGCTGGATAGTGCAGTAGGTAGAGCGCCTGCCTTTCAACTGAAATGTTTCAGATTCGATTCCCGCTGGAGAAAAAAAAATTATTTTTTTCGACTTAGACCAGTACTCTTTGTCATTGAGGTAAAATAAATGATAAAAAATAATTGAGAGTATAATCTGGTAATGCCTTAAATAAATTGAAACTATTCTATTTGAGAAGGCTCCTAATAATAGAAGTAGATTTCCACATTTAATAAGTTGATAAGCCAATCAGTAATTTGATAAATAAATGGTTGATAAACATTGTAGATATTGCAGTATAAACTCGAAATACCGTACTTAATAAAGCGCGAAAAGGTGATTCTACCCAAGTTACTGTCTAGAGCATAAAAAATAATTTCGAGGTAGTTCAGCAATTTACCTACCTTTATCATAATTGATATCAGAATAATGTGTCATACAATAACTGTGTCATAATTGATATCAGAATAGAAAATTCTTCGTCGGGTATACAGTACTGAAAACAATGATGGACCCTTAAGGACAAGATTTAACATGAGTTATACTACATATGAATTTCTAGGTATCCAACGTAATGCAGCGTAACTGACCAATTTGCAACATAAAATTGCTGGTGGATAATGTGTGAAGATGACTAATAAGGAACACCGGTTACTTACATATGTATATTAATATGTTATATTATTTATATGTAAATACTCTATGAGATGAAGTGGATGTTATCATGAAAATTAAAGTAAAGAGACTACAGCGGCTTCAATACCTAAAGCGAATACTCCAGTCAATAGAATTTTCGAATCCAAGCCTTAGAAGTTCTTAACCCAAGAAGTCATACAACGTTCAAATGTCCAACACGTTTGTTAGATAGATGAAATATCGGTTGACATGGAAAAATTTTGTATACTAAACTGTACCAAGATAAAAGTTGCCCGTAACTGGAAAAAATGGAGGACGCTGATGATCAGACTCATTATAAATTAAGCCAATATATGTATGTATTATAACGTTGTTATTCAGACTTTGAACGTAAACCTAATTAAATATAGGCCAACCACATTTAATTTGCTGGTATTTGGGTATTCCATTCTAATTATTTTCGTGTTGGGATATCCTTTTTACAGCTCATAATAATGTCATTATTTTTACAAAAATTTTAATGAGAAATCTTGATAAATAGTCAATTATTAAATGGTAAGCTGTCGTGTATTCAATTAATAACTTTAGCACTTTTTAAATTACATATATATTTTTTTTTTATTCCACTTATTTATTGATAAATTAATTTATATTTTAAAACTACTTATAATATATGCTTAGTAATTCAGTTTGTGAATTATAATATATTGACTGAAAAATAGATTTATAAATCTATAACTGCGAGTTATAATGTATGGAATGAAATTACTACTATATAATATACAATATAAGCTAATTGATTATTATAATGGTAGTTACAGAAAATTTGGGGTCAAATGGGGTCACTTAGTCTCCCCACCTTATTTTCCTACTCTCACCTTCACGTGGTGACCCCTGTTAACCCTAGCAACCCATACGAACGATCGGGTTCTAACCCCGGTATAGTAGGATAGGTAGGGGCAAAAGAGAAAGGAAGCATGGCGTGCATCGGACAACCGCGGAGGTAGCAACCAAAGGCGGAAGATCCATGCCCGGAATTAAGTCATTTTCACATTTTGAATTTAAGGGTCTTTTCCGTAACCATCTATGCAGCGTGTGCATCTCCTCGTTGAAGGAATTGCAAAAAGCGTCTGCGGCCTATAAGAAGACATATCTGACCGTCAAGCCGGCGTACCTGTCAGGCTTGACCTTATGGTTTTATCATCCATATCTCAGAAAATGCCAAAAGGTAAACCAACTGATAACATTTCATGAAACATGACAACAAACGGTAGATCCCCAAGAGGTAATCGCGATGAAATTACAGTGAATCCTCCTACAGCCTCGGTGGTAGTAAACCGCACATCGGATTTGGGAGTGCGGTATATTTCATGTTGTGGTGTCGAGTAAAACACTGAGATAACAGATTCGGAAATAAATTCCGCCCTATTCTCCACGGATGGGGTTGTAGGACAGTGAAGGATGATGATGAGTTACAGAAAATACTATGCTCTAAAAATTCGATCATGAAAATATTTCTGAAATTTTATCAAAGCATTGTTCTAAAATACGAAATGCTATATTCGTAATATAAAATGATTAATAATATTGGAATTTGAAGGATTTGACAGCTATATATTTATTTATATATTCAGTTTACCTGATGCACATTAATGTACAGGTAACACTTTCCTATATGCAGGTGAACCTTTTTCCTTTTTATATGAACCTATATATTATTCTTTTTTGCCATCTTACGGTTACATAAAACTAAAATAATACACTTTTAATATATATCATAAGATTTGGGTAACATATTGTGATAGTTATCAAAATTGTATATACACATAGTCCTATTAAAAGAAGAAGACAAAAATTATAGTTTTAACAATAATGAAAAAAATGATTCACGACTTTAAATTTCAAATTTTACCTAACAGTATTAACCAATACTTTTAATTAATATTCACCCCAAAATGCAAAAAAAAAAAAAATTCGAAAATTTTTTTTATTACAATTTATGAAATAAAATCTGTCAACCGTATTTTCGGAATTCACCTAATTTTAAAATATTTCTATTCGCAACATAAATTTCAATGCAATATTTTGCAAAAAAAAAAAAAAAAAAAAAATTAAAAATTTTTCATCCCCTCGAAACATTTTATATTTTTACACTCTATTTACAAAAAAATAAATTAAATCACATTTTGTTTTTTTTTTTTTCAAATTTGAGATGATATTTAAAATAATTTTAGCTAATAATTTTTATTTTTGCACAATAATAATAATAAATAGATATTATACAATTATTATTATTGTTGTGCAAAAAATATAAATTTCCTTTTCAATAATAAAAATCATAATTTAAAAAAAAATTAATTTGAATTTTGATTTAAAAATTTTTGCAATAAAAAAATAATAAAATATTCAAATGTTTATGCCCCTAAATTTGAAAAATATTTAAAATGAAATTATTTGATCAATTTAACACAAAATAATAATTGACAAAAAAAAGAAAAGAATTAAAATATTTTAGTATGTTAAAACTCATATTTCAACAGATGAATATTTTAAAGACAAAAAAAATATATATATATATAAGAAAGTGAAAGGGATAAGTAAAAAAAGGGCGATTATAGTAGGTGACAATTTAAATGAGCAATGCAACAAACCAATAACAATATTAACAAAAGGAATGGTGCAGTAATGACAAAAAAACAAAAAACCAATACAAAAGTTAAAATCAATGTCTCAGTTCTTTTTTTATTGATTCAATATTCAATTGCGAAAGCATCAATCCGTGATAATATTATTGCTAACTTTTTATTGTCCATTTAAATTTAAATGAAATGGAAACAATTTTTTGCCAAAAATTGAAATGTCTAGCTTTTATTTGGTCTGTTGCTTTTAGTGGTTTTGGATAATATGAAAAATGTACATTTGAACAGATTTGTTGTGATTTGCTCTGTTATGGTTCTTCTTCATAGACCGACCGATATAGTGTTATGCCACATGAGTAATAATCATAAGGTACTGGGTTTAAATCCAACTTATGGCATGAATGTTGTAATTTTTTTTTTTTTAATTCATTTGGTCTATAATTTTTCCAACACTTAAAATGAAATGGATCTATGTTCTGATAAGGGCGAAGTCATTCTATAATCGATTTAACATCCCACATTCAAAATTAATTTACATATCAAAAATTCAAAATAAAAAACTAATTGTATGTGGATTGTGTTTGATTGTGCCAAATTTCCACATAAAAGTCTGTTTTTTTATTATTTTTTTACAGAGGTAGCACTAATATGTCAGGGCCCACATCTGGCTTTTAGTCCTTTATACCCACCTCCACCCCTCAACTAGTCGACCCTTTGATAAAGGTCAATAGGTTTAAGGGTTATATTCTGCAGAAATTTTCTGAGGTTATGTAGTGCGTTAACAGCCTGAATCTCAGCCTTGAAAGAGCTTGGAATTATTCCACAACATGTGTGACTCTTTCTTCCTCTTCCAGACAGTGTCTACAGGTAAGATTCGTTACTTAGTGTTAGTCTACACATGTGCTTATTCATGTGCTTATGATCAGTAAGTATGCCCACAATCTTTCTACTCTCTTTGGAGACCTTCAATATGCTCCTTAAGAATGTTTGTTTCCCTCTTCATGGTGTTTCTATCGATAGTTTAATATTACCAATAATAGATATACCAACTTCCAGCTCCGGTCCAGAAATACTTCCCACCGATGATCGGGCTAGTTTGTCAGCATTCTTAGTTCCAGTCAAAGTTACTCTACAATAGATGTAGCTTTCCAACGTTCAAAATTAACTGAAATTTAAAAAAATCAAAAGAAAATTCCACAACAATTGTATGTTATCAAATGAACAACCCATCCCATAGTCTTGTAAATTTTATGAAAAAAAGAGACACCTTGGTGATAATGATTGAGAATGAAAAATTAAAATAGCAAAATCGCAAATTACAAAATCCTAAATTATAAAATACCCGAATTCAAACCGCCAATTACAAAATATCCACAATACAAGATCTACAAAAAACGAAGAAGAAAATTTGTTCAAAGAATCAGTATCGGAGGTTTGGGAGCGGTAGTCATCAACTTTGAAAAAAACCTTTAAGTATTTTTTTGTAAATGTTCAAACTAAAACCTTAACATCTGCAGTAACCCTGCCCGCAGGAATTACCGGTATAATGCTCTTTTACTAGAAAAAAATGCTATATTTTGGGAGTAGAGGACTTTGTAATTGCGGATTTTGAATTTAGACATTTTTTATTTGTGGATTTTGTTTTGGGCATTATTTACTAATATTTTAATGATAATAGGTTGGTAGAGGTAGATAAATAGTAGTAGTGGTTGCCCGTTGACCCCAAATTCACTAATAGTTTTATATTAAAAGTTTTAGGATTAACATGGAAAATATAGGTGACTAATTAGAGCAATTCCACTAGATGCAGTTTAAGACAATTGTTCTAGTTCCGGTAAATATATGTATCACTTTTGATGTAGCATAATCCTTTCCAAACTATGTTCCCAGTGCCAGTATTTTCATTGTTAATAATTATATAACTACTTTTAATATTTTATAACTATACCTACTTCTATATTCTCTACGAAAACAAAATACAAAATGTGCGAAACAGTGAATATATTAGCCCGGTAGTTATAATATAGTTATATAGTTATATAGTTTGGACATTAACACTGAATGACGAGAATATTTTAAAAAGGTTCGAAAAAA
Organism: Argyra leucocephala; assembly: GCA_963942445.1. Taxonomy (NCBI): domain Eukaryota; kingdom Metazoa; phylum Arthropoda; class Insecta; order Diptera; family Dolichopodidae; genus Argyra; species Argyra leucocephala. The sequence goes on from OZ012678.1 coordinate 167,786,197, forward strand.
AATACTCTGACAATATACCTTTGATGCTATTAGATTAGAAAATGGACAACATAGCGAAGAAGATATTATGACCTACTGTATACGATGACGAATGGCCATAATATAATAAAATTCATCAAAAGTAAAAGACTAAAATGGGCCGGGAATAAAATAAGAATGCCCGAAAACCAAGATCAGCTTAGAATATTCTCGACAAATCCCAGACGACAAGAGGTATAGCCAGACCGAGAAATAGATGGGAAGACAATATTGACATAGACGCTTGAGAAATCTGGAAATAGTAAATTTGAAGACTACTCCAAGAGAAAGAGATAATTGCAGGAAAATTGTGAAAACCCACCTAGTGTTGCAATGCTATATGATGATGATGACTTATATTCTGGATGTATTTACTAATAGTATGTTTCACTGTTAATTTACAAATAGTCATTCATTATGACGGTGTCAATATTTTACTAATATAAATTTAACACAAACAATATTTTGGATATTAAGAGACGTCTGATTTTTTAGTCTATAATGCCATTTCCCTTTGAGAGTTTATTTCGAAATTTTAATTTTCAAAATTAATCTTATTATCAAACAATAACATTTTAGGTAATTCCAATTACGATACTATTCTTCATTTCTTCATTTCAAAAAAATGTTTCTTTAATCCCAGTTAAAAAGTATTCAATTTCAATTTTTTTTCTTTCTATTCTTCACTGAGTTTTTCACCAATTTAAAAAAAGTATACTATACTTTAAATTATAAATATGACATAATTCGTTAATAAAATGGCATATAAATAAAACTTATAGATTATTAAATACAATAGAATTTATTTTTACTATATAAATTATGTATGTACATGTATATGCAATAAAATATTTGAAAAAAAATATCTTCGATTTTTTTTTTTGTGTTTTCTTTCTTTTTTTTTTGTTTTGTATTTTGGAAAATGAATAAATCGAATTATCAAAGTTGCTACTATATTCTATAATACCTTAAAATTCATTATTGTTCCTCAACTCAAATTGAAAATAAAATTCTTGTTCGATTCATATTTAATTCAATTATTTAAAAATCATCACACAGATTGAGATTTTCTGGTTGAATGATTAACTATGATTTAACAAAAAAAAAAAAGGGAATAAAAAACAAAAAAAAAATCTTTTCCTTATCCCTTTAAAAAAAAAACTTAATTTTTTTTTGTTTAAATATTTGAGGGGTTAAAAAACATGAACAATAACCAGTCAACAACTGTTATTATTATACCACTTTATTTGGGTAGTGTAGTGTAGTGTAGTGTTCAGTGAATTATTGTAATACACTACTTTTCAGTTGATTGGGAATATAAGAAGAAAGAGATATTTGAAGTACATTGGAACAGTAAATTTCGGCTGGGGTACTAATATGATATGAATTTTATATATCTATCGGATATACAATCCTTTATTGTAAACATTTGGTGTGCCTATCACTATAAGATGTTGTGAGATCATCTGTTGCTGGCTTTATATAATATGTATGTACTGTAAAATATCAGGCTGTCTAACAATACAATTTTGATAAAACTTTCATAAAAAAAATGGTTTCAAAGATCAAATCAAGTAGTTAAAATGTCTACTTCCTATTATCTGTCTACAAATATACGATTTCACAAAACATTAAACTATCGCAAGACCTTAAATTGTTTTAACAGTTTTTAAACATTAAATTGAACAGTTTTGTTGTTTGATGTGTTGTAGCTAGAAAGTGTAAAAGTCAAAATAGGGCTGGGGAAGTTCCATATATGCAATATGTAGTTTCCTACTAAGATTTATCAGTTGAAGGACTTGTGTTTTAAATGAAAATATTGGACAAATGATATACAACATAATCTAATTTGGAATATCAGATATATATGATGATGATGATAATATTGTTTAATATAAATTCTAGTGTTTTGATGAGCCATTTTCTCTCTATGAAAATAATATATTTTCTTTTGTGAATACATTTTACAGATAGAAATTTGTATTTGCGAATCCACTCCGAAATGATGATGAAAAAATTTTCTTTAACTTTCAACCCGTAGTAGTCACTGCGGCTATTCAATGTATTTGTTTAAATAGTACAGTTTTCGGCATTAATTGTTTTATGGAAAAAAAAATAAAAAAGTGATTCATAAGAGCCGTCTATCCTGTAGTATATTAATTTTAATATTATACACCACTGGTATTTTATTAATGTGTACCCCTGGTAAAGATTGAAATTTTTCTGAGGAGCGTTTTGCTTTTTGATCTACGATAACTTCATGTTTTTTTTTGTTTCTATTAAAAACTACTCCCACCCTCTGCTAATTCTTTATCAATTATTATTAAAAATCGTCCAATCGAAGCTTAGTTAGTTAGTGTAAAATCTATTTATTACTAGCATAACAGAATACTACATGTAAGCTTGTGTTTGTAAAAAATATATAAATACCTGAAGATTGCTATCTAAGAGATATTCTATACGTTATCAAACTAAAATTTATACACCATTTAGTTATTTCTAGACTCTAGATAGTCTCAGAGAATATATTTGAAAACCTTTTAATAATCAACATAACCGACTTCCTGCTAACTCTCAATAGGGCAGACTGCAGGAAGGTTGTGGACATATACTTACTTGGTTATAACCAAATGAATAAGCACTTGTGTAGACTAGCACTAAGTGACGATTCAATCTGTAGACATTGTCTGGAAGAGGAAAAAAACTTCACACATGTTGTAGGAGAGTGCCTTGCTCTTTCAAACCTGTTGGAAATGCACTACATAACCCCAAAAAATTTGTGCAGAATAAAACCCTAAAATTTAATGACCTTTATCAAAAGGGTCGATAAAGTTGAGGGGTGGAGGACTAAAAACTTACATATCGGCCCTGAAATATCAGGGCCGTAAGTAAATATCAGTAATAAACATTATCACAAAAGATCTGTAACAAATTGATTCCAGATGTGCAATTAGCTTTGTAGGGATTGCATTAGAATTGTAGATTTCTTTGATGAAATTTTTTCAGCTTGAAAAAACATTGCGCGAATCACATCCATCGACTAATAAAAAATTAAAAAATTGCTGCATTCCACACCTCAAACCATAATAATACTTTGCCACACTAAATGACTGTCCAATACCCAAAAATTAAAATTAGTATTCCTAATTTTATTCAACAAACTCTTATCCATTTATAATATTTCAAAATCTAATCCTAAAATCCAAAACTACTTCCAGCGAATAAATGAATAGAGTTAACAGGAATTATTCGAGGTGGTTAAAAATTGCAGTAAATAACCTCAAAGCAAAAAGCAATTTTTTTTTATTTATTTATTTATTTTTTTATAATCCCTGTACCTATTTATCGTATTACGTTGCTATAAATAAAAATTAACGTTATATAACTGTAATATACACAATATGATATGTACATTATTATTAATGTAGGTATATTTATATGGTACTTATAATTTCTTTTATTTTATTTTCTTTTTTAAAAAAATAAATAATATTTTTTCAAATACTTTCACCATTTTAAGAAAACAAAAAAAAATAAAATAAATAAAAAAAAAATCCAGGATCGAACTTGATTTATAATTTCGATTTTGATAAAAAGAAAAATGTTAAAAAACAATAAAAACAATACATAAAAAGTTAATATAAATATGTAAACACTTAATGTAACTAAAAAAAAGAAAAAAAACATAATAAAAAAGAAAAAAAGAAATTTTTATAAAAGAAAAAAAAAACATTAACCATATTAGGGTTAAAAAGGATATTCATAAACCAAATAACTTTTAATATGCCATTTACAATTGCCGATTTTACGTACTATGATATTGGAGAAAGCAAAAAATAAAAGAAAGGGTTTTTCACTTATTTACTTAAAAAAAAAAAAAAAAAAATAGCATAAATTTAAAATATAATATTATATAATAATAATATTAATAGAAAATGAGGATATTAAAAGAAAGGATTCATTTCTGTTATTGACACTGCACCGTGAAACATCAATCATCAATCATGTAGAAAATTTATTTAAGAAATAAAAATTATAAATGTTAAATTTCTGAACGCAAATGTAATTGCTTAAAATGTTTTATTTATCTGTTTTTTTACTGTAGTTAACTTTAGGCTCCTACTTGCCAAAATATATTAATGAGGTACTCTTGATAATGAGAGCTACAAATTTTTCAAACAAGTATGTATACTTCACAACTTAAAACTAGAATTAATCGAAAGCCGAAAATTTACGGTTAACCGAAAAATTACGATAGCACAGTAAACTTAATATAGAAATATATATAAATTGTGGAACTGTAACTTTAACTTTAATGGAGCAAATTGATGACCAATTTATAATTGATGACAGAGTAAATTAATATGCATTTTGACAATGCTTCTCTATTCGGAGGAATTCGCTTATAAGCAATACATCTAAAATGTCAATTATTGATGAACAGAATACTTGGATAATAAGGAGATGGAATAAGTAAACGGTATATTATATAAAATATCATGCAAAACTGTTCAACAGCGTTAATATGGCTACAAAAACAGTAGTAATTACGGTGAGAATCCAGGAACATTTTAGTGAAGCCGAATTAGCAAAAATAAGAGGTGCTACCTACTTTAGGCAGTTGCTAAACATATAATCAAACAACATCATAAAGCCAATTACATATACATTACATTACAAATACATTGATAAAACCAATTTATCATCAATAAAGAAAGTACATAAAATAAGCAAAACTAGACACATACGAAAGTTTAGCAATTTCGAATGGATACTAACAGCTATTTAAATTCATAAAATAATTTGCAAAAGTACATGTAAAATAGGTATCTGGTAGGGAATAGGATATAAAATTTACATTGAATTATATTAGTATTTTGTATATTTTGAATTTTAGTTTACACTGATCTATTTCATTAGAATATATTATACACTCTGTATGAGCAATTGGGCTCATTTGAGAATTTTTAAATAAATAAAAAAAAAGAATTAGTCACAAGCATTGATGAAAGTAGCCTGTTGCTTCCGAAATATTGATATTTGTAATCCTAATATTAAAAATTATTATGAACGAAAATCTGGTAACAATTCAATTATTTAACTGTACTTTAAGTTTTTTTATTTATTTATTTAAAAGGTCTCGGACGAGCTATTGTAGCTCGTATAGAGTATATTTAGGTAATACAATTCATTTAATAATAATTTATTTAAGAAAACATTAAGAGTTTAAGTCAAGAATTATATTATTGCTTTGATCAATTCATAGAGCAAGATTAATATGACTCAATACTGTAGAAATATGTTAAATGTTAATCATTAAAAATTTGCGATCGTCTTATATTATATATATAAAGTTTTTGAATTGTAGTTTAAATTAATTTACTATAATTGTTATGATTTCTAATATTTAATAATATAAATTAAATGAAAAAAATAACTAAAAATAAAACGAATTGAATTGTTGAGGATTATGAAGTGAATTTAATACTCAGATCATTAGGTAGCTCTATTTGAACCATAAAAACCGAAATAGTTTGATTTCATTTCATTTTCTAAGCATAACGGTCTTGTGGAGGAAAAATAAAAGACTGTTGTGGCCTCGCTCAAATCCTACATGATTGTAGTTGACTTTTTTAATGCCGCCAAATTAATGCTTAGAGTAAGCCCATCCGACATATATTAATAAACGAAAGCTTACGCTATTTTTGATTGTAAAATACATAATATTCCAGTATCGGGTTAGTATCCTTTGAATTAGAAAAATATTCAAATGAACTAAACGAAATACATACTGTTAGTAGCCAAGTAAATAGGTGACATAGTAGTCAAGTAAAATAGGTACATGTCAATAATTATACATTAATTAAAAATATTTCAAACACTTACAAGGCCGAACTAGTAAATATAAAAATTAAAAACACAGCGGTTATTAGTTAATTTCATCTATACGTATATACATTATAACATAACCGTTTTTTAACAGTTAATAAATTCAGTATTACAAATAAAATTATTGCAAAGTAATTCTGTATGTATATATAACATGCAATCACTTTGTATTAGTTGTTTATGTTCTTTATTATGATCCAGATCAATATTTTACCGGAATAAAGGCGGGTAAGTACTTATACTTATTCCGGGTGTAAAAAAAAATTCTTAAACAAAACAAAATAATTTTATTAAACGCTATCGATTCAGTTTATTTACATCATCATCATAATACTAGTGTAATTTACTACGCATTCCAATACAATTTGAATCTACTGTGGATGGTGCAGGACCAGTGTGAATTTGATTTTATGAGATTATAATACATTGCGCGTTATACAGTCGACATAAATTAGTTAATCAAATTAAAGCTGTATGACAATGAACTGTTCCAAGCAATATTTGATTTATTTTTATCTATCCTTCTTTATCCGATAATTGAATGCGGTTTTTACTATCTTGTTTTTCCTAATCTTAAAATCTAATATTAATACTAGAAAATATATACTATTTAATTATTACTATTTAATATATACTATAAATTCTGTAAAAACAAAGAAAAAAATAAATAAAATAGGTATATTGAAGGAAATAAATAAATTGATTTGAATTAAAATTCCTTATACAATTATCGTAGGCCTCCGACACTAATGTTACTGTTAAGTAAAAATTCATCAATTTATTTGATAATTTCTATAGTTAATTACAATCCCAGATCTCCACAAGGAGCTCTATTTCACTGCTTTAAAACTATTTTGTTTTTTGTTTTTTAGCTGTAGTCACCCTTTCGTGCTTAGTTAAAAGTACGGTACTGCTAGTTTATATTACAATATTTTACTACAATATTGTTAGAGTATTTATTTATAAAATTATAGGCTTCTTTGATCCAAATTAAAAATACATTTTTGAATAATTTCGTAATGTCAGACGATAACAGGATATATTTTGATAAAATTTATAGTACCAAAACTGTTTGCTGCAAAATTTTTTATCATCAAGAAAAATAAAATTAAATTAAAAAAACCAAATTGAAAACCATTAAGAAAATTTACAAAAAAAAAAAAAATTCATTTTTTTATCAAAAACCTATTTTGATTCGATTATTTTTTTTTTTTAAATTTACATTAATGGTCCATGTTAACATTTTCATACACAGATATTTGACTCTATTTTCCTGTTATTAAATGTAACCCTGAGTTCGTTTTTTAACTTTTTTTTATTTATATTTTATTTTTAAGTACAGTTATTTTAATGTTTTCTTTGATTTATGACAAAGACAAATAGATTGTCTTAGAAGAGTTTCAATAAATATTTATATATATAAAACAAAAAAAAAAATAATCGAATCCATTAGGAATCGAATCCATTTTAAATTTTTTAATCGAATGTTTATTTTTTTGTTGTTGTTATTGTTGTTTTTTTTTTTTTGTTATTTGAAACAAAAATAAATTTATTTACATTGCAAAATCATATTATGTGTCCTCTTAATTGAAAATAAATACATATTATTATATACTTGTATGAATATGTTTATTTAATTTTATTTAAAGGATATCCTCTCATAAAGGATCGTTTTTGATTCGCTGCGATATGATGTTTATTTACAAAATATTAAAATAAAAATAAAAGGATATTATTTTGAAGTCATTTGATGAATTGCGTTTTAAAATTTGATTATGTTTTTTTTTTTTGATTTCATTGAACTTGTTGAAGGTTCGTAGAAGGTTCAAATTTAGAATATTCAAGACATGTGGTATAATACCTGGTTAGAAAATTAAATCTGATATCAAATTGAGATGTATTTGCTGCATTGTTTAAATGCATATTGAATATTCGTACTACAACGAAAATTATTGAGGTGATTTTTGAATCAAACGCAAGAACTGAACGATTTTTAACGCTAAGTAATTATGATACTGTAATATTTATATTTCTTCCCTCCTAATTGAATTAAATGAGTCCAAATCTCTATGCAATCCTAATCGAGTTGAAGGAGAGTGATGATGAAGTTTTATTTAAAGTACATCAAAAGTTTGTAACGCTTAGGTAAGTAAGTAATCCTAATGGCGACGTAACGACTTGGCAACACTTAAATGACAAACATTTATTTCGCTTCACTTCAAAAAACTCACAATGCAAATAATAAATTAGCAAATTTCTCACTTAACAAATTTGCAATACCGACATTCCGAAAGGGAAAAGGGCCTGTAGTTGGCCTGCAGATTATAATCTGTAGGTCCACTGTTAAATAAATAAATAATTAAATTTGCAATAAATATCTTCTTTATTCAGAGTTGGGACTTGTATATTTATGGCAGATCCGAATTTGGTGGAATTTGTGAGTTGGTTATAAAATCAAAGTTATACGCCTTTTACAAAATATTTATATATGTATATAAAATATATTTATATTATTTGATGTTATTTTAAAATTTTCCAAATGAATGTTTTGCAAAGTAAAAATTTGAGATCTATCCTTTCTGACATATTAGTTTTTTCCAAAAGAGCTTTTTGGCAAGTACTTTTTTCCAATGTGATGTTTGCAATGTCAGTTCAAGTCAACTATGCTATATCCAATTCTAAGACGGAAATGTGTAGTAAGTAGATATCAATGTATAGTACGTTAACACAAAATCTAGAAATTATAAATTTGAATTGAAATTTAAAAAATTCTTGGATACCCTAGCCCGAAGTTTGAATTGTTCTCTGACAAAATATTTTTAATTCTGAACATTGACAAAATAAATTCAATAATAGATCGAAGCGTTAATTATATTAAAGCTTAACCGGTAGAAGTGCAGAAACACGCGAACAAGTGATTGTAGTACGTATATATATATTTTAAAGCTCAGTGGAAGATAAAATTCTGCTTTTTTACTAGACAATAGGTTTCGTAAACAATACCAAGTAAAATAGAACCATTATTAGTGTAATTTTGTAAAAAATTATATTTATAAATGAAAATGTAACGCCACTGGTTCAATATGTGATGAAATCCTACTTCCAAAGGGAGTGAAAAATAAAGACGTAATTCACCTGAATAACTGTTAACAACAATAACAATGTCAGCTTAAAACGAATATTAATTTTGTTAAAACTGATTCTATACACTGTGGATTTTACATGGAATCTAATTACTGTAAATTGTTAATGTAAATTTATGTAATAAGAGCACAGGCTTCCTAATATCATCTTATACGTGTTTATTTTTTGGTCAGAAGCAGTTTCAAGACTCCCTGTTTCGATTGAAATTTTTTTTCAAAGAATGATAGATTTTAATCGTATTGGAGACGAGACGGAGAGTGTCAAATTCTTTAATATTTATAAATTTTTTTACTTAGTTAATTAAATTAAGATACAATGTGATCTCAATGACTTGGTTATATCAACAACGATTGGTTTGAAAGTGTTACAGTTAAAAATATGTTGAATTTAGATTTCTAAGATAACTCAAACATTTGACCGAATCTCAGGTGGATACAATGTGACTACAATGATTCAATTAACATACAATATGACACTAATGGCTTGGTTATGTCAACAATGATTAATATGTTTAAAATTATATAGTTAAAAATATGTTTAATTCAGATTTGTAACATCACACAAACATTATTGACCGTCTCTGAGGTGGATACAATATAACTAAAATGATCCAATTAACATACAATATGACTCTAATGGCTTGGTTATGTCAACAATGATTAATATGCTTAAAATTATATAGTTAAAATATGTTTAATTCAGATTTGTAGGATCTCACAAACATTGTTGCACGTCTCTGAGGTTCAATTATCCAATTAAGATGCCATATGACTCTAATGGCTTGGTTATGTCAGCAATGATAATATGTTTAAAATGATATAGTTAAAAATATGTTCAATTTAGACTTGAAGGCTCACTCAAACATTTGGCTCCGGATATCCGGTGCAACAATCAAGTAAATTCAAAATTATCATTATCTACATTGCTGCCAACTGAAATATAAAATCTGACCTATCATAATACTGTCATCTAAGTAAGTAGGTAAGCAAAGTAAAATCAAATTAAATTTGTATTGTTACAGTATTTTAATACTCTTGATAGCATATTATATAATATTATAAGAAATTAATTAAATTAATTACACATACAATTTAAAATTATGAAAAATTGTTATTAGAATAATCTCACTTCCATACTTTAGGTGGCCCAACTCCATTTTTGCTTGTTATTTTTACATTTGATATTTCATTCTTCTTCTTTCATCATCACTTATGATCTCATTAATACTATCATCCTCATAATATATAAAATCATCTTTGATATAATTACCATAATTATTATTATTATTATGATTGTTATTATTATTATTTTGATTTTGATTCAAAAGTGGTATAAATTTTTTAAAATTCATATCCTGTTTTATTTGTAATAAAATATCTTTTCCGATTGATAACATTTTTGCAAATAATTCAGGATCTTGTTGTAGAGCATAATCAAAATCTCTCCATGCAACAAATTTTAAATTATCATTTGATTCAATGTCACTTGCTAACAATTCTAATAATTGATTAGAATCAACTGGTTGTACAACATTGTATTCATAGAAACCAATAGGATCTTCATTTTGTATCGAATCGTATAATTTACGTTTCATTAAATCTGAATGCATTTCATTGTGTGATGGGATATATTTTTCCGAATTAATATTATCTGGCTTAGTCTGAAATATTGAATAGAAATATTTTTATATTTGAAATTTGATTATAAAAATTTCATTTTAAAACAACAACAATTTGATAATAATTGAAAAAAGAAATTTTAAGGTGACCAGCTGTATTAAATCAGTTTTACAAACTATAAAACAAAATAATAATTTTAAAAATATATCAATACTGATTTTGTATTTTAAATTAACAAATTTTCGGTTTATAAACAATAAAGGGTAGATTTGTCTTCACGTGCATTTTAATTTTATTTAATTTTTCTCTAATTTTTTGTTTTTACAACCAGAATTTCGTTTTATTATCATTTATTATTATTTATTAAATTTATTACCATTTCGTTATTTCTTCGGCCAATTCTTGGAATATTCTTCGAAGTTTTATGAAAAAACCTTTTAGGTGATGTATCAGAACGTTTCCCCAATCGTGGAACATTTTTTGTTACTTTTAAGAAGAAGCCAGGACTTTCATCAGTTTTAGAATTTTGACAATCACCGATTATTAAAATTAATGATATCGATAATAATATAAAAATAAATTTCATAATCAAAATTTAATGATAATAAATTTTTAAGGATATATTTTTAAAATAATTTTAAATTTAATTTTTTTTTTTAATTCAATTAATTCTACTACTACAAAACACTGATGTTAACTTAAAAAAATTTGAAAATTTTAATTCTTTTTATACTAATTTCATATAATATGAGGGTACCAGTTTGTTAAATACCTGAGTATCAAATTTTTTGGTAAACAAGTTCAAAATAACTATAATGAAAAAAAAAATCAATAAAAATAATTAAATTATTTTTATATTGAAAAGAATTTAGGACAAGAACAGTTGGGAAAAAAAGAAATAAACAATGTTTTTTCGATCAAATGCGGGTTGTTATCGATTAGATAAGTAATATTATCTAAAGAAGATGAACAGGTGAAAAATTGCAATTGGAATTGGACTGAAATGTTTACTGAAAATCTAATACGGAAATTTGTAGTTCAAATTGAATATTTAAAAAACAAATGTGTAGAAAATATGGAATGCAACAACTTCGAAAAGACAATATGTTTACTGAGTTTGAATTATCATGTTTTCAGTGAAAAACATGGAAAAATCGTTATCACTTTTGGAAAAGAGTATAGCGAAGCAGAGTTTTTTGCTCATAGCTGTTTAAAACGTTTGTTAGCCATTAATGCCATACAATATATTATGTTGACAAACTTAATTACAATTACAAAATATACATTTTATTTAGGTTTACAAACAATACGATTTTTTAAATTAACCAATTTATTATTTTTCAATTATACAACAGTTAATAACTGAAATTTATAGATTGCTTTAAGTTTGATATACTGCTACGGATAAGTCACTTAGACTGTTAATAAATAATGTTTCTGTTGTAGTATAATAACTTTTTCATTAATAATTACTATTAGAACTCAAATCACTTATTACAAAATCAATAGATTTTTTTTTGTTATCAATTTGTCAAATCATATCATCAGTGCCCTACAACCATATCGATGGCGCACAGGGTTCAAATAAAGTACTTGGAGCAAAATGGAGGCACAATAACTCTTGACCAGTTCTTAGTGTGTCGACCTTCAGCCGTTGTCTTTTGGCTTCTTAAGGTTTAATCATTATATGAAAATATCATTTAAATGCGAAATGTGTTTTGCTGAATGCATGAGTAGATATGATATCTGTATATTCGTTATCAATCAATATATTGTATTTCCACTAAGTTCAAATTATACTTGATTGTATATAAAAAAAATAAAACAAATTGCTTTTTTATATATAGATTTAGATTCGAACCAAATTGGAATTTTATATTAAAAATATAATCTTAACATCAAATTTATAATTAGAATATCGGAGAAGAGACACTTAAAATTAAAGCAAAAATTGTTGTTGAATTCAGTGAAAATTAGTGGAACGATTTGATTTGATTGGATAAAATTTTTAACGAAATTTTAATTTTAAGCTAAGGTTGATATCAAACTTAATGAAAAAAAATACAATTTGTACGAAGCTTTACTTGAGAGCTCTGGTAACGAATTATATACGGTAAGGTTAATGCGCTAACTATAATCCCATAGAACTACATATAATGTCATGACATGATATTCCATATAATATGAAAAATACATGTAAATGCCTACAACCGACATATGCCGCAATTAAGATGTATCTGATAATTCGTAAAATTTTCGTTAAACATAGAATTATTATGCTAAATTTCATTCAAACCGAATTCGACATATTATGTAAACTCTTTTTGGTGTTGCTTTTCTGAGAAATATTTTCTTATGCTACTATATGTCATTATGGGTCGATATATCTAAATCAGCTTCGTTAGGCAATTTCACATTTACATATTATGTAATTATATGTTATTATAATTAGCACATAAGATCTGAGTTGTCAAATTGAATTTATTTTACTTGAATGTATGGTATTCTGTAAGGAACTACCCAGTAGATTGAAATAAATAAATAAATAAATAAATTATGAACATTTAACGTTTTCATGTGTTTCCAGTATTGATGTTTCCAGCATTGATCAAATACAATGTATATGTTATTTGAGTATACTATTTTTCATTAAAAAAATTTCAATTGGAAATACCGTCACCTCATTGTTAGTACAAACGCTACTTTAACATATTTTGACTTAAAGTGATATACTTTTTTGTAATCAAATTCAACATTTCTTCAAACAATTAAACAATTTTTTTTTATCCAAATTCAACATTTTTTCTAGTAATTTGAATATAATAAGTATTACATATAATTCACTAATCCTAGTATCAGTATGTAACAAAAGTCTGAAAACATTATAATTTTAAAAAGATTTTTCTCAAAAGAACCAAATTTTACAATCCAAAAACACTATTAAGAAAAAATGTTGAATTTGGATTAAAAAAATTGTTTAATTTGAAAAAAAAGTTGTTTAATTGTTTGACGAAATGTTGAATTTGACTGCAAAAAAGTATATATAGGCTTTTCAACCTCCTCTTTTCAAATATTCAATCAGATTTTTATATCTCAATTAGTTTTTGAGATAATCACTTGTCAGTTTGTTCCATATACCATCTTTTTCGTCATTTTGCTATTGCTATTATATTGCATATGCCAAAATGTTGGATATGTCACAATATTCCCGTATATTTGTGATAAAAACTTCGGTTCGTGCTTATTTGGTTCATGTAATTCATATAAAAACTGCCTTGACACAAATAAATATTAGAATTCAAAGAAGGCAAAGTGATTCTAGTAGCCAAAAAATCTAAGCTAAACGATTTCAGAGCTTTTACCATCTTTCCAAGTATGTCTATAGTTTTTGAACACAGCCAAATTAGTAAGTATGTTGATATAAGGTTCTAAATAAATCCCAGTCTGAATTCAGAAACCAACATATAGGATATCAACTATGTTGCTTGAAATTACTAACAACATGTATGTTGAAATTGATAAAAAAAAGTCATAATTTTACTGTTTTTGGATTTTTCTAAAGCTTTTAATTATCAAACAAAATTATTTTTAGGAATTGTTTCGTTCATCATAATACTACTGGAACTCATCAGTAGGTATTTATAGTGTTAGACTACCTATACAACGCCTATTTTCATTTTGATTGATTTTATAACTTATTACAAGATGTCAATAATACATCTGTGAGTTATAAAAATCGGACAAAAATTTTACTTTTAATTGTGTCAAACATTAATTACAACTTTTTTGTAGTAAATTGAGATCTAACTTTAATTTTGACATGTCTGCTGTTTCCATTCTGTATAATTACTTAACTGGCATGCAAATTTTTTAGATATTAAATGTAGTGTTCCTCAAGGTTCGATTTTAGTCTTTATTAATGACTTGTCTCCAACGTTCCTTCTAATTTTTTTTTTAGCTGAGCAAAAGATAAATAAATTGCGCTATGCAATTATTTAAAAAATTAAGCAAAAATTTGTTAAATTAGATATTTTATAAAAAATAAAAGTTTTTTAATGCAGTTTTTTAAGTTTTTTCATTGTTTTTAAATTTTTTTTATTTATTACATATTACATTATTATTATTTTTTCTCTCCTGTCTTTGTTTTTCTTTTTAAGTTTCCCAAATGATTTACTACCAACCTATTTCTAAATTTTATTTTAATCAATTTGTCAGGCTAAATTCTACTTCACAATCAACATTTGACACTTAAAAGGTTCCACATATATCAAACAAAATTTGTATATTTTAAAAACTATCTTCACGAAGAACCAATTGAAGTAGATCATTGAAATTACGACTATTGTTTTTGAATCTTTCCGTTAATAAATATTTCAAATGTTTATACTCATCCATTATTATCTTGTTATCCATGTTTGGGCTCAGATTTCTATATTTCAAAATTATTTTGTTTTAAGTTTTCATTCCCATAATTGAAATCATGTTGACAATAGCTTTCTAAAGGTCCATGTCAGCATCAGGAAATCATTTATTCAAATGGTAGCAGAACTTTTCAACAAATATAATTATCCCAGATAATATTATCATATAATTCTTACCTTTATCTTCAAGAATTTCAGTAAATTATATCGCCAAGGTACTGACTTCTTCATTTTGTGATAATCAATTTAGAATATTGATGCGCTTCTATATAGATGACAGTTTTTGTTTTTTCATCAAAACTTCACAATCCATTAAACTTGCGATTTCTTCAAAACTATGTTTTTTAACAGCTGTAATGTCGCAATAATGTTTCTACTTGGGAAACAAAAAGTATACCCTTACAGGCATCATCGATTCCCAAATTCTCTCTATGTGCCACACAATGCGTGACAAATTGTGAAATTAAGTAATCAATTTCTTGTGTTAACATAGTGCTGTAACTTCATTATAGATTCCCAGCATTACTGCAGCTCCATCGGATGCTAACAGTACCATTTTTTGTATATCTAGATTAATAGTTTTATAAAAACATTTTATGGACTCCACAATTAATTTTCAGTCCCATGCCATTGTATTATACCAGCAAAAACAGTTTTATAATTAAAATTAAAGCGGTATTTTATATTTAAATAATTCACATTTTGTTAACGGAAATATCAGTATACTTTCACCCAGTATTAAGCAATAGAATTGGGCCATTCTTATTCCTTGGACTGAGTTCATTGAAAAATTCATTTTAATGGTAAGAACAACATTATTTATTAAAATTTTGATGTTATCTTTACCTACTTTTGTTCTAGAAATGATTTCTGTACAATTTTCTCGATCTTGCTGCGATTTTGCTGATTAATTTGGCTATACTATTTAAATCGATAACAATTTGCACAGCCTACTAAGGAAGTATTATTTTAAATAACTAATATTTACAATAAAATTTCTAATGCGCAATTAAAAAAAAATCCGTGCGCAATTGCGCACTTGCGCAACTTAAGGGAAACGTTGCCTGTCTCTATACTTATCTGATTCCAACTGCATGTTATATGCTAATGATGATCAAATTTATATTAGTGATCCTGTCTCCAATGTAAATGAGTGTACAACTAAAATTAATAAATTGATGTAATTTCGTTTTGGTCTAAAAACATTAAACTTGAGAAATGCATTTAAATCACAAGTTATGGTCTACTCTAAGAACATAGACAATGCAAGGCTACCGCGGATTAAAATGAATGATTCAATTATTGTATATGTAAATAAAGTTCGTATAATCTTGACATACTCTTTAACAAAACCCTATCATAGAATGACCATATCAGTTCATTTCCAATATATGAAGAAAAAAATTTTAAATTTGAGATTTCTTCAAAGATATCATTAAATACTTTTAATTTTTTAATTGGAAATGTTGTATCTTGCATTATGAATTTTTCATTAGGTACCTAATCAATAATATTATAAAAAAATAATCTTAAATTTAATTGTTCATATGAAATATAACACGTTCCCATCTCATGTTACTTCTAAATAACAAAATTCTGAAAATGTTTTATCTTGCTTTGAACTTTATAACTTCAGAATTATCTACAATATTGTTATTTTAATTCGAACCACTCTTCATAAAATTTATAAATTATTTTTGTTATACCAAAGTATGATTTTTAGATCAAAGCTTAATAGATTTGCAATTGTTTTCTAATATACTTTAATCCTTTTACTATCTATACAATCATTATAATGCTGTAGAAATATTAATTTATTTGTAATTAATTAGAAATTTGTATAACAGTTACGAAAATATTTTTTTTATATTAACAGAAGTCGGTAAAAAATATTTATGGTTAATAAATCTATAAATTTCGTTTTACAAATTATACGCCAAATATGATTATGAAATTAATTTTTTTTTACCATTTACATTTCATACTAAGTATTATCACATTGTATGACCACTATAAGCACGTAAATTTCAATTTCAATTAAATTTTAAATTGTTAATCTAATATCTAATCTTAATTGGACACTTTATCTTAATTTAAATCTTATAGATAGTTTTTTTTTTTGTTTTTTTTACGCACTTTCTAATTATTAAAATAATAATTTTTATTATACACTTTTTTTTTTAATCCACTTGGTCTAATTAACACTCTCTAAGTACGTTATTCTATTCAATTTGTCTCATAATCATTTCAATGGTATTTCCTGTTCTGAGAATTAAAATTTTTTATTGTTGTTTTTGTTTTTGTAATTCTCAGAATGGAAAACAGATTTTATGTATATGGTGTTTATTTTGAAATCTTCATAATTAATTAAATAATATTGTGGTTGTATTATTTGTTTAGTATTTTATTATTATTTATGTATTTCGTATGTAACATAACCCCACTGGCTAATATGACAAAATGTTTTTTCCAAAAATAATAAAATAATAAAAACAAAAAAAGAAAACGTTGTAACCTTGAACAAATAATAAAAATTAAAAATATTTTTAAATATTTTAGAAAATTTTATTGATAAAAAAAAATAAAAATATGAAACCATATATAAAAGACGTAATAAGGTGGTAAAAAAAAATTGATATTGAATTTATTTTATTATTTTTAAAATAATTTTCCTGGAAATTGGAATTCAATACAATATGGTTCAGGTTCAGAGTGTAAATATTGTGCAATTTAAGAATTCTAATTTTGATTCTAAAAAAATTATTACAGTTCATTCAATTATATACTATACCTGACCATTAATTTGGCTTCAGAGAAAAGCATAGCAGCTCAGAACAAATACATTGAACAGTCGTCAGTCAAATTAGCAAAATATTTGAAAAAAAAAACAATTGTGATCTGCCATATTCCTCGATATATCCTTCGATAAAGTATGGCATGATGCCATTTACATGCTGAGTAGCGCAGTAGATAGAGCGCGATGAAGCAAAAAAATGTTTTATGGATTTTTAGACCTAGTCCAGTACCCTTTTGTCATTGGGATAAAATAAATGACAAAAAATGATTGAGAGTATAATCTGGTAACAAATTTAATAAAATGAAACTGTTCTATTTAATAAGGCTTAGTCCCTGTAGCCAATAGCAGTAGTTTTCCATATTTAATGAGTAGAGCCAGTGATTTGTTAAATAAATACTCGAAATATTGTAGATAAATATTGTAGTGTAAAATTGCAGTACCGTACTTAATTAAGCACGAAAAGGTGATTCTACTTAAGTTACTGTCAAGAACGTAAACAAAAAAAAGCAAAATTAAGGTCATATTCATAAAATAGTGCCATAAAGTAGTGTCCACAAGTGATTGAAAAAAGAAATCATCACAGAAAGGAAATTCATCAACAAATACAAAAGCACATCCAATTCAAGCTGGAGTCCCTCAAAGTAGTGTACCAAGTCTATACTGGTATACTTATTGTATACATGCGATGTGCCTACCAACAATCAAACGAACATTTTTACTTTTGCAGACAATACAGCAATTTTAAGTTCTAACGCGTGTCTCAAAATGGCTTAAATATTTATTTCCAAACATTTAGAAGAAATATTAAACGGTTAAAATTATTGAGAATCAAAGTTAACGAAACGAAAACCTTCCACATAACATTTACGCTAAGGAAGGGAATATGTCTATACCTGTTAAGATAAATAATAAAATGATAACACAATGATGTCAAATACCTCGGAATGCATTTAAAGATCAAAGACATATGCAAAAAATATATTAAAACAAAAAAAAACTCAAATGAAACTAATCCAGCCAATTTGAGCTTATGAATTACAACTATGGGGAACGGCGGCAATGCGCTCTAATATTGAAAAAATAAAAAGAGATCAATCCAAAACATTTCGAATCATAACGGCTGCACCATGGTATGTAAAAAAAGCTAACATATGCAAATATTTAAGTACCCCTACGATCGAAGAAGAGATAGATAGAATTGGAAGAAAAAAAATGCTCTTCAATGATGTGAACTGTAAGGAAACAAGTTAATTTTTTTCATTTCTGTAGAGTTTATAGTCTTTAAAAATATATTTAATTGTAATTGGGGAATTGTGGTCACAAATGTGGCGAAAAATTTCGACTCATTTTATATGCCAGGACCTAGAACAACTAGTACATTTAAGTTTAGCTTTACCAATGTATTGGAAATACAGCGTATCATAGACAGTCTTGTTAATGAACTAATTCTGAAGACCAGACGAATAGCTGGACTATTTAGGAAAATTGGGAAACGGCTTCCAGAAAGAATAAAAATTTCTACCTACTAAAGTCTATTCCATAGCACTATTACGTATGGAATAGCAATTTGGGGTAACACATTAAGGAAAAATATCTACAGCCTTCAAAAAATTCAAAATAAGGCAATAAGAAACCTATTTCAACTGCGCCACAGAACCTCAACTGGTTATATTCATAAAAAATATGAAATACTAAAATTAATACACTATAAGGAAGTAATATAAATGAATCAAATACATAATATGAGGATTAACTTAATAAAAACAAACACCAATCTGGTGTCAAATAATGACGTACATGAACACTACACCAGAAGCAATAATAATTTACGATACAATGCAGGTGCTAATTTGAATGGTATAGAACCTATAATGAATACAGCAATAATGTTATATAATAATTTGCCATTGAGTGTAAAAAATATGTCCAGTAAGAAATTCAAAAAAACTTGTAAAATAATGTATTTGTCCAATTATTAAAATGAGAATTTTTATAGAATTATATTTGAATTGTTAAAAAAAAAAAACAAAAAAAAATCTTTTATATTTTCTTATTATATTAAATTGTTAAATTATAATTATGTTGCACTGAATACTTTTGAATACTTTTATTTTTGATATGTTAAATCACATACATGTATATATACTCTATACGAGCTCTATACAGCTCTTTTTGAGAAATGAAATAAATAAAAAAAAAAAAAAAAAAAAATTGTATATCGGAGGACCATTTTGTGGTCTTTGAAACAGATATCTGTGTGTAAGTCTGGTATGCTAAATTTTGAGTTTTCTAAGAACGGTTGAAGTTTTCCTGCTGACTTGTTCTATATTATTCCATTTACTAGTGGACAATTTAATCCTCTTACATTTTTTAGAATTAGGAACATTTTGCCAGTTTTGGTTAACTGCTTCTTTATATAGTCCCTATAATATACTAAGTGTTAATTGTTGTGTTCTTCAAGTATTGCTTCTTTTGCCAATTTGTTCACTCGTTCATTGCCAGAGGAGATACCTACATGCCATGGTGTTAAATAATAGAAAATCGTTCCAAATTTGTGCTAAACCTTCTGGAAAAAGGATATACCCCCTACGAGCTGTAGTGATTACAGTAAGATGAAGTAACGTTATCACCCAAATTATCAAAAGTAATTTTGAGGCATTTTGAAGTCATTACAAACTCAATTAAGGTAATTAACGGTAACTTTCGTCTCAATTTACTGTTTTGCAGATTCATTTACTTATAAATTAATCCTTTTCAGAAAGTAATTTTTGTGTTTTTATTCTTTTACTGTAAATTTAATTTATTTGTTTAGAATTTAATTTTTTATTGTGAATTTAAATTATTAAGAGTGTGCACAGTTTTTATTTAACTGAATTTCAATTCCTTTTTTTCTAATTTTTTTGCTGTGCGTTAAATTCTCAGCGATTGAAAAACAAAAAAACTCCAAATAATCTGTCCAAAGGGCCAAAAAATTGGTTCAAATTTTTATTTGAATAGCTTTTTAACAAGCAAACTTCTAGAATGTAAATTGTATATATGGGTAGTATGACTAACAAATTAATGTCAAAACTAGTTATTCGATCTTGTCCAGTACAAAATATTGAAGCACTACGTATTACTGTATGATAAGCTTATTTAATAAAAATAAAATGAAAATATTCAACTACCTATATTCAAAATAGACATTAGGTATAGCTTGGGAGCATCAGTCAGCTTAGATAATCTTATTCATTCAGTTTAGCTGACAATTAGTCTAGAAGAATAGCTTAGAATAGCATTCACTAAGTTTTTACGGTCTGCAAATGGCTCTGTCAATCACCAACAAATAATTAAAAATATTAATTAAATAAATTTGTTATAAAAAAAATTGCTGGTTTAGCCAGTCCAGTCTCTACCTTTTTATTCATTATTCGTTGAACATTTCATTTACTCATCTCAGCACATTCCAACTTCAGTAAATTAAAAAAAAAAAATTCCACATTTAAACTATAAAATTCTATAAAAATAAAATTTAATCATTTTATCTACCTTTTATTGAATATTTTATGATCAAATTGTTTACTGCCTATTTAATGAGTCCCTCAATAATATTAGGAAATTACAAAAATGTTTATTTATTTTAATTTTTATTATTATATAAAATCATAGTATACATATACACATATTTACATATATAATATATTAAATTCTAGGATATAATCTTTAATTATTAACCTATTCTATTATCCTTTTACAACATTTCAAAAAATAAATAATTAAAATATAGAAAATTATTTGCAATATTATAGTCTATATATTTATATATCTATAAGACAGTATAGGTATAGCTATAATAATTTTCCAGAAATTCAACAGTGAAATTTTGCATTAAGAAATCAAAAAAAAAAAAAAAAATAAATAAATAAAAAAAATATCAAAATTCATTAGAAAGGATACCAGATCAACACCTGCTGATTTAATTATTTTATTTGAAATTTGAAAAGGAAATCTCATTTTTAAACAATATCCTGTAAGAAGTTTGCTGTATATTTTAGGTGTGGTAATTATATAAAATGTTATATTTTAATTGTGATATATTTATATGTAAAAATGTATTAAAATTTCTAATATTAGATAATGTATAGGTATTACCAAATAAGCTAGATTTTTATTTTAGTAATATTTCTTATTTATTACTATTTAAAGTAAATTTTTTAGTTCAAGGTGTAGTGATATTAACAGATTCTAGTGACCTTACAAACAGTTCTAACTGTCTTAAACATAATTATTACTCACTAAGTTAATTTAAAATATTTAGGATTATTAATATTGATTCAAAGTTAGTTTGGAGCGAACACATTAATTATTTTTCTTTTTTCTTTATTAATTCAAAAAATATATTTTATAACTAATAATTACAATAATAATGAATATATTATCATTTCAACTTAGATCTTAGCTTAAGAACCATTTGATTCGTTAAGTGTGTTCGCTCTTCTATAAATGTGATTCGTTAAAATTCGATAAATGTGATTTAAGTTTACTATGTAAGCTTATATAGCTCTAAAACAATTTTTTCTATAGTTTTGTTTGCGATATTTTATTCTAAACTTAAGTATGGTATAGTTTGTTGAGGTCGCACTAACTTAAACAAATTATACAATCACTTTTAGTATCTCAAAAACATGCTTTCAGATTAATTTGTATAAGGTTAGATAGCCATCTTGCACATTCTGCTAAACTTATTTAATATAGTTTCCCACCCGCAATTTTGTACGTTTATAAAAATTTGAAGGCATTTTTTATTAAATTAGGATACCTTATTTCAATAAGTTTAATATTTGTCATTTCTATAAAATTGTTGCACCTAGAATGTTTATTAAGCTACCTATAAATATCAGAAACATCGTAATTTTATTTGAATTTTTGACTAAAATTATGATTTGGCTTATATGAATAAATTTTAGTAGGCATGATGTATCACTGATACATATTTTTGATACTAATTTCATTGAAATGATGTAATTTGTACATATTCATAAAAAATATTTATTCACAAAAAATACGATTTTTAGGAGCAAAAATCGCCGAAATTGGCCGAAATCAAGATTTTCAATGAGGTAGGGGTACTTTTTTATGCAAAAGTTTACAAACTTTACAAAAGTTTCCTATTTTTTGACGTAGAATCCGAATTTGCATAAAAAGGTACCCCTTCCCTTTTGAAAATCTCGATTTCGGCCAATTTTGGCGATTTTTGGGCTTAAAAAATCCTTTTTCGGTCCTTCGCGGAAATTGAAGATGTCACCAATCGATAGAGCAACCTCGAAAATAAGGGCTCCTTCCCCTCTTGAAAAGCCGATACACAGGCTCTGGAACATGCGGTATAATACAATTAAAATACAAATTAAGGTACAGCTAGTAGATTAATAAAAAAAATAAATCATCATAATTAATTATTAAACATACCATAATTAAAATAATCTATAGAACTGTTACAACTTAACCAAAGTTGTAAAGACCCATTTCGAATTGACTTACAAAACAAACAAAAAAACTATATCGAGTATAAAAGAGTGTTCAACAGCAGAAAAAAATTAAATATATCTGAAGTGAGCTATCAAAAACATCCTTTGACTTAAACATATGTAGTGGTATTGATAATGATAAAGGCCACCACTAGGTGGTATTAGAAATAAGTAATTAATGATAAAACAATAAGTGTGAGCACATCTAGTAGTAAATAATCATATGACAGTACAAGTATAAGAAGCTAAGTCATATGGCACTTGTAATTAAGTAATTAAACAAATATGATGCTCTTTCTATCTGAAACTGCATATATACATCATATATACATCGTTCATATAGGAAACTGAAACTGTTAAATAACTTCTGAACTCAATGGATTATAATTTCAATGACTGAACACGAAGTAATTAATTACTTGAAATTTTTTTAATTAAAATGTGTATTAACAAATTAAAAATATTTGCTAACTGCTTCTTATCATTTTTTAATACAATTTTAATTCTAGATAAAAATAAATTGGATTATAAATTTATTTTTAAATTATTAAAAATTATTACGAATTTTACAATTTGATAAATAAAAAGGACAAGTCATTTATAATATTTAGTACACATAGATAGGTATAGAGTTATATCAAATCAACATAGTATGTATATACTCATTTATCGTAAGATGTTTATAATAATAATAATTATTTTCAGGGGAGTATCGTTCATCATAACATTACTTGTTGAACTCATCAGTAGGTATTCATATAATGTTAGACTACCTATACAACTCCTAATTTTTATTTTTATTGATTTTATAACTTATTACAAGATGTTATTACAATACATCTGTGAGTTATAAAAATCGACCAAAATTTTAACGTAAAATCTTTTTATACCTAGATAAAAATAAATTTGTAATAAAATTTAAATTAGATTTTACCAAGATTTAACCAAGATGTTATTATTGATTTGTGATATATGGTCAATGTACTAAAATTAATTGAAATATAATTTTGCAATTAGCTAAATAAATAAAACTGGCCAAATTTGATTTTCACTCTTTGTTAGACAATTTTAAATAAGCCGAAGCATTAATAAACAAAACCTAAATTAGTATAAACAAACTAACTATAATTATTTGTGATAATCAGATTTATTTTTAGGGATATAGGTATTTAATTTTTTAATTACAAATCGAATTTAATTTCACAAACCATTTATTTTTATTATTCTAATATCAATATTACGGAAGAAATTTACTTCCTTTATCAGTGGTTAGCACTAACTACAATGTGTATACAATAATACTTCATATTTATATAGTTCGAACCCTTAATATGTTAATTTTATGTATAATAATAGTAATTCTTAATAGCTGTGCTACTTGGTCTATAATTTTTTTTTTTACAAATTATTATTTATTAAATTTAAACTAGACTGCAATAACCCTTAGGCTAGTATTTATTATGTTAATTCTATACCTGAAACTGATTTTAATTTTAAATTAAACTAAATCTGTGGCCACAAGCAATAACAGCTTAAGTCGACTTAAGACAAAAATTAAATAAATATGACAAGTATTTGCTTATATGCAATAATTCATGCAAACAACATTTAGTATTTCTATTGTTATTTAAACTAGAGTTAAGATGAAAAACATAACCGCTTATTTTGTAATGGAATCGCTCTGTTTATGTATTAATCGCTTAATTTAACTTAAGCAAAACAGGAGACGTAGTTTTTGATGATTGGATTGAATGATAAATTTTTAATTTGAGACCTAAACGTAAGCCTTTACTTCAAATTGTATACGCTCCCATTTTTTAAATATACCTTATCAAGCTGCAAAAGCTTCTTTCGATATAAGCTTTTATTGCAAACTGAATATTTTCATTATCATAGTTTTTTCAGAAATCAAATCAAAAATTCAAATTTGAATTTGCTCTAAATAATAATTTCAGTTTTAAGCGGTTATTACTTGTGTCCACAGAAATAATGGTGAAAATCCACTACGTACATTATTATTCAGTCTGTTTGTTAATATTATGTTCTTTAGATATCGCTAAACTTTCATTCATGTCTAATTTATTATTTTTATTGACCTATTTTATTAATTTTAAATTATTCTTGTTTATATTATGATGTTCTTCTTTAACTACATATATGCTGTGCTACCGCTGTCCTAAAATTCATATAGTTTTTTTTCTTCGTCATTTTTTTTTTGTGTGAATTTTAATTAATTTTATTTATTTTATTTATTTCTGCTTCCCTTATATGTTCCTGGAATCTAACCATAATTAACGTCATGGATTGCCCTATGTACATTTTTGTACAATTTTGGCATGGTGTTTTGTGTTATGCTACTTACTTCTTCTATGCTTTTCTTATCTTTGGCAGATCCTAACACATTACACAATTTGAGGTTTCTGCTTCTGTTCATAAATTAAACTTAAGTATTTATTAAAAACAGATAATATTGTACAGACACATGCACATATTTTAAGTGGGTCGGGTTCGAAATGTCATTTGATGGAAATCTTGCTTTTCAAAATATCGTTTTTCAACATCTCGCTTTTTTCAAAATATCGTTTTTCAAAACATTAAAATTATATAAAAAAGTTCTTGAAAACAGGAGATACACTGTTGAAAATATTGTGGAATAAGCAGATAACTTTTTTTTTGTATTTAATGGCCGCAACGCATAAAAATAATCAAAGTAAATATTCTTGAACTAAATAATATATTTTGAAGATTTCATTACGCTTCCATTTTACGTACATACTGTATATAATAACTCTTGTTGGCAATACTGTTCTAACAATATTGTTTTCAACCTCCCTATAAGTATATGTTTATGTATATTCACTATACATGAACAAATTCTATAAAGAACATATTATATGAATAAATATTATAATTAATGGTAGGAATAGGAAGTAAAATTTGAATTTGAAGTAGTAATTTAGAATAATAAAATGCAAGTTATGATCCACATTAAAAAGTAGTTAACAGTATATTATTTTAAATGACGATATAATATTATAGAATTTAATAGTTTTTAATATTCGTCAAGTTGTATATTTTTATTCGGAAACTTCTTTACCTTGTTATTAAATATTATAATATTAAATTAAAAAGATGGTTGGATATTGATGCATAATACGAGTTTGCATATATGTGCATGTTTTGCAATGGTGAATATTTTTTAATCAATTGCATTTTGTTGTTTTTGTGCAATACAATTTTATGTACTCTTAGACTTTATATTTATTATTTTTCTACTCATAAAGAAAAAATTAATTCATCATATTTGAAGAAAATTGTATTATAACAAAATACCAATTTCAGATTCATTATAATTTTTAATATTTAAAATATAATATAGTTTTTATAAGTTTAAGGATTTATTAGTAAAAATTCAGATTTTATAATAAATGAGAAGGTGGTGGGTGAGTAATGAAAGTTGATATTTCAGGTTGGATATAATAATATTGAAAGATTGATTGTACTGTAAAATACTTAATATAATCAATTTTAACTTCGGACCGGGATTCAAACTAAATCAAATCCAATAGGCTGAATTAATTTTTATATGTGGTGAATTAAGTCGTGTGTGTTGAATTAGTTTTGATATTCATTTTATAGGGTTGTAGAGTATTTTCTGATCATATACGATATTTTAATTTCTCTGTAGTTAAGATTGAGTTATCAAGGGTTGTTTGTGTTACTAGTTTTTGTGTTATTTTACAAAAATTGTACAAACTGAAAGGCAAAAATTTGTAAAATTTGGTAAAATAAGCTTAGGAATGGCTTGTTATATTTTCTCTCTTATTTGTTAGTGAAATGCAATTCAAATTTAGTTTTTTATTTAAAGCTTGATTACTCCTTGAAAAATCCTTGTATTACATGCTTTTGATGTTAGTTGATATTTCTTGTCTTTGGGTTAATATTTTTCATTTACATAACCATCAAAGTCTTCATGTACATAACCATCGCCCAGTTAATTAGCTTACAGAAATTCTACTGTAAATTTCCTACTCATAAACTATATTAAATTGTGCATACACGATAGCAAAATTTTTCTTTTAGTTGTTTGATGCTCTGCTTTACATTGTAAGTGGCAAAGAGGAGGATCGTTGCCCTACAGTTAATTCATATCTGACCAGATTATTTGTGTTGGCCGAACAAACAATTTGGATTTAGAAGTAAAAATTCTAGCACACATCAAGTCTGCAGAATAAAATATATTGTTAAAAATAGTTTAAATAATAAAAAATCAGTTGAAAAGCATTCGATTCTGTATGGCATCAAGGTTTGATTCACAAAATGATTAATTACGAATTTCCAGTTTACCTTGTTAAATTAATCCAAAATTTTCTTAGCGATCGATCTTTCATAGTCAAAATCGGAATAATACAATCAAACAAAATAAGTATTACAGCTGGTGTACCACAAGTTTCATCACTAATGGAAGCATTTTATACAACAGTTTATGCGCAGACGATACTGATGCCCTATTATCATATTCCATATGTCCAAATGAAAAAATAAATAATCTTGAAAATGGCTTATTTGGAAATGGTTTATTTCAAGAATTTTATTACAAATGGAAAATCAAAATCAATGGCGAAAAAACAAACTCGATTTTCTTCACAAAAAGAAAGAAATCATGTTACTTGCCTAAGAGAAAACTATTTTTAAAATAATTAAATTACGTCTAGTTTTTTACACAGTTGTTTACATGTAAAAAACTTAGTAATTGAATATGATGTTTTTTGTTGTTGTAAGTGTGTAAACAATGTAAATACCGTAAACAACTCATATATAATTTAGCTGCAACATTTGTATATTAATAAACTAACGAACATAAAGTGATTATGTTCAAAAAATAATTAAAATCCCAATTTGCTAAGAACCTACCTTACAATTTAGTATGATATCTAACCTTACACTCTATATTCTATATACATTAATCCTTGCCCAAACTTTTATAGCATGGTATGGTGCATATATATATAATAAATATAGATTGGCCCCTTGGTATAGCTTTCTCTTTCTCTCTAATGCATTATCTTATTAATCATGGTCATTTTCAGCCAAAAATGGACATATGTTTTGCGAAATTTGAAATCAGTATGTACAAATTTTTTTTAAGTTGACGTTAATTTTAATTGTTATTGTTTTAAATTATTATTAAAACATTTAAATGAAAATAATGATGCGTTTCGATGATACAAATCCAGCAACAGAAAAGGTTGAATTCAAAGAAGGTCTACTAAAAGATTTGGAAATGTTAGAAATTAAACGTGATATTTTTACATACATCAAATTATTTTGATTTAATGTTGGAACAATATAAATAAAATAATTAAATTAAATAAAGCTTATAATATATAGATGACACAGATACTGAACAAATGAAAAAAGAACGGAAGGAACTTAAAAAAATTGGTATGTAAATATAATGAAAAAAGTCATTGTATTAATGAAATATCAATTAATTTTCAGACGAGAGACAACGAAAATTTTTTCATACATTAGTACTAACCTTTATTCATCTATAATACTAACCTTTATCATACATTAATACTAACCTTTATTCATTAGTTCGTTATACAGGGTGGTCCCGTTTAGAGCAAAAAGTTTTTAAGGGGTGATTCCTTGGAGTATTCTAGGAAAAAAATTGTTCAAGAAGAGGGGTCTATCTTTAAATTTACCTGGGCTACAGATGGTTAAAGAAAATCTATAGTTAAAATTCGTGAACTTAGATCCATTCCTATACAGTGGAGTTTTTAAATAAACCCAAACAAGTGCTAAACATTACTCTCAATTATTTGAGCCCAATGACAATCCATCAGATCTAAAAGCCTATAAAGCATCTTTGGCCTGGAACCTTTCGGTTGAAACTCATCCCATTCTATCTACTGCGCCACCCATTGTGTAGAGGACTGCTAATTAATTATTTGTTCAACTTTTAGTAATCATAATTTATGCAGAACAATCTGAGGATGTTATTTTACCTGATATTTATAAGATATGTCCTATATGAATTTATAAAGAGAATAAAGTATAAGCTTGAATAAAAATACAAATAATATTCAAGTTTTTTAACACAAAGTTTTTATTTAATTATACAGTTTCTGTTCTTGACAAAGATTAAATTTATTCTAAAAACTAACTTTACTCTTTCTTTTGATCGGTGACAGCTGAAAGTCTAGGTCAACTTAACAGGAAAGTAAAGCGTATAATAATTTCATTTGTAGTAGAGGTAATTAGTGTAACCCAATACAATACAATAATTTTATCGAGTGTATGAGAACAATGCGTGTAATGAGAGCAATATATTGTACAGAGGTCATCAATGACCTATGGGTTTTCCTCAACAAATTAACTTCATAAATAATTAAAAGTACATTTTTTTTCTATAAATATGAAATACATAACACTCTATATATGTGAGTACATAAAAATTTATTTAATTATATTATAATAAGAAAATAGGTACTGATTTATTAATATGGCTTTAGGGTAAGTTGGGATCAATACCGCGCATCTAAGCACCTATATTCATACTGTGGATTAGTGGATATTTTGTCCATGTTTTTATATTGTTAAATATCTATTTTATATTTATGTATTAGGTTGCTTGTTTATATTAAATATATAAAAGTTATGAAATTATTATTAGAAACCCATCGCGTGGTTAATTCTGCGTGGTATAGAGTTAATAACGTGTAAGGATTTTTTTTTGTAAACACTGCATGTTAAGATCGCACCTTGTATAAAAAAATAGCTAGTTAAAATACGTTATGCCTTCAAAAAATAATAATAAGTGATAAGTTAAGATTAATTGTAGTACCTATTTAGTAAAAAACTGTTGATTCATTTCAATTTCATAGGAATTTAAATGAAATTGTTAAAGTTTATTCTTTAGATTAGTAATATTTAATATTTTTAACGATTTATCAATTTTATTATTATAATTTAATTGTCACATATAAATTTAGCAGACTAAATTGTCACATTTGCAAATTAAATTGCGACGTTCTTTTGCGATTCAGGTTGAAACAAAATTTGTATCATGGTGTTAAGCTGGTGTTTTAGTCATTTCTTTTGCTTAATGAAGTATAGTGTAGTATGAATAGTTTTCATATTATGGGATGTATTTGTATAATATGAGTTTGAACTCTATAATATCTATGATAATGATAATATCTTTCTGCTCTATGGACAATTACGGGACAATTACAGGACAATTACGAAGAATATATCATATATCATCTTATAGAATGTATCATTATCTTTGTGAATATATGATGTACTTTCCAACCAACGATAATTCAATAGATTTTTAATAGTTGTACTTATTTTGAATTATTTATTTTGCTTCAATATTTTTCTGACAAAAAGTAACTCGCAGCTTAATGCTGTAGCTCAAATGATTATGAAACAGTGCATAAAATTATTTTCTGTACTTTACAATAAATTGTAAATTTTTTTTTTAGAAAACGCCAGCAATTAATTATCTTTATCAGACGTATTATGTCATATAGTTCCATTTCAACTATTCGTCAATCCCAAATCCCAAAGTATTTGATTTCAAACACTTTTTCAATTTCATCATTAAAATTTTTAATGTTAATTAATGGCTCAGTTGAGTTTATTAACATATGTTTACTTTTTTCTGGTTGATTGTCAATATTTGAGCTATCATTTCCCTCTTCAAGTATTTTTAATTTCATTGTTAATGTCATTTTCGAATTCATTATGATTGATGGCATTAAAAATTGAGACGAATGATGTCTGCAAATAGAAATAATTTTGCGTTTATATATAATTTTTGTAAGTTGTTTAAAAACAGTATGAAGAGCATATATATGGTCCAATAATACTTCCCTGAGATACACCATATATCTAACATTTAGCAGAGAACTTTTTTTTGATCCAATTTCTACATATTGTTGTCGATCACTAAGATATGAATTGAACTAATTGTATATATCGCTTGATTCTTGAATATCTATAATTATAATTTATAAGCATTTAAGGACCTGCTCAGTAGACACCTCTGGCGTATTTATGTGTTCAAAATAAAACTTACTATCCTCAAAACGTTTTATTAAACATGAGGGGTTTGTGCTTCATCGTGAGAAGTCTATGTCAGTACGTCAATTCTTTTAAAAACTTTCAATTTGGCTTCAACTTCAATTATAATTACTCAACAGGGGCCCCTAGTAAGTATATACTTTGCAATGAAATTAAAGTATAATGCCTATACTTTATTACGAAATGAATACTAATTTCATTATAACTTAATGTTATTGTCTATGCCATCTCTTTTAGATATTATTGTACATACCAGACAGTTAGTATCGTCAGTGTTAATAAAAGCAGTGTTAATCGTTCAGTCTCGAAATTATAAAATAAACAATCTGATCATTTTAATGTCATTGTATTTTATTATTTGTCCCATATTTTTTGACTTCTTTAGTTAGCAAATTTATTTGTACTACCTATGTACCACAGAGTGTTTACAATTCATTTTTAAATATTTGACAACCCCATGATTGAATGCCCTAAAATATTGTATTATTACTTCTATTTCTTATCTTTGATTTGTTGGTATTTAATTTTTAAATGTTTTAAGTATTCACAACCGTTTTGCATATTTTTATTTTTGGTTTAAGTACTTGCTAAAATTTTTTGTTGTGTAATTTACTATTTAACTATTCCTGCTCTTTTACTCATCGTCGATCTTGTGTGATACAAGATGTATTACTTAGTTTTAAGAATTTTTGAATTACATACTCTATACATACTCTGAGGCTCTTTTAGAGAAAATAAAAACACAAATAAATAAAAAAATCAATTTAAGTTATTTAAGTTAGTTGATTTTATTTCACTGTTCGTTTTTTCAAGAAATCGAATATTTGCATCTCAATCCTAAACTCAATATTTATAGTCCCGATTCAAATCGATATATTTGGTTCCGATTTTTGTATGTATCGATACACTTTGTTTGATACATATCGATCGATATATCGATTTGTTTTTTGGATATCGTACATCACTACCAAAAACATTTTGCATTTAAAATTTCAATTAGTTCGTTATCTTTTCAATGTTTATTAATTTAAAAAAAATAAATTTTATTTTAATTTTGCTTATAGAATGCTTTATCTAGGTATACTTACTATTTTTTAATATTTAACTAGAATTATTTTAATATTCTATTTATGTAATTACTCGAAATAAGATTAGATCTTAAATTCATTATAATTAAATATCTTGTTGTACTATCTAATAATTTAAGATAGGACAAAACAAAACAAAATTAAAATTAGGTCATAATGTATTATTTTTATTACATAACATTTTATTTCAGAGGGTTTAATAATACCCAGGTGGTTGATAAGTCCACAATAAACAGCTTACAAATAAAAAATTAAATATAATTCTATTTATTTACGAAATTTTTCTTATTTTTAGCTCAGCAACTATAATAACTAAATCAATTTTTTTTTTTTTTGTTTGGTTTTGTAAATAAAATGATGCATTCCTAGAATATTTAGTTTTTATTTTTGTAGATAATTGTATTGCTAAAAACTGCTGAATAAATATTAATTGTTAACCCTTTAAATAATACAAAAAAAATAACTAGAAAATAACTGAAAAATACTTTACTTTTGTTCCACAGATATCTGTTCTGAATTCTATAAGATGAATCATTTTTATAATTTTTGTGTTCACACATTTTCTGTTTCATGGATAAATTTAAAATTGAATTGAAAATTATTGTGATTGGAATGATGTTGAATGATTCATCAGAATGCAACAAATATACCAGTTATATTAATATTAAAGTACTTGTACCTGTGTCGTATTAAAAAATGTATTTAATATTTTTTGAAATCCTTTTTAATTAAAATGACTTTCCTTTTTTTCTCTTTTCCTAGCTTTTACTGGCTTTTTCTGGTTTGGTAAACTCTGTTTTTATTGTTTTTGAAGGAGAATAATATCATTGGTGTACCTACCTATAGATTTTTACCTTTAGTTTTACAAACTGACTTTTATTTTTATCTTTTTTTTTAAATACCAAAATAATGGATTAAAACAACATTAACTGCTTGCCCATATTGAATTTCTAATATTTTATTAAACAACTGAACAGTTTATATTATGTACACTATTCCAAAAGTATTCTGCCCTGACAGTATCAATAATAATGACAAATTGAATAAAATGTTTATATTTGATATTAAAATCATTATGACTGATTCCGGAGAATTGGAAGGCTGGCTTAATCTGTTCAATTCACAAAATTGGAAACAAAATGGCATGCAGCAACTACAGAGGGATAACGTTACTAAATTGGGTTTATACAATATTATTCAATGTTTTATACTCCAAATTAGCTTATCTATAGCTGTAGAAATACTGAGAGAATACCATTGCGGATTCCGAAACCAAAAATATGAAACAATTGACATGTTCGTCATAAAACAAAGTATGGAGAAATGTTATCAACATGATATAGACCTTGACATGCTCTTCCTAGACTTCAAATAAGCATTTGGCAGCATAAAAAATTTAGAAAAATAATGTAAAAAAACTACAGATGTATATGGCAGAACTATTTTTGCAACTAGAAATCGAGATAAAAAAAGTAGGATTAAAAATCAACGAAGGCAATACAAAATATTTAAAAGGGGGTAAAGAGAGAGAAAGTCTTATATGAACATGAAAATATAGCATGTAAATATGTTAAATAGAAAACCGATAAATCGTGGTAGAGTTAGAACAAGGAGAAGATGGGATAGCAACGTTCAAAATAATGCCCAAGCCTTACAAATCCTAAATTGGAGACAAACGCAATTGACCATTTCGGCGGAGTATTGTGATGGAAAAACAAAGCTCACCCAGAGCTGTAAAGCTATAAAATGATGATGATGATGTTGATGACTGATATATTATATCAGATATATAGCTTTGTTATATCACGAAAATATTAAGTTTTTTAGATGTAATTGACTTCCAAACCAATTGCGAAAATTTTATTCCCAATTTTGTATTCCACATCAAATTTTGTTTCGTAAATATTTTTATTTTAATGATTTTTATAATAACCTCTTCAATTCCGACTCTTGAATTCATAAATTCAATTACAATATTCAAACTTCAACACACTTTTGTCCATTTGAATGCATTCAATAAACTTTGTTTTTTCTTCAAAATAATCAAGTCGTAAGAAATTTTTTATTATATTTTTTTTTTGTTAATAATTACCAATTTAAAATTATAATCAAAATTATAAAGATTAAAGAAAACCCAAATAAAAAAAAAAACAAAAAAAAAAGGATAAAAAAAATATTTTCTTGTAATTCTTAGAATGAAAACAAAA
Organism: Argyra leucocephala; assembly: GCA_963942445.1. Classification (NCBI taxonomy): domain Eukaryota; kingdom Metazoa; phylum Arthropoda; class Insecta; order Diptera; family Dolichopodidae; genus Argyra; species Argyra leucocephala. The sequence continues at coordinate 167,820,984 of OZ012678.1, forward strand.
TAAACTGAAATGAACTGAACTGGAGGAATCCTTTGAATATTAAATTGTACGGTAAAATTATTGTATGTTCAAAAGTTTTTTTTTTTATAATTATTATTTTTATTTTTGTATATTTTTTTTCTCTTTTGTGAAAATTCCGAAAATAACAAGAATGAAATTTTATAGAAAAGTTTTTAATTTATTATTACAGGACATTAGGAATTTCTTTTGATATAACTTTTAAGTAAATAAAACTTAAATTGAATAGAAATAATGTTAAAGTTCCACAGGTACCTCCTTCCTATCGTCTATAAATATAAAAATACTGTTACTAGAATCCTAAAGAATCCTTTTCGCGTCTTATTATATTCAAAAGAAAACTCTTTTTTATATTCTATAGTTCTGTAAAGTATAGTAGTACTGTTCTATAAGTAGTAGTCAAGTACCAACTACCTAATAACTATGAAGTAAATAATTGCAAATAGGTAGGTAGGTAGTTTGGTACTTTTAAATTTTATTGAACTTATGAATGTGTGTTTGTGTATTGATTATTGCATTTGTTTTTGTTCTGAAATAACGTAAAATTTTCCATATTTTTTTTTTTTTTTTTTTTTGTTACGCTTGAGTAAATTTTCATAAAGTTTTTTTTAACAAAAAAAAAAAAAAATTTTTTTTTCTTAAATTTATTTTATTGTTTTGTTATTTTTGTTTTTATTATTTTTATTATTATATTTCTTCAATGTTTTCTATACTTCTTTTGATATAAAATGCATTGGAAAATCGCATTAAAATTCAACGAGATGACTAATAATAACAGAGATAGATCGTCTATAATATTATTGTATGGTATTCAAAAGAACAAAAATAATAAAAAACAAAAAAAAAAAATAAAAAATTGTAAAAAATGTAAAAATAAAATTTTTGTTTTTTTCTAAATAAAAATTGCCCCTTTTTTTTGTAGAAAGATAAAATGTATGTAGGTATGTTGTGTTTATAAAATTTAAAACGATCATTTCCATCATAGGTTTAGTACTAGGTAAACTGATGCAATTTTTATAAATTTTATGGATTTGATGTAGCTAGTTATGATTATTTTATTTTTTAAATTAGGCCAAAACCCCATAACTGCCTTCGTAGAATTTAAGCCATGTAAAGATAAAGAAGAATTAAACAAAAATTTACGGACAAGTTGTTAATATATATTTCGTCGCTCTATATTATTTTGTGCCATACGCCAATTTTTATGTTTTCAAACTAATAATGACGTTTTGGCTTTTGGGTACCACTCTAGTAAATGCGCTTACTCTCTCTAAGCTCTATCTGTCATGGTTTAGCTTTCACCTAACATCAATTTGGTTCCATACCCAAATTTTTTTTTTAATTTATCAAATTTTGTGGCATATCGAAATTTATCTAGTTTTTGGTACATATCCAAGCAAAATTAGTTAAAATTTTCGTTATTATTAAAAATCAACTTTCCTAAAATTAAAAAATATATTTTTTTTTATACAAAATTTACCAAAATTTGTGCCATATTCCAAGGCAAAATATTTCTGTTATCTTATGTATGGTATGGAATAAAGTACGATTATGGAAGTGAGGTACAAAAATGGTAATGACTTCTTTAATTATTAATAAAAATCCTGGAAAATTTGTAACATAATTAAAACATTTACTTACTTACTTGTTGGACGCTACAAACTTTGAAGATCCTGGATCTGACGCAAAATTGTCCTCCACTGATTTCGATCAAGAACGCAATCTCTCCAGTTGGTGATTTGAAGTTTTCGCATATCTGCCGATATTTCATCTCTCCAACGAAGATGGGGCCTCCCCTTGCATTCGAAAAGTTTCCTAGCCGCAGCATTTTCAACCATACGCTCTACGGCCTAACAAATGATGACGTCTTTTTCTGACTTTTTTTTAGCTAGGTTCATTTCGTTGAACCGCTGATATATTCAGCATTGTATCTTGCTCTCCAAACCAATTCGTCAGACACAGGACCATAAATGCGACGAAGATTTTTTCTCTCAAAGATACCTAAGTGCATGCTTACTTGCTTTTGGTAATGCCCACGATTCAGAACCATATAGCGGCAACGGAAGGATGAGCGCTTTGTATAATTGTGCCTTGGTATTTTGGGACTAAAAATTAAAAAATTTAATAATATAAAATAAAGTGTAGACAAAACGCAACATTTTCGGCTAGTTTTAAAACAGTATATTCGTAAACCTTAATAATAGATTTTCTCAAAACTAACCAATTGGCGTATGGACCAAAATTATAACCAAGCGACGATTTATTTACCCGTCTTTTGAAAATTTCTAAGTTATATGTTTGTGGGAATACAAAAGATGGTAAGGTGTTCCATACTTTAGAGTTCGGTTGATGAAAGAATTTTTAAAGTTCAAAGTTTTGGTTTGAAGAGGCTGTCTCTACTACAGATTTGTGAGCGAGGGCTGCCCTACGAGTATTACGCTTGAATGGTTGTATTTGGCCAACAGATTTTTATAAAACAGAGTGGTTGCTCTTACATTACGGCAATGATTTAATGATGATGTTAGGTGTTGTGTAACACCTTCACCATTGATAATTTGTATAGCACCGCCGCAAATATGCGAGTTATATTCAAAATGTATGCCTTATAAGTATATTAATAGGAGGTTGGAAGATATAAAATATTTTCTACTTCGGCATCCTTCGCGACAGACAAAATGTGATCGTGCCACGAAATTTTGCTAATATTATTTTCATTCGAAGAATTCTTATAGTTTAAAAGTTTTCGATATTTACATTTCCGAATAGAATATTTGGTATTGATGGGTTTTGCTTTGTTGATATGAGGCAGCTGTGGGTTTTTTAAGAATTAAATTTTACCATATTTACACTTTCCCAGTCATGTATTTTTTGAAGGTCGCTGTTTAGAGGACATGATATACTATTTCGTTCTCTATATGAACTGAAGTCAGCAGAAATACAAGGAATTATATTATAGGTCTGTTATTGACATACTAATTAGATCAGATAATTTAAAATAGAACCCAATGGATTTTTGAAATATACCCTTGTCGAAAAGTGTAATAATCTAGACTGTCAAAAAGTGTTATGTCGCAGTTACTGTATAGATATCTCATTAGTTGAGAATATGAAAACAACTCCATGACATACGTGTTGAAATAGTCAAACAATTATCTAAGTTATAACAACTTAACTGTTTTTTTTTTGTCAAAGATAAAGTAGAGTTCGGATGGGTTTTATTCTCCGTTTCTTATATTCTTACCAAAACAAAAAAATTAGAAGTAAGTGGAGGAAGAAGCGTATGCGGAAGTGGAACCAAAGCACAAAAAGATGAGTACAAGATCCAAATAAAATATGTTGTAACTGATTCCAGGCATCCAGAAACAATATAACATTTTATTTTTGTATTGAAAATGAAATAAATTCTGGGCTCACGTAGTATTTAACTAATATAAAAATAATATAACAAAAATTGTAAGCTTACAGGGTTATTTTGACCACCCTGTAAAATGAAATTATCATTTTTTGCTTTTGCTTTTCCTGTAGTTTTAGTTTGTAGCTTTTATGTTTTCACTTGTACACTCTTCGTGAAATTTTATAAACATTTTTATCTCTATTTTTATCTTGAGTATAGTCCATGTTTTGGGCATCTGTGTTTAGCTTGTGAACTGGGGCTCAAAATTTGAAATGAGGTTTGAGCTGAGCTTTCGATTTGAGTTAGGTCTTTTATAAACCTGATAATTACACTATGTAATCTACCTATCAACATTTTCATTCAATATGCACGATTATTAAAATTTAATTTCTTTCAAATCATAATTTTTCGTTCCGGAATTAACCGATTTTCCACACTTTAAAATCATTTTAATTTACTGTCATCTCTTTAAGATACCCTATTCGCTAAATATATATAAGTATAATATATACCTACCCACAATAATACAATAATACTGTACAAGGGTCTAATAAACTTGAACAAAATGTGTAAAGTGCTAAAACGAAGTGCAATAGCAGCAGCATCACTATAGAAGAAGGAGAGCAAAAAAATGCACAAAATAAAGGTTTATATTATTGCATTACATCCGTATACACATATATACATAATGATTAAATCCTTATTCATTTTAAGATTCTTATAAGATATACATGTTCATATATATAAACATATTTTTTATATATATATTTATGGATGCAGTTATTTATATGCTGGCCTGGATATAAATCGTATATGAGGTCTTTGGTCTCTTTAGCCTTTTTGTTTTTGTTATTATTTTTGTTTGTTTGTTTTGTTTGTATTCCTGATGTATTGTTATTTTGTTAAGATAATAATTTTTTAATGTTTGTATGCGTGTGAATTGGTGCAGGTAAGAAAATAAAATGAAAATATAGTATGTAAAAATAAATAAATAAAATGTATGCATGTTTGTATGAATGTTTGTCCATATATAATGTATTAATATATTATTATTTGAAAGTTACAGCTCAGCATATAATATTGGAGTTAAGGAATAAAAATGATGAAACATCTCTTTAGGGGGTATTTTAAACAAGTGGTAGTTTCATCCGTCATGTAATATAAAAATAAAAACAAAATAAAAAAGCAAAAAATAAAAACAATTAGGTTTTCTGATTGAAAGTGTGTGTTAGTTTTTTGTTTGTGTGCATACAAAATACAATTTTATATTTAAATTTTACCTGTCCTCAACAACAACAGAAACAAAAAAAAAACGTATTTATAAAAAAAAAATTATAAGTACCTAAATTCGATTCCTTGTCATTTTTTAGGGAAATCTAAATTTATTAGGAATACCAGATGTATTCGAATTCGGTTTTAAATAAATGACCTATTAAGTTAAAAATTAGTCATGATGATTGATTTTTTTTGTACTAAATATTAGAGTGATTTTCTTTTGCCTGTATTTCATTTGACTTGATATGCTGGATACTGAATATGATAAATATTATACGTATATATATATTATATAATGCCTGATTCTGTATTGCCTTTTACAGAATATTTATATAAGTTATTTTTATGCGTAACCATTGTTGCATACAAACAAAATGATTGAATTTGATAACACTAAATGAATTAAAGCCGGATTTTGGAATATTGAATTTTGGTGTTTTGTATTTGGTATGTGGAATTTCGTGGCCAACGCATAAATTGTACATATAAATACAGGCAAATGAAATACAGGCATGTGATAATAACTTTTTTAAGATATGGGGCTATAAGTCAAAAATTAAATGAACTTTTTACTACTCAATTATTGTGGTATGGAATATTTGTTTTTGAAGCCTGTCGAAAAATGGCTAGAGGTTAGAGGGAATAGGCTTGTTAATTAATTTTTTTTTTTCAAATACTGTAAATAATTAGATCCATTCAAAAATAAAATCTTAAAATCTATATACGGAAAACAATATTTTTGTATAGAGAAACTACGGTATTGTTTTTCCTCCTTGATAAGCAGTTAAAATGTAATAAAAAGATTGTTAACTTTTTCTAATTAAAGAGGGTACTTTTGTTCAGTATGGGTATTGATCTTGCAGAAAAATTAAATGAAATTAAAATGCTTCTCGTTATTTTTTTATAGATCTAAAATCAAAATACTGAACATATTAAGGTCAAACATGATATATTAACTATATTCTAAAAACTGAAACAGAGCATTGATCAGTGTTACAACAAAATTAATTTGCGGTCATGAGGCTAATTTTTAATTGAATGGCTTCATTAAACTTTTGATAAAAATTTGAATGATTAAAATTCAAAGCTAACACAATGAAATATTTTTTTGTTTTGAATATGGGAAGGGAAGGGTGAGTGGTTTGCAAATTTTTTTTTTTATTTGAAATTGGGATACCAAACTTTGAATGCAGAGTGCTATAATAATAGCTTATTTGAATTTTTTAATTTAAATTGAATGTTATTAAACCTTTTTCTGACCCTAATAAAATGAATGAATTTAAACGAAATATTATTCATTTCTAATTGAATTTAATCGATACTAACAAATTGGATTTAAGAATATTAACATGCAAATAATTAGAGTAAATTATAACGTAAATTAATAGTAACGTAAATTATTTTTTTTTATTTTGAATTTTTTATTTTGAAAAGTGAAAAGAGTCTGAAAGCATGGCTAATCTATACTAATATGCAGGAAAACTGAAATTATATAAATAAGTAAATAAGTAAGTAATATTCGGCTTTTGAAATAATAATAGGCGGTGACATTAGAAATGTATCCAAAAAATTTCAACCGATACAATGTATATACAAATTCAATATGTCAAATTTTCTGAACTGACAATATTGCGTCGGCGATGTACTTTGCTTACAATTCCGATCACTCTAAACACATTGTCTCTGAAATAAACGTCAAATCAAATGTCAAAATATTATACTCTTGTGGATAAATTTTTAAAATATTTGAGTTGAAAGAGTGGCCTCGCTAGCCGAGTGGTAAAGCACTCGAGTGTACTAATGTAACAACCGAAGGAGCACGGGTTGATGAAAATTACTGAAAATGTAATTTTCTATACAACCACATCGGTTCAAATATAATTTAATAGTTAATAAAGATATAATATAACTAATAAAAAAAAATATATAAATAATATACAAAAATATATTCCTAATAAATAATATTATAGTTTAATAAAAAAAGCCCACATTTCGAAAGGGAAAAGGACCTATAAAGTTGGCCTACAGATTTATCTGTAGGATCAATTGTTAAAAATAAATAAATATTTGTAAAAGATTATATATAGAGATTTACTATGGACAATTTTGTAAAAAAAATTTTTTTTTGTTTTTTTGAATAATAATCTTCTCTGTGCATTACCCTTACAGTTAATAAAAGCATCTTTCTTTCGTGAGTCCATTTCCTATTAAAATTAAAGTAAATTAAAATAAAAAAACATTTTTTAAATTTATTTTTGAAATAAGAAGTAAAATTTACACTTATTTTTCTTTAATTTTTAAACTTATTGCTTGATTAATAAAAAAAATTCAACATTGTAAATGTACCAAACTATACAACTGTGTATCAACAGATTTTCGGATACATAATTTCGTGCCGTGAAAATGAGTCGCGGACACTCTGTAAATCAGTTACCGATCATGAGACAATGTAAACAATTTTTTTTTGACATTTAAGATCATACGTCAATATGTTTCCGACGTTGTCGATACATTTACGATGTCACGGACGTTAAAACTTGAAATCAAATATTCTAAGAATAATCCATTAAATCATATATCTTAGCATATATTATTCTATTAGTTAACCAGGTCTTATTATAGCATAAAAAAACATTTTTATTAATTAAATCATGCTTAATTCAATGAAAACATATTTTTTTTTTGTATTTTTTTTTTATAATTAACACCTGGGTAACCCTAATTCAAATGCATATAATAATAGGTACACTTTAACTGTTAAGTATCTGTTGTGCAGATGTACAACATCATGTGATGATGGTTAACAAGAAAAAAAAAAAACCAAATAAAATAAAAATAAATAAAATAAAAAAAAGAACAATAACAATAAAAAGAAAAAAAAAAATTAAGTGAGTGAACCTTTCCTTTATAATTGAGAAAACGACAACGATGACTACAAAATTCAACTTTACGATGATGATATTGATATTGATATTGATGATAATGGTGATGATGATGGTGATTCATGCCTTTAGGATAAAACTTGATTTCTTTGCACTTTAAAATTAAAAATTCTATATAAATATGTGTATAAATATATATATAACGTGAATATTATAACGTGACCTATGTAAATATTTAAAGATTCAAACCGGTACACTTTATTATTATATATTGTAAATATATTCATAAATAAATATACATATATATATGTACATATGTACATATGTGAATTTACGAGCATTATGAAGTGTGATGTGAAATAATGCAGTTATCGAGGGTACTAAAGGTGTTTCAGGTGTTCATAAGAAAATATTGAGTTTAATGGGTAAATCTTAAGTGTCTAAATAATATTTATGTATGTAAGTATGTTGGAAGTATATCATCTATATTATATAGATATATACATACATTAAATTTATAAAGATTTAATATAAGATTGCGTCGTTTTCCGCTTAAATAAATAATAAAAAAAAATAATAGAAAATGAAGACAATTAAATTAGAACATTTGGTCAAATGTAAATATTAAAATTATTATAATATGTATATACATATATATGAATGTACATATAAAATTGTAAAATGTACAAAATAAAAAAATAAAATTAAAAAAATTTCAAAAGAAAATAGGGCATTCATGTTATGTACATAAATATATGTATGAGAGTTATATTGTTGATATTTTTAATCTTCTATTAACAATGTTTATTTTTTTTATAAAATTTTGTTTTTTTTTGTTTTTATATTTTTCTTCAAGTTGCGTATTTATTGTTTTCTTCCATTATTATTCATTCTAAAGTAATCCTTCTGGATACAAAAGATATTTAATACTTTTTTTTGTATACAGTTAATTTGTTGCATAAATTTATTACGTATTAAAAAATTAGTATGTATGTATCGAAGTATTTATAAACAGAATTTAATTGAATTAAAAAATGTTTGACACTTGAGTAGTTAAAAAATATTAGATTAATCTCGTAAATACCTTTAAATTTATGCAAAATAAAATATTTTTAATTTGAAAAATAAATATCTACGTCCATCAGGTACAATGTGTCAGTGTGATATATCAAGGGATTATATTAGAACCTGTGTTACATCTATTGTGTATTGGCTGATCTACAAGAGCCCAAAATGACTCTATAGTCTCGTATCGTAGTTTTTAAATCAAATATTTTTCAATAATTTTACCCATTAAACTGTAGAAAAATGTTTTTGTAATGAAAAGTCAAGAAAACAAAATTTTTATTAATTTTCGGTATACAACTTCGTAAATTTTAATCTTTTATACTTACCCAAGTTATATACTGTAGTGTATATTACATAAGAAGGAAGGTTTGTATACTAAAACAGAAAATATCATGCAATAGTCTATTTTTCTTGAAATTATTGGATGCATTTTCAGTTAATGTTAGTATTTTAAATTTGTACATGGCTTTACGAACAGAGAGGATTGGATTAGACTAGAGTATATGTAGGAAAGTCTATATTATCACTTTTATAGTTTAATAAATGTAGTGCGTTGACTTCTAATACTACCTAGTTGCCTATTACACGTATTAAGTATGTTAAAATGTTTTGCAAATCATGTAGAGTGTATCTTTTGGTTTGGGATTTGTGTATTTATATAGAAAAGTCTATAGTTTCACTTTTATAGTTTAATAAATGTAGTGCGTTGGCTACTAATACTATCTAGTTGCCTACAACTTGTATTAAATATGTTAAAATGTTTTGCTATCATGTAGAGTGTATTTTTTGTTTTGGGATTTGTGTATTTATATAGGAAAGTCTATAGTATCAATTTTATAGTTTAATAAATGTAGTGCGTTGGCTACTAATACTACCTAGTTGCCTACAACATGTATTAAGTATTTCAAAAATGTTTTGCAATCAGGTAGAGGGTAAGTAAATTAATTTATACAAGTAATGCTTAAAATCCTCACAAATTAAAGTAAATTAGAATAAATTATGTATTGTCGTCGTCTATATAGAATAATTATTGTCATAGCATAAAATAACGCACTAAATTCATTTAAATTAATCGACCATTGTAATCTGTATTATCGCAAGTCTAACAGTGTAGATTAGATACAGACTGTTGATCACGTAACTTGCACATATTTTAGACCAAAAGTCAAATCCTTCGAAACTGTTTAGAGGACATATTGAATGACATGTTGAAAATTACAAATCGGATTGACTGTTTTAACCCTGTTAGAGGTTCTTACATTCTATATATAGTCGCTTTTAAATAATTAAATGATTTTAAAATTATACAGATTTAAATGTTGCCAGGTTTTATTAAAGCTTAAGTTGGAAGTTATTAGAGTTAAAATTAATAAGCCCAACTACTTTTTTGCTACAAATAATTATGGTATGTAGTATTCAAATATGACTTTCGGAATGAGGCATTGACACATTTTTAAAGATCAATAAAAAGTGTTATGATGAACGAAACAATTTCCTAAAAATATTTTGTTTGTTAACACAAATAATAGTAATATTTATAGATACAATGGTGACATAAAATGTCTATGTATCAATATTATTTAATAAATCGAACTTGTTCTTTTTATTAAAAGTAAAATGACATTGACATTTTAATATTTCACATTTAAAAAAAATTTATAATTACATAAATTTATTTTATATCAATAAAAATTTGCATTGTGATAGAAGTATTAGAGATCTAGAAGTACTATATGGTATTAGAGAATCTAAGAGCTCTTATCTAGTCTATTATTTTCTATCTACATATTTTATTATAACCTTCAATAAAACCCTCAAATCTATTGACTTTTATCAAAAGGGTAGACTAAATTAAGGGCTGAAGAATGGCATAAACGGCTAAAAGTATACATGCCGGTCCTGACGTATTGGGGTCATCTCCGTGCTAAAATTACCTTCGTTTATCACATCGTGATATTCTCAGCTTTCATGTCTAATGAACTTAGATGTTAATTACACCTGTTATAAAAATAGGAAATTAATCAAAGTGCCCCTGGTACATTGTTATTTTTCACATTAATCTTTTCCCATTGATACTTTCACTTCATACATTGATATTTTCATATTGTTTTACTGCCATTGGAGTGTACATTGATGTTTTTAATAACAGTCAAACCTCAAGCTGTGTGAATATGTGATTAATAATTTCATTTCATGCTTGTAGATCGAAAAGTGTGTGAAGGAAAGCCAAAGGTTACAGATATTAAAAATACAAATGTACAGTACCCCACAGATCAATTTAGATACTGAAAACAAAATTAGTTTTTTAGCACTTGCTTTTGTCTTTTTAATGCTCTGACTCGGATGACTTTGTTGTTTTTTTACGGTATTAATGAACTAAAAGGACTACAGTACTAAAGCCACCTCGTGTGATTGAAGAAGCAAATTAAATTATTAATTTTCCCCCCATAATAAGCTCAATATCGTTGGTCTAAATTCAGAAATCTGCCAGTGTCAAAGCCGTTACGATTAAACTACATGGAAAAGTAAAGCCAAAAGAAAAAAAATTAAATATAGTTTGTTACAAATATTTTTCACTTCAATGGGGAAATCATTTTTTTATAAACAATTCAGTTAAATGTTTTCAATATGGTTAATTAATATATTATTATTATTTTTTTAAAAATATTATTTTGTTCATTATGCATTTTATGAATAAAGTTAATTCATTTTTTTTAAATATTTCAAATAATTAATTTTAATTGTTTCTACCAAATCTAAACAGAATTTTTATTTCAAATACAGAACAGAATAAAATAAAAATAAAATTAAGTCCATCAATAAAACTCTGTTGATATGATATAATATAATAAAAATAATAAAAATAGTATTTATTTCAACAGAATTACAAAGCTAGTAACAAATTTTGAATACATACAAATTAAATTCATTTTTTGTACAATGTATCCTCAATCAAATTAATAATTAATTCAAATTAAAAATTAGTATTTAAAATAATTCAGATTACATTTTTAGCTTATACTAAATAACATTTAATTTATATACTATTAAAAAAAAACAAACATTTGAATTCTGAATTAAGAATTAATAATTGTTCACAAATGTACACTATGTATTATAGTAGAAGATGAATACAATTACACTAAATTACAAACATGTATATATACATATTAGAAAATATAGAAAAATTAAAAAAATTATACATAATATATCCTTAAATAGTCACTTCTAAGCTTCAAGTTCTGAATGAAATAGTTAAAGACATTCTATTGCCATAGTGCAAGAGACGAATATTTGACCACTAGTTAAAGATCGCTTGCTGAAATACCCATCCACATTTTTTAAGGAAATTGTATTTTTTCTTTATTTTGTAAAAATTTGGATGGACTGATTTGAAAAGATGGAAAAGATGGACTGATTTGTTTGCTACACGAAATATAAAACTGGATATTAGTGTTATCGAAAAGGTCCGAATTGTTACTAAAAAATGTTTGATTTCTATTTATACTAAAAATTTAATAAATTATGTCAATTATGATCATTTCAATAGTCTTAAGTTTTTTAATTAAGTTCTAATAAATATGGTATCGTAGGTATGTTGGTACGATTTAATACAAAAAAAAAACTAGTTCTACCCACTAGTACATAATAAACAAATTGATTGGTGTTGGCTTAGCTAAACTTATTTACTAATTATAATTTGACTGATAAATTGTTAATTATTGAATTAAATTGTTTTAAAAATTAAATTTTATTATTATTATATTACAATTATATTTACAGTAAACCCACTACTAATTTTCTGTAAAGTTTAATATTAAATTTTAATTGATATAAATTAAAAATTAAATATTTATTATTAAAAAATGTAAATTAAACCAAAAAACGAAATCAATTATTTCAATTTTTAATATTAAAGAGTCTTAAATAATACCAAAATTTATTATTATTATTGATTTATTATTGTTTTTATTTATTTATTAATTATTTATATTTTGTTTTATCTTAAAACAATAAACATTGTTTTATTGTACATATACATTACATAAATTTATATTAATTTTTATGTTGTATATTAAACATTATTGAATTATTAAATGAAAGAATGCAAAAAATATCATTAAATATTAACACGTAAACCTATCCAAAATTAAAATGTTTTTTTTTTGTTTGTTTCATACAAAAATCAATGATGGTGGTCACAATTTAATAAAATTGGAAAAAAAATCACCAAAATAAATTCCATATAATTATTCAATAAATTTTAAAGTTTAAAAAATTTATTAAAAACAAGTCATAACATTATATTCAACACAAAGTTAAAGTTTTGCAGTAAATTAAATTAAAAAAAAAATTAAAAATCGACTGTTCAACTCTAGGAATCGTTAGAATTTAAAAATAGAATTATTGATAATAGTTAAGTTGATAGTAGTGGACGCCGGCAACACTTTTAGATAAGTAAAGTCTATTTAGATATTTTTTGAACCATTTTGGTGTTCAGTGAGTCCAGAAAGAAGGCTCTTAGTTGGGTTATACTTTATTGATAAAGGATAGACAGAGAAGGTGTTGGACAGGTTTATCCTCTTTCTGACCTCTACACGTTCTTCATAAAGTCTTTAAACCCTTCTGGCATCGTCAATAAGACAATGACCCGTAATGATTTTTACCATAGTATTGATGCCACACCTTTTAAACGATAGTGCCATTAATATACCTACTAGCTATATTGTACATGTAGATATTTAACACTAAATATTGTTACATAATTGAAAAATAAATTTTGTTATTAACTCTTGTCACTTTTGTAATCTTAAAAAACAAATATTTTGCTGAAACTATTTAAATCTGATCCTGAAGATGATTCATGAGTTTGAAATTGATACAAAAGCACATATTTATCGATTTTAAGTCTCTATATACGATAGCAACGAAGCAAATTCTACGCCTTATCACAATTCGCTGTTCATACAATTCAAATCAGGTTACATGCAATTACGTTTGAAAACACAGGATGTAATATGATGAACTGAAGTAAATAGGTCGGAAAGTAAACAAGGACAAGACAAAGTACATTATGTATATACCTAATATGTTGTCTACAACTTGTTTTTGTTATTATAAAAATGTTGTTTATAACTAACCGGTCGACACATATAATTTTATTAGTTATACTTAAATATTCCGAGTCTAGAATTTATTTCATTCAATCACAATATTAAAATGTTTTCCTGTGTCTGGAGCTTTGAAATAGATATCAACACTGTATTTCGGTTTTACACGCATTGTTTTGAATTTATTCTTAAAATTTCTAATTGTAAAAATTGTATTTTGTAAAAATTGGTTGGTGGAATGATTTGTTTGCTACGCTAAACATAAAAGTGGATATTCGATAATTAGGATCTATCGAAGAGGTCCTAATTGTTAGTGACAAATGTTTGATTTTTATTTATACTAGAAATTTAATAAATTATGTCAATTTTGTGTATTTAAATAATCTTGAATTTTTTTAAATAACTTCTAATAAATATAGTATTCAATACACGTAGGTAGGCTGGTACGATCTAATATAAAAAAGCTAATTCTACCCACTAGTAGATACATAATAAACAAATTGATTGGTGTTGGCTTAGCTTAATAAAAAATTAAGCGGAAAACTTGCCTGAACCCTATTTTATCGATGACAAAAAAACAATAAATTTCAGTCTGGTCCAGGACTTTACTAAAATTCGAATCAGCGTTATTTTCATAATTAGTAAAACATAATTTTATTAAATATCGTTAATAAATTAATATATAAATTTGGCAAAACATATAAATTCATTTCTGCTTGTATTTATTAAAACATTTCGGGCAAAAAGTACAAAATGTATAGAACGTTAATACTCCAGGTTCTATAGTCTCTACGGATCATAATAATTTGTGCCAAGGTAGGCGAGTGTTAATTTATTGATGTCAAGAAAAAAATTAAATTGTTCTAAATATAATAAAGGTTTTTGGTTTCTGGAGCGGCATATATAACTTTAATGAAATGTATATGAAATGTACAACCAAACCAGGTAGATTTGGTTGGTTAGATAGGTGGATATGAAGACATCCCATCCTTCAGGTAAACTTAGTAACGCAATTGAAGTCAATTACTCAATAGACTACAATGATTTGGATATATAGAACGTAAGAAAGAAAATGCTATATAATTCAGTACCGTAGTAACAAGATTAAATTGCGGTGTTTACCAAACTTACGTTGGAGACTCAAAATGTAAACAAATATTAAATTATTTCGGCTTTACTGAATGCAAACCAATGATAAGCAGCAGAAATAGAGGACGTTGTTGAGTCCATGACATACGTGGTCTGTAGACCATCCAATTAAGTAAGTAGTTAAGTCAGCATTAAAATTAATGTTGAGTAAAGGTTCAGGAAAGAGTGTATTACACGTTTTAGACTGAGAAAATGGGGCTTGAATATTATAATCATATCTATTACAATGATCAATTATGTAGAATATGAATTTACTACAATAACAAATTATTTTAGTTGCGGATAAAAATATGAAGGCTAGCCGAAGAAAGAAAAAAAAAAGTGTAAGATTGAAGTGGTTTTATTTATTCCATTTATCCTATATTCTTCAAATTTTCTTCAATGGCGTTTATAAATACGAATTGATTATTTTTATTTGTGCATTAACAATATTAAAATTAAACAAAAGTATAAATCGTCTCTTCTACACGAACTAAGGTTTACTCTATTTTTGATAATTGTACCTATTAGTATTATATTTTTTTTGTGTGCTTGCAAACTATCGACTTTATCGGTAGTGTGACATTTGTCAACTTTACAGGAAATAAAATCAGCTTTTGAGAAAATGCTTCTATCGAATGTATATATACCAGTACATTTAAAGTCATTAAGAAGCAATTTGCCTTGTTTGGACTTTTAGAAAAGCATTTTTATATAACTGGAGCGCTGTAAAGTGTGTTCAGATACTCCATATGTTTTTGGAGTTAATATAATGCCCATTTTGGTATTACGAACCGCAGTTATTGCTTTTTGGATATTAATTTTGTTCCAATTTGTGACATTAGTTCCATTGTTAGGCATTTTAGAGTTTTTCTGGATATTTTTCTGGATTATTAAATTAGATGTATGCGGCTAATGTAGAATGGTATACCAGAATATCATTACTACAGAATACTACATTACCCCAAAGGGTATCTCTTATTAAATTTAATTTTCTTTAATTAAAAAAAAATTTAAATTAAAAATCGTTATAAATTACCGATTTACTTCAAATTTTGTTATTGATAAATTTAAAAAATACCCATTTCACTACGCTTATAACTTTGAACTGAACACAAAGGGAAATTAAAAAGGACATATAAAACTGGCCCAGATTTGTCTCTAGGAAAATAAATAAATAATTAAATATAGTATAAAAACAAAAATATATATATCGTTATTCAAAATTAGAACGAAATTGAATGATTAAACCAGATTCACTTTATTTCATTTGTGAGCAACAAATTATGTAAGAACATATTATTTTGCTATATATGTTGCTTATAAGAAATAACTAGGTATATCACAGGACCCTCTTATGCCATAATATCCGCACTTACTCTACTCACACCAATACTTTTGCTTACAGAGTATTTTATAAACTAAAAATCAATTTTATAACACCAGTTGATTGTTTTTTTTCTTTTATTTTTTTTTATTGATGTAAAATAATATTTTTATGAGTAATTCCATAAAGTTTCTTTTAAAAAGTCACAAATTCAATGTTGCTGCCAATTAATATTTTTTTGTATTTTTTTTTTGTGAGTTCCTTAATTTGTTTTGTTGTTTTTTTTTAATACGAAAATTTATTACCAATATTGCAATTATAAAAAGCAAAAAAAAAAAAAAATTGTTATTTTCAAAGGAGCTTACATGAGCTTTAAATTATTTTCATATGTGTGTACATAATGAATGTGTACATATGGCATGTAATGTGTAGGTGGTATATGGTGCGCTTAACCTATTTTGTAAATGTTTGTAATTGTTAATTGAAATAATGTTGCAGACAAATTTGTAAAATTAAAATTTATTCACTATAATTGGAATTTTATTCGCCTTTAATATGATAAAATATTTACATATTATATTCATATATATGTTTATACAATTATAATAATAAGTGTTAGATTAATACTATGTAATATAGTATGTATGTAGTTTAGAATTTGATAATAAAAAATCTTGGATTAATAAGACATTAACAATTTTTGTAAGGACATTACAATCAAATGGAGTAGTTTGTAATATTTGAATTTGGTTAATTCAATATAAAAAAAAATTGGTAAACTAAGTAAGTAAACTTCATGATTCCGGTTGTAATTTAACTGTATATATATGTTGTGACTATATACTTACAGATACAAAATGCTTGCATCTTTGTAAACTTATAGCAATAATGTACCTTTACTAATCGCGTGCTAAGTAAATGTATGTTTATGGATACAAAATGTTTACATACAATACTATGGACAATCAAACAATCAGATAGAAGAAAAATAGAAAGCTTCAAGCAGAATGAGATGAAAATAAATGAAATCAAGTCTAATCTACGGCTAGGCGCAGACATGCAATTTTTAGATTTGCAATTGTTGGATTTCACATTTGCGTTCCAATAATTTAAGTTTTGTAAGGACATTACAATCAAATGGAGTGTAGTTTGTAATATTTGAATTTGGTTAATTCTAAATATAACTGAATAGGTAATTAAATTTAATAATAAGTTTTAAAGAGAGTGGGATAACTGTGGAATACTAAAATAGAATTGGGGATTTGTTATAGGAACAGTGTTATTTACTAATTTACGAGTAATGCTGTTCAGAAAAGTACAATGGGTCGGAAGGTCTAATCCCAGCTATTATATCTCACCCATTTAACCGTTAATCAATGATGTACTCTATGTGGTTAATTTTTAAATTTTCTGTGTACAGTGGGGTTATGTTAGAAATTGCTTTTACACAACATTAATATGAAATTTGTGATATTGAACATAGGATGAAAAACCTTTAAGAAAAGCCACCGCAGTGCTTGTTTGCTCATCTAAGATTTAGATTGAATTTAATTTATTTTTTCGGTTTGATAGTCTGGTAGCTTGAAAGTTTTTTTTTCTAGAGAATAATTTTTGAAAATTCTGAAAAATTTCCTTAAAACAAATTTGCACAAAATATAGTTTTAATAGTTCTTCGAATTAGTATAGACAAACAGTAAAATAACAGTTAGAAATATTGTATTTTGATAGTCGATTGTGAAATTTATAATTCAGTTTTTGACTAAACACATTTAGGATGTAGCATATATTAAGTAATTTGTCAGAATAATAAATTAATTAGACACGATTTAAAGTTGGACACGACTTAAACTTCCCATAGACACAATTTTAATATTTACATAACTGGTGGATCTCAAGGTGTGAAGAAACAACAAAAAAAAAAAAACAATTTTGACGTTTTCGGCGTAAAAACGGATGATAAATCATAAATTTTAGGTAATAAATGTTATTTCAAAGATCATGCTTTAAATAATCGCAGTTGCAGATGCTACTTACAAAATTCAAGGTTGAAAATTATGCTTGCACCTAAGTTAAATTGAACAGTGAGCCTCTAACTAAATTCAACCAAATATTTTAAATCAACCAAGGCTTTTTATTAATATTAAACTCATACATAGAATCCAAATTTCTTAATAAGTTCATCTTGAATGTGAATCAGCACGCATATCAAGCACGGAAATCACCAGAAACAGCATTACACGAGCTCATTAATGAAATCGAAGATACGCTTCGGAACAAAGAAGTGTTGTTCTGCATGTTTGTTGATATATAAAGTGCATTTCATAACACCAAATTACAATATAGTCCAACAAGCGGCTGAAGCTACAAAATTTGACTTCACTACTATAGAATGGCTATTTAGCAATGTCAAAAATAGAAGGATACGTTTGATATTGATTTGTATATTTATTACTTTCGCCAGTCGATATTCTACAATTTTATTTCTCTTCAGTTTCTTCGCCTATTTAGACTCCAATGGACAATATCTTGAATATCGCTTGCATCTCTAATTTCGTTACTTAGTGCCTTTTCTCTTAATGTGTATCCATATATTTGCCTCAGAGTTCACATTTCTGTTGTTTGGATTTTCTGTTTTGGTTTAGATGTGTCCGTAGTTGCCTCAATAGGGTACGTTAGTATCGGCTGAATACAGATTTGGTATATTCCTGTTTTGTTTTCTATTAGCATGCATTTGTTTCTTCATCCAACAACTTGGAGATCACCTGCAATGGATGCGGATTTTCCTACGTGGGTTCTTATTTTTGTTTCTGTGTTACAAGAGCTGGTAATATTTACGCCCAGTTATTTAAAATTGAGCATTTGTTCGATAGTTTTATTGTTAATTGTCTATTTTGCATCTAAAATGTTCTTTGATCATGTGCAATAGTCCTGAATTGGATTTTTAAAGTTGATAGCTGAATGTTGTATAGTTCGGCAATTTCGTTAAATATTTTTCATTCTTTGCGAGTAGTACAAGGTTATATCCGTAGCTTATGACGTTAACGTTCTTGTCGTCAATTCGATACCCCCTATAGATGTGCAGAATTAATTTATTTTACTTTAGAGCTAAAATAGCAATTTTTGTCTTGTATATGGAACATTTTGATTTAGTAATGTATAATTTTATGTTGCTTTGGAGCTGTTGCGAATAATTATGTTCTTTTATAAGCAACTTTCATCTTTAGTGTCTTGATATGTTGTTTAGAAGCTAAAAGCGGCAGAGTACTGTAAAATATAACTGTTACATGTCACTACTCCATTAATTAATTTGTTACACTCTTTTAGAGCCTAAACAATATTTTTTTGTTGCAATAAAGCTACGTTTGCTAAGTTTTATTATTATAAAGAGCTGCAAGAATCATCATATTCTAAAATATAGTTTTTGTTCTATTTAGCATGATAGACGATATATTATGAAGAATTGACGATAATTTCAATAGAAATTGTTCATGTAGGTAATATAAGTTATTTTTTTTAAAGTGTTCTAACTTGAAGTATAAAGCAATTTTACTAGTAGTAGTCATGTAAATTTTGTTTTACAAAGAGGTTATTTTTTTCTGAAAAACAATTACAAAAAACTGCAGTACTTATACTTAACTCGTTCACCTATTTCCTTCAATAACCACTAACAAACCAGCAATGCAAAGACAACAATTGAATTCAATTAATTTACAATCTATATATCCAAATCTTTTAGTAATCATGAACAACTTATTTAATTTAGATCTTTTGAATGAAATAATAATAATTTAATCCTCTAATTTTCTAATATCTTGACCACCTGGACATTGGAATTTGTTTTTGTTGTATTTTATATTTCTATTTCTATGCTCTCCAAAATTTAGGTATTGAAAGCCATTTATCTTTAGATACAATAACAAAAAAAAAAAATAAAAAATAAAAAAAAAATTTAAAATGATATCTTGGTGAATGGTGTTCATATGATATGCGTTTAAACGCGTAAACTCCATTATTAATTCGAAAATAACAAAAACAAAAAAAAAACAAATTTCCTTTATAATTTAGGAATACAACAACAACAACAGAACAGCAACAACGATTATTACTGTATATCATGTTACTGTTATTCAAACTGAACTGTTATTTTATAATAACGGTGACAAATAATTGTTAAAAAAAATACAATTTTTATACTTTTAATTCCATTGTTCCAATTATGGTATCATTTTCTTTTCATTTTTTCTTTTTTTTATTATGTTCTTCCTGATCTCGATTACCTAATTTTGAATATCCTTTTTTGTATAATTTAAAAGAAAAAAAAAATGTTTTTATTTTTCTATTTTTTCTTGTTGTTGTTGTTATTGTATTTTATTATTTTAAAGTACAAAATGAATTGAATTTTTGTTATATATTTTTGTTGTTGTTGTTGACATTTTGTTGTTTAGTGATACGTGATACTTAACATTAAAATGTAGTTTATTGAATAGAGGGCGCAATAAACATTAAAAATATTTTATTTTATGGGTATTGAAATAAAATGAAAATTACATATAGGTACCACCAATAATGAACCATATTTGGTTAATTGATTTTATATCAAAATAGTTTTTTTTTTGTTTTTTTTTTTTTAAATGATAAATTTAGAATTGTGTATTTTTATGTCTTTTGTAATGGATTTGAATGTCTTTTTGAAATGTCGTATTCCTTTCCTGATGATTTGGTAAAACATATATAGCCTAAAATAATTTACTTCATGTCATTTTAATTTTAGTAGGATTCAATTCAATGTTCAAAGGAATCTCTGTATTTGTTATTGCAAAATTTGACAAAATTGTTTGTCAAATAATTTTTTTATTAAACTGTAAATTTTGATACTTGGCAAATTAACTTGGTAAATTAAATGAAAAAAAAGTGAATGATAATTGCTATGTAGAATGATCATGTCCATCGAATGTTCGCTATCAAACAGTAAAACATTATAATTACCCCGGAACAATGAAATCGAAAAAAGTTAGCTGTACCGACGAAATAAGATCGTTCTAATACGTATTAGGAAAACAAAAATTGATTTATAATACACAATTCGACCAGACAACTTAGGCTAGGTTTTAAACATATATTTTTACATTTGAAATTAATTAGTATATAATGTTAATCTTAATCTAAACTACTTTCTTTTACCTTTTTTATCTTTTACTAAATCAAATATAAATATTCTCTGTATTTAAGATCATGTTACTATTAGATTTAATAATAGATTTAATAATAAAATTAAACTTTATCTTATAAATATTTGAATAGGATTATAATTATAACAAATTTGTATTTTACTCGTTTGAAATAATAAAGCAAAACAAAAAAAAAAGATTGGCAAAAGTATATAGGATAACATTTGACGGGTCACTGACCCAGATGCGCAGCTCTGTTAAGCTTATGAGCTTACATTACCTCTACGTGCTGACCTCCGGAAACCATCCTATACAGCAACCGCTTGTATGATAGACCAACATTGTAAGTGCGAAAAAACAAACTTCTCAGATTAAGCATTGGCATTCGGTTAACTATACCTAAGCCATAAAAATCCGTAACCCATAAAAACAATGTAGTTATCAAAATTTTAAAACAAGCCTTGGATATGAATGGATTAATTGGAAACAGACTCGGAACTCGTAAGGATTCAAGACGTCGGGACAGACGAAACCTTCGTTGGAAAATGAGTTTTTACAATTAAAAAATTAAGATCGACGTCATGTGCGATGGTTTTATTATTATGTGTTTCCCATGTATTGCACCAATACAATTCGGAAAGTTTGTAGAAAATTTTTCTGATATTTCACGCCATGTAGTTTCATATTTTTGCGGCATAACAGACTTTAAACACAACCCATATTTAGTTGCACGCATCTTTCACAATTTCCAAAATCCATATCCATTTTTAAACTAAACGAAATACAACTGTTTGTACATTACTATATGTGCGCGGCACCAGAAAATCAAATAGTTTGGTTGTTTATGTGTATGCGCAATGATTTTTTGCAATCGAACAGTTGCAAAATCAAAAATTGCATGTCTGTGCCTAGCTTTAATACAACGTAGTACATATTAGCAGTAGTCCTATATATATAAGATCTCAATAGCGTATTTTTATTTCAATATTAAATTACGTGCCCTATATCATATATTTTGTACTTTTGTTATCAGCCAATATCTGATCTATACTTCTACTATTATCTGCTATCCCTATCAACTCTAACTAATATATTTTTAGTACATTTCCATCGGCGGTCGGAAGAAATGTTAAAGCTAATTGTTGAAGATAGACGAAACGGTAGAAGGGCAAGGGACCGGTCACTCAAACATTGGACAGATCGCCAACGGTTTTTAATTGTTAGAACCACCGCAAAATCAACATATATATTATGGTACAAGACAGGTTAATATGAAAAGGCATTTAAAAAGCCTGGAATTATACTTTAAATATATAAAAGTACATTTACATTTAATTTTACTGTCACAATGGCCGTGAACAGAGAAAAGTGAAAGAAGAAAATGCGTTTGGTTCACCTTGATGGTTACAATTTTCCATTTTGAATTTTCTACTGTCTTTTTTTATAATTTCTTTAACAATTATTTGTCCATTGAATTTTTTCTGCATTTTTGTTTGGTGAACTCTGCTGGACTTATCTTTTGCTTTGGTAGACTAATACCATTATTGTTACATATAATTTAGTTATGGTAAACACAATACAAATAATTTTGTTATTGCTCATCAATAAGGTTTTTAATTTCCGACTTAACTCTATTCAAATATTTCTATTCAGATAATTTCAAGGTTCACTTACTACACACATTATTTATTCAAAATACACGAAGCCAAGTTCTATTTTTCTAACAATTTAATTTTTTTTTTTTTTTAATTTTATTAGATGGAACACCTAAGTGTATTGGAATGTTATTAATATGTTTTAATGTTTTGCTAATTTTTATATTATCTTGTTTTTTATTTTAATTTTTTTTTTTTTATTATTTGGTTTACTTTCTCTAGTCGTAGACTTTTTTTTTATATATTTTTTTTTTCAAACTTATCATTTTTTATGAGACTATGAATCATTCTTGTTATTGATTTACAAAAAAGATATTTGCTGGTAATTTAATTCAAGTATATAAATTATAATGAAGAATTGTATGTAGGTGAGGGGGGGCAAGGGGTAGTTGATAATTTTTTTTATTTTGTAGAATTTAGTAACTATTATCGAATGTTATTAATTTTGTTAACTTAGAAAATTTTGTATATAAATTTGTTTATTTTTGTGAAGAAGAATAAGTTTAGGGTTTATAAAACCAATTAATTGATTTAAGTAAGAGGAAGAGAAATAATGAAAAAAAAATTGTAATATGATATTTTAATTGTGAATTAAAAACTGTCTTTTTTGTCCGTCCTAATATGTCAGGACCGGAAAATAGGCTTTTAGGCTCTTTATGCCTTCCTCCACCCCTCAACTTAGTCGACCCTTATGATAAAGACAAATAGGTTAAAGGGTTTTATTCTGCAGAAATTTTCTCAGGTTATGTAGTCTCAGTCTTGAAAAAGTTGGCCACTCTTCTACAACATGGGTGGAGATTAAGATCCAGACAGTGTCTACAGATTGAGTCGCCACTTAGTGCTAGTCTACACATGTGCTTATTCATGTGGTCATGACCAGTATGAACTCCCACCATCTTCTTGCAGTTTGTTCCATTGAAAGTTAGCAGGAAATTCGTTATTTTGGTTTTTGTTCTTGAAGCGTATATGTCGGAGACTCTGTGAACTTCAATACGGTCCCATAGAATGCTTTTTTCCCTCTTCAGGGTGTTTTCTATCGATAGTTTGGTATTACCAATATATATACCAGCTGCCGGTTACGGTCCATAAATGTTGTCCGCCGATGATTTGGCTACGGATTTCTGTCCATGTCTCTTATAGTACCTATACGTGAACTCCACAATAGTTTATTCAGATTAAATATATTTTCTATTATTAAAATATATTATTGTAAGTCAGCTGATATCATAATTTTATATTTCTGTTTGAGTTTATCACTCTCACTTAGGGTATTGATATCTTCTTTAGCTAGTGTTTTCCAACATTTTCGACTTTATTGGATACTTTACTTTAGAATATTCATTAAAACAAGTAAAACAGTTGAAAAAACTAGGTAATCCGTCCAAAAACAAGCATTTTGAGTGTTTTTTAGTTTTTGAAATTTTTAAAAATTTTTGTGACCCCGGCATCACAAAAAAATGAGAAAATTTTCAGATTTTCAATTTTTTCAAAATGTCTTTCTTTCTTTACTAACTTTTAGAATATTCATTAAAACAAGTAAAACAGTTGAACAAACTAGGTAATCCGTCCAAAAACAAGCATTTTGAGTGTTTTTTAGTTTTTGAAATTTTGAAAAATTTTTGTGACCCCGGCATCATAAAAAAATGAGAAAATTTTCAAATTTTCAATTTTTTCAAAATGTCTTTCTTTCTTTACTAACTTTTAGAATATTCATTAAAACAAGTAAAACAGTTGAACAAACTAGGTAATCCGTCCAAAAACAAGCATTTTGAGTGTTTTTTAGTTTTTGAAATTTTTAAAAATTTTTGTGACCCCGGCATCATAAAAAAATGAGAAAATTTTCAAATTTTCAATTTTTTCAAAATGTCTTTCTTTCTTTACTAACTTTTAGAATATTCATTAAAACAAGTAAAACAGTTGAACAAACTAGGTAATCCGTCCAAAAACAAGCATTTTGAGTGTTTTTTAGTTTTTGAAATTTTGAAAAATTTTTGTGACCCCGGCATCACAAAAAAATGAGAAAATTTTCAGATTTTCAATTTTTTCAAAATGTCTTTCTTTCTTTACTAACTTTTAGAATATTCATTAAAACAAGTAAAACAGTTGAACAAACTAGGTAATCCGTCCAAAAACAAGCATTTTGAGTGTTTTTTAGTTTTTGAAATTTTGAAAAATTTTTGTGACCCCGGCATCATAAAAAAATGAGAAAATTTTCAAATTTTCAATTTTTTCAAAATGTCTTTCTTTCTTTACTAACTTTTTGAATATTCATTAAAACAAGTAAAACAGTTGAACAAACTGGGTAATCCGTCCAAAAACAAGGATTTTGAGTGTTTTTTAGTTTTTGAAATTTTGAAAAATTTTTGTGACCCCGGCATCACAAAAAAATGAGAAAATTTTCAGATTTTCAATTTTTTCAAAATGTCTTTCTTTCTTTACTAACTTTTAGAATATTCATTAAAACAAGTAAAACAGTTGAACAAACTAGGTAATCCGTCCAAAAACAAGCATTTTGAGTGTTTTTTAGTTTTTGAAATTTTTAAAAATTTTTGTGACCCCGGCATCACAAAAAAATGAGAAAATTTTCAGATTTTCAATTTTTTCAAAATGTCTTTCTTTCTTTACTAACTTTTAGAATATTCATTAAAACAAGTAAAACAGTTGAACAAACTAGGTAATCCGTCCAAAAACAAGCATTTTGAGTGTTTTTTAGTTTTTGAAATTTTTAAAAATTTTTGTGACCCCGGCATCATAAAAAAATGAGAAAATTTTCAAATTTTCAATTTTTTCAAAATGTCTTTCTTTCTTTACTAACTTTTAGAATATTCATTAAAACAAGTAAAACAGTTGAACAAACTAGGTAATCCGTCCAAAAACAAGCATTTTGAGTGTTTTTTAGTTTTTGAAATTTTTAAAAATTTTTGTGACCCCGGCATCATAAAAAAATAAGAAAATTTTCAGATTTTCAATTTTTTCAAAATGTCTTTCTTTCTTTACTAACTTTTAGAATATTCATTAAAACAAGTAAAACAGTTGAACAAACTGGGTAAACCGTCCAAAAACAAGCATTTTGAGTGTTTTTTAATTTTTGAAAATTTTAAAAAATTTTGTGACCCCGGCATCACAAAAAAATGAGAAAATTTTCAGATTTTCAATTTTTTCAAAATGTCTTTATTTCTTTACTAACTTTTAGAATATTCAATAAAACAAGTAAAACAGTTGAACAAACTGGGTAATCCGTCCAAAAACAAGCATTTTGAGTGTTTTTTAGTTTTTGAAAATTTTAAAAAATTTTGTGACCCCGGCATCACAAAAAAATGAGAAAATTTTCAGATTTTCAATTTTTTCAAAATGTCTTTATTTCTTTACTAACTTTTAGAATATTCAATAAAACAAGTAAAACAGTTGAACAAACTGGGTAATCCGTCCAAAAACAAGCATTTTGAGTGTTTTTTAGTTTTTGAAATTTTTAAAAATTTTTGTGACCCCGGCATCATAAAAAAATAAGAAAATTTTCAGATTTTCAATTTTTTCAAAATGTCTTTCTTTCTTTACTAACTTTTAGAATATTCATTAAAACAAGTAAAACAGTTGAACAAACTGGGTAATCCGTCCAAAAACAAGCATTTTGAGTGTTTTTTAGTTTTTGAAATTTTTAAAAATTTTTGTGACCCCGGCATCATAAAAAAATAAGAAAATTTTCAGATTTTCAATTTTTTCAAAATGTCTTTCTTTCTTTACTAACTTTTAGAATATTCAATAAAACAAGTAAAACAGTTGAACAAACTGGGTAATCCGTCCAAAAACAAGCATTTTGAGTGTTTTTTAGTTTTTGAAATTTTTAAAAATTTTTGTGACCCCGGCATCATAAAAAAATAAGAAAATTTTCAGATTTTCAATTTTTTCAAAATGTCTTTCTTTCTTTACTAACTTTTAGAATATTCATTAAAACAAGTAAAACAGTTGAACAAACTGGGTAAACCGTCCAAAAACAAGCATTTTGAGTGTTTTTTAATTTTTGAAAATTTTAAAAAATTTTGTGACCCCGGCATCACAAAAAAATGAGAAAATTTTCAGATTTTCAATTTTTTCAAAATGTCTTTATTTCTTTACTAACTTTTAGAATATTCAATAAAACAAGTAAAACAGTTGAACAAACTGGGTAATCCGTCCAAAAACAAGCATTTTGAGTGTTTTTTAGTTTTTGAAAATTTTAAAAAATTTTGTGACCCCGGCATCACAAAAAAATGAGAAAATTTTCAGATTTTCAATTTTTTCAAAATGTCTTTATTTCTTTACTAACTTTTAGAATATTCAATAAAACAAGTAAAACAGTTGAACAAACTGGGTAATCCGTCCAAAAACAAGCATTTTGAGTGTTTTTTAATTTTTGAAAATTTTAAAAAATTTTGTGACCCCGGCATCACAAAAAAATGAGAAAATTTTCAAATTTTCAATTTTTTCAAAATGTCTTTCTTTCTTTACTAACTTTTAGAATATTCATTAAAACAAGTAAAACAGTTGAACAAACTAGGTAATCCGTCCAAAAACAAGCATTTTGAGTGTTTTTTAGTTTTTGAAATTTTTAAAAATTTTTGTGACCCCGGCATCATAAAAAAATAAGAAAATTTTCAGATTTTCAATTTTTTCAAAATGTCTTTCTTTCTTTACTAACTTTTAGAATATTCATTAAAACAAGTAAAACAGTTGAACAAACTGGGTAAACCGTCCAAAAACAAGCATTTTGAGTGTTTTTTAATTTTTGAAAATTTTAAAAAATTTTGTGACCCCGGCATCACAAAAAAATGAGAAAATTTTCAGATTTTCAATTTTTTCAAAATGTCTTTATTTCTTTACTAACTTTTAGAATATTCAATAAAACAAGTAAAACAGTTGAACAAACTGGGTAATCCGTCCAAAAACAAGCATTTTGAGTGTTTTTTAATTTTTGAAAATTTTAAAAAATTTTGTGACCCCGGCATCACAAAAAAATGAGAAAATTTTCAAATTTTCAATTTTTTCAAAATGTCTTTCTTTCTTTACTAACTTTTAGAATATTCATTAAAACAAGTAAAACAGTTGAACAAACTAGGTAATCCGTCCAAAAACAAGCATTTTGAGTGTTTTTTAGTTTTTGAAATTTTTAAAAATTTTTGTGACCCCGGCATCATAAAAAAATAAGAAAATTTTCAGATTTTCAATTTTTTCAAAATGTCTTTCTTTCTTTACTAACTTTTAGAATATTCATTAAAACAAGTAAAACAGTTGAACAAACTGGGTAAACCGTCCAAAAACAAGCATTTTGAGTGTTTTTTAATTTTTGAAAATTTTAAAAAATTTTGTGACCCCGGCATCACAAAAAAATGAGAAAATTTTCAGATTTTCAATTTTTTCAAAATGTCTTTATTTCTTTACTAACTTTTAGAATATTCAATAAAACAAGTAAAACAGTTGAACAAACTGGGTAATCCGTCCAAAAACAAGCATTTTGAGTGTTTTTTAGTTTTTGAAAATTTTAAAAAATTTTGTGACCCCGGCATCACAAAAAAATG
Source organism: Argyra leucocephala (assembly GCA_963942445.1). Lineage (NCBI taxonomy): Eukaryota > Metazoa > Arthropoda > Insecta > Diptera > Dolichopodidae > Argyra > Argyra leucocephala. Next base: position 167,849,562 of record OZ012678.1, read on the forward strand.
AGAAAATTTTCAGATTTTCAATTTTTTCAAAATGTCTTTATTTCTTTACTAACTTTTAGAATATTCAATAAAACAAGTAAAACAGTTGAACAAACTGGGTAATCCGTCCAAAAACAAGCATTTTGAGTGTTTTTTAATTTTTGAAAATTTTAAAAAATTTTGTGACCCCGGCATCACAAAAAAATGAGAAAATTTTCAGATTTTCAATTTTTTCAAAATGTCTTTATTTCTTTACTAACTTTTAGAATATTCATTAAAACAAGTAAAACAGTTGAACAAACTGGGTAAACCGTCCAAAAACAAGCATTTTGAGTGTTTTTTGGTTTTTGAAATTTTTAAAAATTTTTGTGACCCCGGCATCACAAAAAAATGAGAAAATTTTCAGATTTTCAATTTTTTCAAAATGTCTTTATTTCTTTACTAACTTTTAGAATATTCAATAAAACAAGTAAAACAGTTGAACAAACTGGGTAATCCGTCCAAAAACAAGCATTTTGAGTGTTTTTTAATTTTTGAAAATTTTAAAAAATTTTGTGACCCCGGCATCACAAAAAAATGAGAAAATTTTCAGATTTTCAATTTTTTCAAAATGTCTTTATTTCTTTACTAACTTTTAGAATATTCAATAAAACAAGTAAAACAGTTGAACAAACTGGGTAATCCGTCCAAAAACAAGCATTTTGAGTGTTTTTTAGTTTTTGAAAATTTTAAAAAATTTTGTGACCCCGGCATCATAAAAAAATGAGAAAATTTTCAGATTTTCAATTTTTTCAAAATGTCTTTATTTCTTTACTAACTTTTAGAATATTCATTAAAACAAGTAAAACAGTTGAACAAACTGGGTAAACCGTCCAAAAACAAGCATTTTGAGTGTTTTTTGGTTTTTGAAATTTTTAAAAATTTTTGTGACCCCGGCATCATAAAAAAATGAGAAAATTTTCAAATTTTCAATTTTTTCAAAATGTCTTTATTTCTTTACTAACTTTTAGAATATTCATTAAAACAAGTAAAACAGTTGAACAAACTGGGTAATCTGTCCAAAAACAAGCATTTTGAGTGTTTTTTAGTTTTTGAAAATTTTAAAAAATTTTGTGACCCCGGCATCACAAAAAAATGAGAAAATTTTCAGATTTTCAATTTTTTCAAAATGTCTTTATTTCTTTACTAACTTTTAGAATATTCAATAAAACAAGTAAAACAGTTGAACAAACTGGGTAATCTGTCCAAAAACAAGCATTTTGAGTGTTTTTTGGTTTTTGAAATTTTTAAAAATTTTTGTGACCCCGGCATCATAAAAAAATGAGAAAATTTTCAAATTTTCAATTTTTTCAAAATGTCTTTATTTCTTTACTAACTTTTAGAATATTCATTAAAACAAGTAAAACAGTTGAACAAACTGGGTAAACCGTCCAAAAACAAGCATTTTGAGTGTTTTTTGGTTTTTGAAATTTTTAAAAATTTTTGTGACCCCGGCATCATAAAAAAATGAGAAAATTTTCAAATTTTCAATTTTTTCAAAATGTCTTTATTTCTTTACTAACTTTTAGAATATTCATTAAAACAAGTAAAACAGTTGAACAAACTGGGTAATCCGTCCAAAAACAAGCATTTTGAGTGTTTTTTAGTTTTTGAAATTTTGAAAAATTTTTGTGACCCCGGCATCACAAAAAAATGAGAAAATTTTCAAATTTTCAATTTTTTCAAAATGTCTTTATTTCTTTACTAACTTTTAGAATATTCATTAAAACAAGTAAAACAGTTGAACAAACTGGGTAAACCGTCCAAAAACAAGCATTTTGAGTGTTTTTTGGTTTTTGAAATTTTTAAAAATTTTTGTGACCCCGGCATCATAAAAAAATGAGAAAATTTTCAAATTTTCAATTTTTTCAAAATGTCTTTATTTCTTTACTAACTTTTAGAATATTCATTAAAACAAGTAAAACAGTTGAACAAACTGGGTAAACCGTCCAAAAACAAGCATTTTGAGTGTTTTTTGGTTTTTGAAATTTTTAAAAATTTTTGTGACCCCGGCATCATAAAAAAATGAGAAAATTTTCAAATTTTCAATTTTTTCAAAATGTCTTTATTTCTTTACTAACTTTTAGAATATTCATTAAAACAAGTAAAACAGTTGAACAAACTGGGTAAACCGTCCAAAAACAAGCATTTTGAGTGTTTTTTGGTTTTTGAAATTTTTAAAAATTTTTGTGACCCCGGCATCATAAAAAAATGAGAAAATTTTCAAATTTTCAATTTTTTCAAAATGTCTTTATTTCTTTACTAACTTTTAGAATATTCATTAAAACAAGTAAAACAGTTGAACAAACTGGGTAAACCGTCCAAAAACAAGCATTTTGAGTGTTTTTTGGTTTTTGAAATTTTTAAAAATTTTTGTGACCCCGGCATCATAAAAAAATGAGAAAATTTTCAAATTTTCAATTTTTTCAAAATGTCTTTATTTCTTTACTAACTTTTAGAATATTCATTAAAACAAGTAAAACAGTTGAACAAACTGGGTAAACCGTCCAAAAACAAGCATTTTGAGTGTTTTTTGGTTTTTGAAATTTTTAAAAATTTTTGTGACCCCGGCATCACAAAAAAATGAGAAAATTTTCAAATTTTCAATTTTTTCAAAATGTCTTTATTTCTTTACTAACTTTTAGAATATTCATTAAAACAAGTAAAACAGTTGAACAAACTGGGTAATCCGTCCAAAAACAAGCATTTTGAGTGTTTTTTAGTTTTTGAAATTTTGAAAAATTTTTGTGACCCCGGCATCACAAAAAAATGAGAAAATTTTCAAATTTTCAATTTTTTCAAAATGTCTTTATTTCTTTACTAACTTTTAGAATATTCATTAAAACAAGTAAAACAGTTGAACAAACTGGGTAAACCGTCCAAAAACAAGCATTTTGAGTGTTTTTTGGTTTTTGAAATTTTTAAAAATTTTTGTGACCCCGGCATCATAAAAAAATGAGAAAATTTTCAAATTTTCAATTTTTTCAAAATGTCTTTATTTCTTTACTAACTTTTAGAATATTCATTAAAACAAGTAAAACAGTTGAACAAACTGGGTAAACCGTCCAAAAACAAGCATTTTGAGTGTTTTTTGGTTTTTGAAATTTTTAAAAATTTTTGTGACCCCGGCATCATAAAAAAATGAGAAAATTTTCAAATTTTCAATTTTTTCAAAATGTCTTTATTTCTTTACTAACTTTTAGAATATTCATTAAAACAAGTAAAACAGTTGAACAAACTGGGTAATCCGTCCAAAAACAAGCATTTTGAGTGTTTTTTAGTTTTTGAAATTTTGAAAAATTTTTGTGACCCCGGCATCACAAAAAAATGAGAAAATTTTCAAATTTTCAATTTTTTCAAAATGTCTTTATTTCTTTACTAACTTTTAGAATATTCATTAAAACAAGTAAAACAGTTGAACAAACTGGGTAATCCGTCCAAAAACAAGCATTTTGAGTGTTTTTTAGTTTTTGAAATTTTGAAAAATTTTTGTGACCCCGGCATCACAAAAAAATGAGAAAATTTTCAAATTTTCAATTTTTTCAAAATGTCTTTATTTCTTTACTAACTTTTAGAATATTCATTAAAACAAGTAAAACAGTTGAACAAACTGGGTAATCCGTCCAAAAACAAGCATTTTGAGTGTTTTTTGGTTTTTGAAATTTTTAAAAATTTTTGTGACCCCGGCATCACAAAAAAATGAGAAAATTTTCAAATTTTCAATTTTTTCAAAATGTCTTTATTTCTTTACTAACTTTTAGAATATTCATTAAAACAAGTAAAACAGTTGAACAAACTGGGTAATCCGTCCAAAAACAAGCATTTTGAGTGTTTTTTAGTTTTTGAAATTTTGAAAAATTTTTGTGACCCCGGCATCACAAAAAAATGAGAAAATTTTCAAATTTTCAATTTTTTCAAAATGTCTTTATTTCTTTACTAACTTTTAGAATATTCATTAAAACAAGTAAAACAGTTGAACAAACTGGGTAATCCGTCCAAAAACAAGCATTTTGAGTGTTTTTTAGTTTTTGAAAATTTTAAAAAATTTTGTGACCCCGGCATCACAAAAAAATGAGAAAATTTTCAGATTTTCAATTTTTTCAAAATGTCTTTATTTCTTTACTAACTTTTAGAATATTCAATAAAACAAGTAAAACAGTTGAACAAACTGGGTAATCCGTCCAAAAACAAGCATTTTGAGTGTTTTTTAGTTTTTGAAAATTTTAAAAAATTTTGTGACCCCGGCATCATAAAAAAATGAGAAAATTTTCAGATTTTCAATTTTTTCAAAATGTCTTTATTTCTTTACTAACTTTTAGAATATTCAATAAAACAAGTAAAACAGTTGAACAAACTGGGTAATCCGTCCAAAAACAAGCATTTTGAGTGTTTTTTAGTTTTTGAAAATTTTAAAAAATTTTGTGACCCCGGCATCACAAAAAAATGAGAAAATTTTCAGATTTTCAATTTTTTCAAAATGTCTTTATTTCTTTACTAACTTTTAGAATATTCATTAAAACAAGTAAAACAGTTGAACAAACTGGGTAAACCGTCCAAAAACAAGCATTTTGAGTGTTTTTTGGTTTTTGAAATTTTTAAAAATTTTTGTGACCCCGGCATCATAAAAAAATGAGAAAATTTTCAGATTTTCAATTTTTTCAAAATGTCTTTATTTCTTTACTAACTTTTAGAATATTCATTAAAACAAGTAAAACAGTTGAACAAACTGGGTAAACCGTCCAAAAACAAGCATTTTGAGTGTTTTTTAGTTTTTGAAAATTTTAAAAAATTTTGTGACCCCGGCATCACAAAAAAATGAGAAAATTTTCAAATTTTCAATTTTTTCAAAATGTCTTTATTTCTTTACTAACTTTTAGAATATTCATTAAAACAAGTAAAACAGTTGAACAAACTGGGTAAACCGTCCAAAAACAAGCATTTTGAGTGTTTTTTGGTTTTTGAAATTTTTAAAAATTTTTGTGACCCCGGCATCATAAAAAAATGAGAAAATTTTCAAATTTTCAATTTTTTCAAAATGTCTTTATTTCTTTACTAACTTTTAGAATATTCATTAAAACAAGTAAAACAGTTGAACAAACTGGGTAATCCGTCCAAAAACAAGCATTTTGAGTGTTTTTTAGTTTTTGAAAATTTTAAAAAATTTTGTGACCCCGGCATCACAAAAAAATGAGAAAATTTTCAGATTTTCAATTTTTTCAAAATGTCTTTATTTCTTTACTAACTTTTAGAATATTCATTAAAACAAGTAAAACAGTTGAACAAACTGGGTAAACCGTCCAAAAACAAGCATTTTGAGTGTTTTTTGGTTTTTGAAATTTTTAAAAATTTTTGTGACCCCGGCATCATAAAAAAATGAGAAAATTTTCAGATTTTCAATTTTTTCAAAATGTCTTTATTTCTTTACTAACTTTTAGAATATTCATTAAAACAAGTAAAACAGTTGAACAAACTGGGTAAACCGTCCAAAAACAAGCATTTTGAGTGTTTTTTGGTTTTTGAAATTTTTAAAAATTTTTGTGACCCCGGCATCATAAAAAAATGAGAAAATTTTCAAATTTTCAATTTTTTCAAAATGTCTTTATTTCTTTACTAACTTTTAGAATATTCAATAAAACAAGTAAAACAGTTGAACAAACTGGGTAATCCGTCCAAAAACAAGCATTTTGAGTGTTTTTTAGTTTTTGAAAATTTTAAAAAATTTTGTGACCCCGGCATCACAAAAAAATGAGAAAATTTTCAGATTTTCAATTTTTTCAAAATGTCTTTATTTCTTTACTAACTTTTAGAATATTCATTAAAACAAGTAAAACAGTTGAACAAACTGGGTAATCCGTCCAAAAACAAGCATTTTGAGTGTTTTTTAGTTTTTGAAAATTTTAAAAAATTTTGTGACCCCGGCATCATAAAAAAATGAGAAAATTTTCAGATTTTCAATTTTTTCAAAATGTCTTTATTTCTTTACTAACTTTTAGAATATTCAATAAAACAAGTAAAACAGTTGAACAAACTGGGTAATCCGTCCAAAAACAAGCATTTTGAGTGTTTTTTGGTTTTTGAAATTTTTAAAAATTTTTGTGACCCCGGCATCATAAAAAAATGAGAAAATTTTCAAATTTTCAATTTTTTCAAAATGTCTTTATTTCTTTACTAACTTTTAGAATATTCAATAAAACAAGTAAAACAGTTGAACAAACTGGGTAATCCGTCCAAAAACAAGCATTTTGAGTGTTTTTTGGTTTTTGAAATTTTTAAAAATTTTTGTGACCCCGGCATCATAAAAAAATGAGAAAATTTTCAAATTTTCAATTTTTTCAAAATGTCTTTATTTCTTTACTAACTTTTAGAATATTCATTAAAACAAGTAAAACAGTTGAACAAACTGGGTAAACCGTCCAAAAACAAGCATTTTGAGTGTTTTTTAGTTTTTGAAATTTTTAAAAAATTTTGTGACCCCGGCATCATAAAAAAATGAGAAAATTTTCAAATTTTCAATTTTTTCAAAATGTCTTTATTTCTTTACTAACTTTTAGAATATTCATTAAAACAAGTAAAACAGTTGAACAAACTGGGTAAACCGTCCAAAAACAAGCATTTTGAGTGTTTTTTAGTTTTTGAAAATTTTAAAAAATTTTGTGACCCCGGCATCATAAAAAAATGAGAAAATTTTCAGATTTTCAATTTTTTCAAAATGTCTTTATTTCTTTACTAACTTTTAGAATATTCAATAAAACAAGTAAAACAGTTGAACAAACTGGGTAATCCGTCCAAAAACAAGCATTTTGAGTGTTTTTTGGTTTTTGAAATTTTTAAAAATTTTTGTGACCCCGGCATCATAAAAAAATGAGAAAATTTTCAAATTTTCAATTTTTTCAAAATGTCTTTATTTCTTTACTAACTTTTAGAATATTCAATAAAACAAGTAAAACAGTTGAACAAACTGGGTAATCCGTCCAAAAACAAGCATTTTGAGTGTTTTTTGGTTTTTGAAATTTTTAAAAATTTTTGTGACCCCGGCATCATAAAAAAATGAGAAAATTTTCAAATTTTCAATTTTTTCAAAATGTCTTTATTTCTTTACTAACTTTTAGAATATTCAATAAAACAAGTAAAACAGTTGAACAAACTGGGTAATCTGTCCAAAAACAAGCATTTTGAGTGTTTTTTAGTTTTTGAAATTTTTAAAAATTTTGTGACCCCGGCATCATAAAAAAATGAGAAAATTTTCAGATTTTCAATTTTTTCAAAATGTCTTTATTTCTTTACTAACTTTTAGAATATTCAATAAAACAAGTAAAACAGTTGAACAAACTGGGTAAACCGTCCAAAAACAAGCATTTTGAGTGTTTTTTGGTTTTTGAAATTTTTAAAAATTTTTGTGACCCCGGCATCATAAAAAAATGAGAAAATTTTCAAATTTTCAATTTTTTCAAAATGTCTTTATTTCTTTACTAACTTTTAGAATATTCATTAAAACAAGTAAAACAGTTGAACAAACTGGGTAAACCGTCCAAAAACAAGCATTTTGAGTGTTTTTTAGTTTTTGAAATTTTTAAAAAATTTTGTGACCCCGGCATCATAAAAAAATGAGAAAATTTTCAAATTTTCAATTTTTTCAAAATGTCTTTATTTCTTTACTAACTTTTAGAATATTCAATAAAACAAGTAAAACAGTTGAACAAACTGGGTAAACCGTCCAAAAACAAGCATTTTGAGTGTTTTTTGGTTTTTGAAATTTTTAAAAATTTTTGTGACCCCGGCATCATAAAAAAATGAGAAAATTTTCAAATTTTCAATTTTTTCAAAATGTCTTTATTTCTTTACTAACTTTTAGAATATTCATTAAAACAAGTAAAACAGTTGAACAAACTGGGTAAACCGTCCAAAAACAAGCATTTTGAGTGTTTTTTGGTTTTTGAAATTTTTAAAAATTTTTGTGACCCCGGCATCATAAAAAAATGAGAAAATTTTCAAATTTTCAATTTTTTCAAAATGTCTTTATTTCTTTACTAACTTTTAGAATATTCATTAAAACAAGTAAAACAGTTGAACAAACTGGGTAATCCGTCCAAAAACAAGCATTTTGAGTGTTTTTTAGTTTTTGAAATTTTGAAAAATTTTTGTGACCCCGGCATCACAAAAAAATGAGAAAATTTTCAAATTTTCAATTTTTTCAAAATGTCTTTATTTCTTTACTAACTTTTAGAATATTCATTAAAACAAGTAAAACAGTTGAACAAACTGGGTAAACCGTCCAAAAACAAGCATTTTGAGTGTTTTTTGGTTTTTGAAATTTTTAAAAATTTTTGTGACCCCGGCATCATAAAAAAATGAGAAAATTTTCAAATTTTCAATTTTTTCAAAATGTCTTTATTTCTTTACTAACTTTTAGAATATTCATTAAAACAAGTAAAACAGTTGAACAAACTGGGTAATCCGTCCAAAAACAAGCATTTTGAGTGTTTTTTAGTTTTTGAAATTTTGAAAAATTTTTGTGACCCCGGCATCACAAAAAAATGAGAAAATTTTCAAATTTTCAATTTTTTCAAAATGTCTTTATTTCTTTACTAACTTTTAGAATATTCATTAAAACAAGTAAAACAGTTGAACAAACTGGGTAAACCGTCCAAAAACAAGCATTTTGAGTGTTTTTTGGTTTTTGAAATTTTTAAAAATTTTTGTGACCCCGGCATCATAAAAAAATGAGAAAATTTTCAAATTTTCAATTTTTTCAAAATGTCTTTATTTCTTTACTAACTTTTAGAATATTCAATAAAACAAGTAAAACAGTTGAACAAACTGGGTAAACCGTCCAAAAACAAGCATTTTGAGTGTTTTTTGGTTTTTGAAATTTTTAAAAATTTTTGTGACCCCGGCATCACAAAAAAATGAGAAAATTTTCAGATTTTCAATTTTTTCAAAATGTCTTTATTTCTTTACTAACTTTTAGAATATTCATTAAAACAAGTAAAACAGTTGAACAAACTGGGTAAACCGTCCAAAAACAAGCATTTTGAGTGTTTTTTGGTTTTTGAAATTTTTAAAAATTTTTGTGACCCCGGCATCATAAAAAAATGAGAAAATTTTCAAATTTTCAATTTTTTCAAAATGTCTTTATTTCTTTACTAACTTTTAGAATATTCAATAAAACAAGTAAAACAGTTGAACAAACTGGGTAATCCGTCCAAAAACAAGCATTTTGAGTGTTTTTTAGTTTTTGAAATTTTTAAAAATTTTTGTGACCCCGGCATCACAAAAAAATGAGAAAATTTTCAGATTTTCAATTTTTTCAAAATGGCTTTATTTCTTTACTAACTTTTAGAATATTCATTAAAACAAGTAAAACAGTTGAACAAACTGGGTAATCTGTCCAAAAACAAGCATTTTGAGTGTTTTTTAGTTTTTGAAAATTTTAAAAAATTTTGTGACCCCGGCATCATAAAAAAATGAGAAAATTTTCAGATTTTCAATTTTTTCAAAATGTCTTTATTTCTTTACTAACTTTTAGAATATTCAATAAAACAAGTAAAACAGTTGAACAAACTGGGTAATCCGTCCAAAAACAAGCATTTTGAGTGTTTTTTAGTTTTTGAAAATTTTAAAAAATTTTGTGACCCCGGCATCACAAAAAAATGAGAAAATTTTCAGATTTTCAATTTTTTCAAAATGTCTTTATTTCTTTACTAACTTTTAGAATATTCAATAAAACAAGTAAAACAGTTGAACAAACTGGGTAATCCGTCCAAAAACAAGCATTTTGAGTGTTTTTTAATTTTTGAAAATTTTAAAAAATTTTGTGACCCCGGCATCACAAAAAAATGAGAAAATTTTCAGATTTTCAATTTTTTCAAAATGTCTTTATTTCTTTACTAATTTTTAGAATATTCATTAAAACAAGTAAAACAGTTGAACAAACTGGGTAAACCGTCCAAAAACAAGCATTTTGAGTGTTTTTTAGTTTTTGAAAATTTTAAAAAATTTTGTGACCCCGGCATCATAAAAAAATGAGAAAATTTTCAGATTTTCAATTTTTTCAAAATGTCTTTATTTCTTTACTAACTTTTAGAATATTCATTAAAACAAGTAAAACAGTTGAACAAACTGGGTAATCCGTCCAAAAACAAGCATTTTGAGTGTTTTTTAATTTTTGAAAATTTTAAAAAATTTTGTGACCCCGGCATCACAAAAAAATGAGAAAATTTTCAGATTTTCAATTTTTTCAAAATGTCTTTATTTCTTTACTAACTTTTAGAATATTCATTAAAACAAGTAAAACAGTTGAACAAACTGGGTAAACCGTCCAAAAACAAGCATTTTGAGTGTTTTTTGGTTTTTGAAATTTTTAAAAATTTTTGTGACCCCGGCATCATAAAAAAATGAGAAAATTTTCAAATTTTCAATTTTTTCAAAATGTCTTTATTTCTTTACTAACTTTTAGAATATTCAATAAAACAAGTAAAACAGTTGAACAAACTGGGTAATCCGTCCAAAAACAAGCATTTTGAGTGTTTTTTGGTTTTTGAAATTTTTAAAAATTTTTGTGACCCCGGCATCATAAAAAAATGAGAAAATTTTCAGATTTTCAATTTTTTCAAAATGTCTTTATTTCTTTACTAACTTTTAGAATATTCATTAAAACAAGTAAAACAGTTGAACAAACTGGGTAAACCGTCCAAAAACAAGCATTTTGAGTGTTTTTTGGTTTTTGAAATTTTTAAAAATTTTTGTGACCCCGGCATCATAAAAAAATGAGAAAATTTTCAAATTTTCAATTTTTTCAAAATGTCTTTATTTCTTTACTAACTTTTAGAATATTCAATAAAACAAGTAAAACAGTTGAACAAACTGGGTAAACCGTCCAAAAACAAGCATTTTGAGTGTTTTTTAATTTTTGAAAATTTTAAAAATTTTTGTGACCCCGGCATCATAAAAAAATGAGAAAATTTTCAAATTTTCAATTTTTTCAAAATGTCTTTATTTCTTTACTAACTTTTAGAATATTCAATAAAACAAGTAAAACAGTTGAACAAACTGGGTAAACCGTCCAAAAACAAGCATTTTGAGTGTTTTTTGGTTTTTGAAATTTTTAAAAATTTTTGTGACCCCGGCATCATAAAAAAATGAGAAAATTTTCAGATTTTCAATTTTTTCAAAATGTCTTTATTTCTTTACTAACTTTTAGAATATTCATTAAAACAAGTAAAACAGTTGAACAAACTGGGTAAACCGTCCAAAAACAAGCATTTTGAGTGTTTTTTAGTTTTTGAAAATTTTAAAAAATTTTGTGACCCCGGCATCATAAAAAAATGAGAAAATTTTCAGATTTTCAATTTTTTCAAAATGTCTTTATTTCTTTACTAACTTTTAGAATATTCAATAAAACAAGTAAAACAGTTGAACAAACTGGGTAATCCGTCCAAAAACAAGCATTTTGAGTGTTTTTTGGTTTTTGAAATTTTTAAAAATTTTTGTGACCCCGGCATCATAAAAAAATGAGAAAATTTTCAAATTTTCAATTTTTTCAAAATGTCTTTATTTCTTTACTAACTTTTAGAATATTCATTAAAACAAGTAAAACAGTTGAACAAACTGGGTAAACCGTCCAAAAACAAGCATTTTGAGTGTTTTTTGGTTTTTGAAATTTTTAAAAATTTTTGTGACCCCGGCATCATAAAAAAATGAGAAAATTTTCAAATTTTCAATTTTTTCAAAATGTCTTTATTTCTTTACTAACTTTTAGAATATTCAATAAAACAAGTAAAACAGTTGAACAAACTGGGTAAACCGTCCAAAAACAAGCATTTTGAGTGTTTTTTAATTTTTGAAAATTTTAAAAATTTTTGTGACCCCGGCATCATAAAAAAATGAGAAAATTTTCAAATTTTCAATTTTTTCAAAATGTCTTTATTTCTTTACTAACTTTTAGAATATTCAATAAAACAAGTAAAACAGTTGAACAAACTGGGTAAACCGTCCAAAAACAAGCATTTTGAGTGTTTTTTGGTTTTTGAAATTTTTAAAAATTTTTGTGACCCCGGCATCACAAAAAAATGAGAAAATTTTCAGATTTTCAATTTTTTCAAAATGTCTTTCTTTCTTTACTAACTTTTAGAATATTCATTAAAACAAGTAAAACAGTTGAACAAACTGGGTAAACCGTCCAAAAAAAAGCATTTTGAGTGTTTTTTGGTTTTTGAAATTTTTAAAAATTTTTGTGACCCCGGCATCATAAAAAAATGAGAAAATTTTCAAATTTTCAATTTTTTCAAAATGTCTTTATTTCTTTACTAACTTTTAGAATATTCATTAAAACAAGTAAAACAGTTGAACAAACTGGGTAAACCGTCCAAAAACAAGCATTTTGAGTGTTTTTTGGTTTTTGAAATTTTTAAAAATTTTTGTGACCCCGGCATCATAAAAAAATGAGAAAATTTTCAAATTTTCAATTTTTTCAAAATGTCTTTATTTCTTTACTAACTTTTAGAATATTCATTAAAACAAGTAAAACAGTTGAACAAACTGGGTAAACCGTCCAAAAACAAGCATTTTGAGTGTTTTTTGGTTTTTGAAATTTTTAAAAAATTTTGTGACCCCGGCATCATAAAAAAATGAGAAAATTTTCAGATTTTCAATTTTTTCAAAATGTCTTTATTTCTTTACTAACTTTTAGAATATTCATTAAAACAAGTAAAACAGTTGAACAAACTGGGTAAACCGTCCAAAAACAAGCATTTTGAGTGTTTTTTGGTTTTTGAAATTTTTAAAAAATTTTGTGACCCCGGCATCATAAAAAAATGAGAAAATTTTCAAATTTTCAATTTTTTCAAAATGTCTTTATTTCTTTACTAACTTTTAGAATATTCATTAAAACAAGTAAAACAGTTGAACAAACTGGGTAAACCGTCCAAAAACAAGCATTTTGAGTGTTTTTTGGTTTTTGAAATTTTTAAAAAATTTTGTGACCCCGGCATCATAAAAAAATGAGAAAATTTTCAGATTTTCAATTTTTTCAAAATGTCTTTATTTCTTTACTAACTTTTAGAATATTCATTAAAACAAGTAAAACAGTTGAACAAACTGGGTAAACCGTCCAAAAACAAGCATTTTGAGTGTTTTTTGGTTTTTGAAATTTTTAAAAATTTTTGTGACCCCGGCATCATAAAAAAATGAGAAAATTTTCAAATTTTCAATTTTTTCAAAATGTCTTTATTTCTTTACTAACTTTTAGAATATTCATTAAAACAAGTAAAACAGTTGAACAAACTGGGTAAACCGTCCAAAAAAAAGCATTTTGAGTGTTTTTTGGTTTTTGAAATTTTTAAAAATTTTTGTGACCCCGGCATCATAAAAAAATGAGAAAATTTTCAAATTTTCAATTTTTTCAAAATGTCTTTATTTCTTTACTAACTTTTAGAATATTCATTAAAACAAGTAAAACAGTTGAACAAACTGGGTAATCCGTCCAAAAACAAGCATTTTGAGTGTTTTTTAGTTTTTGAAAATTTTAAAAAATTTTGTGACCCCGGCATCATAAAAAAATGAGAAAATTTTCAGATTTTCAATTTTTTCAAAATGTCTTTATTTCTTTACTAACTTTTAGAATATTCATTAAAACAAGTAAAACAGTTGAACAAACTGGGTAAACCGTCCAAAAACAAGCATTTTGAGTGTTTTTTGGTTTTTGAAATTTTTAAAAATTTTTGTGACCCCGGCATCATAAAAAAATGAGAAAATTTTCAAATTTTCAATTTTTTCAAAATGTCTTTATTTCTTTACTAACTTTTAGAATATTCATTAAAACAAGTAAAACAGTTGAACAAACTGGGTAAACCGTCCAAAAACAAGCATTTTGAGTGTTTTTTGGTTTTTGAAATTTTAAAAAATTTTGTGACCCCGGCATCATAAAAAAATGAGAAAATTTTCAAATTTTCAATTTTTTCAAAATGTCTTTATTTCTTTACTAACTTTTAGAATATTCATTAAAACAAGTAAAACAGTTGAACAAACTGGGTAAACCGTCCAAAAACAAGCATTTTGAGTGTTTTTTGGTTTTTGAAATTTTTAAAAATTTTTGTGACCACGGCATCATAAAAAAATGAGAAAATTTTCAAATTTTCAATTTTTTCAAAATGTCTTTATTTCTTTACTAACTTTTAGAATATTCATTAAAACAAGTAAAACAGTTGAACAAACTGGGTAAACCGTCCAAAAACAAGCATTTTGAGTGTTTTTTGGTTTTTGAAATTTTTAAAAAATTTTGTGACCCCGGCATCATAAAAAAATGAGAAAATTTTCAAATTTTCAATTTTTTCAAAATGTCTTTATTTCTTTACTAACTTTTAGAATATTCATTAAAACAAGTAAAACAGTTGAACAAACTGGGTAAACCGTCCAAAAACAAGCATTTTGAGTGTTTTTTGGTTTTTGAAATTTTTAAAAAATTTTGTGACCCCGGCATCATAAAAAAATGAGAAAATTTTCAAATTTTCAATTTTTTCAAAATGTCTTTATTTCTTTACTAACTTTTAGAATATTCATTAAAACAAGTAAAACAGTTGAACAAACTGGGTAAACCGTCCAAAAACAAGCATTTTGAGTGTTTTTTGGTTTTTGAAATTTTTAAAAATTTTTGTGACCACGGCATCATAAAAAAATGAGAAAATTTTCAGATTTTCAATTTTTTCAAAATGTCTTTATTTCTTTACTAACTTTTAGAATATTCATTAAAACAAGTAAAACAGTTGAACAAACTGGGTAAACCGTCCCAAAAACAAGCATTTTGAGTGTTTTTTGGTTTTTGAAATTTTTAAAAATTTTTGTGACCCCGGCATCATAAAAAAATGAGAAAATTTTCAAATTTTCAATTTTTTCAAAATGTCTTTATTTCTTTACTATTTTAGAATATTCATTAAAACAAGTAAAAACAGTTGAACAAACTGGGTAAACCGTCCAAAAACAAGCATTTTGAGTGTTTTTTGGTTTTGAAATTTTTAAAAATTTTTGTGACCCCGGCATCATAAAAAAATGAGAAAATTTTCAAATTTTCAATTTTTTCAAAATGTCTTTATTTCTTTACTAACTTTTAGAATATTCATTAAAACAAGTAAAACAGTTGAACAAACTGGGTAAACCGTCCAAAAACAAGCATTTTGAGTGTTTTTTGGTTTTTGAAATTTTTAAAAAATTTTGTGACCCCGGCATCATAAAAAAATGAGAAAATTTTCAAATTTTCAATTTTTTCAAAATGTCTTTATTTCTTTACTAACTTTTAGAATATTCATTAAAACAAGTAAAACAGTTGAACAAACTGGGTAAACCGTCCAAAAACAAGCATTTTGAGTGTTTTTTGGTTTTTGAAATTTTTAAAAATTTTTGTGACCACGGCATCATAAAAAAATGAGAAAATTTTCAGATTTTCAATTTTTTCAAAATGTCTTTATTTCTTTACTAACTTTTAGAATATTCATTAAAACAAGTAAAACAGTTGAACAAACTGGGTAAACCGTCCAAAAACAAGCATTTTGAGTGTTTTTTGGTTTTTGAAATTTTTAAAAAATTTTGTGACCCCGGCATCATAAAAAAATGAGAAAATTTTCAAATTTTCAATTTTTTCAAAATGTCTTTATTTCTTTACTAACTTTTAGAATATTCATTAAAACAAGTAAAACAGTTGAACAAACTGGGTAAACCGTCCAAAAACAAGCATTTTGAGTGTTTTTTGGTTTTTGAAATTTTTAAAAATTTTTGTGACCCCGGCATCATAAAAAAATGAGAAAATTTTCAAATTTTCAATTTTTTCAAAATGTCTTTATTTCTTTACTAACTTTTAGAATATTCATTAAAACAAGTAAAACAGTTGAACAAACTGGGTAATCCGTCCAAAAACAAGCATTTTGAGTGTTTTTTAGTTTTTGAAAATTTAAAAAATTTTGTGACCCCGGCATCATAAAAAAATGAGAAAATTTTCAGATTTTCAATTTTTTCAAAATGTCTTTATTTCTTTACTAACTTTTAGAATATTCATTAAAACAAGTAAAACAGTTGAACAAACTGGGTAAACCGTCCAAAAAACAAGCATTTTGAGTGTTTTTTGGTTTTTGAAATTTTTAAAAAATTTTGTGACCCCGGCATCATAAAAAAATGAGAAAATTTTCAGATTTTCAATTTTTTTCAAAATGTCTTTATTTCTTTACTAACTTTTAGAATATTCATTAAAACAAGTAAAACAGTTGAACAAACTGGGTAAACCGTCCAAAAACAAGCATTTTGAGTGTTTTTTGGTTTTTGAAATTTTTAAAAATTTTGTGACCCCGGCATCATAAAAAAAATGAGAAAATTTTCAAATTTTCAATTTTTTCAAAATGTCTTTATTTCTTTACTAACTTTTAGAATATTCATTAAAACAAGTAAAACAGTTGAACAAACTGGGTAAACCGTCCAAAAACAAGCATTTTGAGTGTTTTTTGGTTTTTGAAATTTTTAAAAATTTTTGTGACCCCGGCATCATAAAAAAATGAGAAAATTTTCAAATTTTCAATTTTTTCAAAATGTCTTTATTTCTTTACTAACTTTTAGAATATTCATTAAAACAAGTAAAACAGTTGAACAAACTGGGAGTAAAACCGTCCAAAAACAAGCATTTTGAGTGTTTTTTGGTTTTTGAAATTTTTAAAAAATTTTGTGACCCCGGCATCATAAAAAAATGAGAAAATTTTCAGATTTTCAATTTTTTCAAAATGTCTTTATTTCTTTACTAACTTTTAGAATATTCATTAAAACAAGTAAAACAGTTGAACAAACTGGGTAAACCGTCCAAAAACAAGCATTTTGAGTGTTTTTTGGTTTTTGAAATTTTTAAAAAATTTTTGTGACCCCGGCATCATAAAAAATGAGAAAATTTTCAGATTTTCAATTTTTTCAAAATGTCTTTATTTCTTTACTAACTTTTAGAATATTCATTAAAACAAGTAAAACAGTTGAACAAACTGGGTAAACCGTCCAAAAACAAGCATTTTGAGTGTTTTTTGGTTTTTGAAATTTTTAAAAAATTTTGTGACCCCGGCATCATAAAAAAATGAGAAAATTTTCAAATTTTCAATTTTTTCAAAATGTCTTTATTTCTTTACTAACTTTTAGAATATTCATTAAA